>JAQISU010000179.1:11485000-11867500 GCA_029339505.1 Unio delphinus | reverse complement strand
GTTTAATCTTGTCGCAGTTCTTATCTAACCAGTCAAGAAGCTTCCTATTTGAGGGTCTTAGGATTTCCGAAGCTGTGCTGTAGACCAGCTGTCTGAATGCCACCCAGTCGGTCTACTTATTCTGATTGTCAAGAGAGGCAGATTTTGGACGTTCATGCCACATTTTCGTGGAGCCACAGGTGAGAGGTAAGTGCCAAGTGGGAGCCAAAGATGTGCGTGCTTCCCCGAAGAAGTACGACTTTGTAGGAAACCAGAGGTGTTATCCCCTTCCAGGACACCCCATACACCCTTGAGCAATGGACATTGCTCTATAGTAGCAATGATCATAGATCGAATCTCGTCAACAAAGAAGCAATGTCCATAGATCGAATCTCTTGAACAACGAAGCAATGTCCTTATATCGAATCTCTTCATCAAAGAAGCAATGTCCTTATATCGAATCTCTTCAACAAAGAAGCAATGCCAGTAGATCGAATCTCTTCAACAAAGAAGTAATGTCCATAGATCGAATCTCTTCAACAAAGACGCAATGTCATTAATCATTATATCGAATCTCTTCAACAATGAAGCAATGTCAATAGATCGATTCTCCTCAGCAAAGAAGCAATATCCATAAATCGAATCGCCACAGTAATGTGCCAGTTGCTAGAAACAGAATCTCTAGACAGAGATTGTGTCTCTAGTTTAAGTAACCAATGGGCAGAGATTGAGCCTTAAGAATAATAATAAGAGGCCAGAGACTTAACCTCTGGAATGATGAACCAGTAGCCATAGATTGGAAATTTCAATAATGAGGCAGGCGTATGCGATTCGTCCTGTATAATAACGAACCAGTGGCCAAAATTTGACTAAATCTTTTGGAATTCTGAACATACTGCAAACGTTATTAATGTTCGACGTAATTACTTTTAATGATGTATCTCGTTTGATAAATAATTTACTATTTTCAGTCTTGCAATCTTAATGCTCTAGTACGCAATCGCTAGATGAATATATGAAGAATTATAACATTTAAGGCTAGTAATTATCCTTTTGATTTTCTTTATTACGATGTTATCATGAAAATTAGCAGCATCTGGATTGTTTAACATGAGCTTCCAATGTGATGTGATAAGAACAATGACGTTACTAAGGATGCCATAAATGGAAAAAAAAGCATTTAACAAGTGTATTCCTTAGTCCTGTATATGCTGTACTGTCGAGATGATGGTGATTAGTTTTCTCATACGGATGGCCACAGGTACGGGGAATTACCTTTTGTAGTGATATTTAAGACGAGGAGCAGCAAAGTTGCTTTGTGGTCACAAAGTTAGCAATGGATAACGTTATCAACAAGATTTGCGTGATAAATATATGCATATATATCCAGTCTGTTTTCGTTGTGATTGGTTTAATGAGAGAAATGGTGTAGCTGAGTGCATATCATAATATAAATCGTTACATTGACAATTAATGTTTGGGAAAACGTGTTTAAATGAAGCTACAATATGAACTGAATACTTACAAGTAATATCGTTTACTGCATCCTGATTCTGACACTAACACAATTATAGCATATAAATGAATAGAAACCTCTCTATTTATAATCATTCAACTTTGATTAATTTTTGATTATATTAGTGTTTGTCCCGGGATTGCCAAATCATGTGCTTGTGATTGTTTGACGCTTACCGTTTATCAGATCAATCATATTTCCGGATGCATCAAGTGTATTTTTTCAACAATTCTTGCTGAAGATAAACACTACATTGTCTTCACATTCCAATCATTTTCATTAACTTAATTATATGTAAAATGGACAGCTAGATAATAAATACGCTTCTGGAGTATCATACAAGATTTTGTAATGCGCAAAACCGGAAATGTTTTTACAAGTATAATGAATCTGATCCGTCTATACGATCGTTCCACCCAGATTCATCCAAGCTTAGTATGAAAAAGGCAATATCGTATCAACTGATACCACCACCATGAGCATGTGAAAAGCAGAATGGCCTTCCTATGATAACACACAATCTAATATGATTAATAAATCCGCGACTATGAGTACGCTGACACATCTGTATATATATATATATATATATATATATATATATATATATATATATATATATATATATATATATATATATATATATATATATAGCTTAGATTTACCTCGCATCCCAATTTGAATCCTCAATAAATCATTACAAATTTATTCTCGGTTGTCTATATTAGATAAGCTGATTGGATAATCAGTGTGACATCAAGAATAAATTAAGAAAAAGTCCATTTTGAAATCGCCAAGTAACTGGGGAAACAACTAACACTTTATCAAACAGTGACGAAAAAAATCACCATTGTCAAGTTTGTATTTTAAGCCAAGAAGTTCCGATAGATATTGTATGTTTCAAAAGAAATCTGGACTACTGTAACCTGAAAAAAACTACAACTTATTTGTACAAAATGGTTTTTGGTCTTAAGCGTTCTTCATCTCAGAAAGAGGCCGACACGTGACGATAAGTCCTTTTCGTTGATTCCGCTAAGAACGATGCGTCAACTGAAAATATGATTCTGTAATCTGGCTGTAGTTTTAGTCAGCATACTTATTTTGACACTGGTGTAGGCCAGAAACACTTGGCACAGCGGTATAAAATACGTCATCCAGAAATAGAGGAAACATATATGTCCCACTGATTGTATTACACACATTATGTATATAGTATTTGTATTGCTTTTCTTTTTATCCATGATGATAGAGTGTACGGATTATTTTTGTAAACATTGTTGTACATATCTACATTTGTGTCCAAGATTGTAGGTTATATTTTAAGATAATTATTAACTGTAGGTTGACATGTTTACTTGAATCTGAGCTTAGGTCATTGGTTTTCCCTTTAGAAATTTCTGAACTATCTGAAATCCGCATGGTTCGTTGCTAAAATGATAGTGAAATATATCAGTTTGTTTACTTTTCTGGTCATCCTTGTCATCCTATGTTTATACTGACGATTTTTTGTATTACATTTACAAACCCTATTTTCTTTTGGACACCTGTTGTGAATTATTTTCACTAAGACATTAAATCAGATACCAGGGAAACATAATTTCCTAGATATATCATAGAGACCTTCTGGACAAATACTGTACCCATGAACCTGGTATGAGGAGAGAGGCTTCTGGTATACGATGGAATATAAAGTACTAGCAATGTTCTGTCAGCATAACGGGTATAGGGAAGAGGATTTTTGTTATACCCTTAACTCTAGAGTAATAGCGATGTTCAGTCCTCATTCGGTTATGGGGGAGGGAGGTTTCCATTATATCATGAGCTATAAAGGACAAGCAATGTTCAGACACCTCAATAATGTTCACATCAATCACCTCCATAATGCGCACATCAGTCATATCAATAATGCTTAACGCAATCACCGCAATAATGCTAACATCAATAATGCTAACATCAATCACTTCAATAATGTGCACACCACCTCAATCATGCTCATAATGTGCACATCAGTCACATCAATAACACGCAAAGCAATCACGTCAATAATGTGCATAGCAATCACCTCAATAATGTGCACAGCAATCAACTCAATATTGTGCACATCAATCACCTCAATCATGTTCACATCGATCACATCAATAGTGTACATAACAATCACTTCAATAATACTCATACCAATCACCTCAGTAATATGCACAGCAATCACCTTAATAATGTACATAGCAATCACCTCAATAATAGGCACAGAAGTTACTGCTTATGATCAAACGCATGCGTTATGTTTCATATTGGTTTAGAACCTATTTGCAAATGATGCCACTAGTGGTCAAATGTTTCTCATTATTCGACTCATCCGATATCATGATTTTAAATTTCTCATGATTCAACTAATTCGATATCTAATAATTATATTTCTTGTGATAATGCTCGTCGATTGATAATGAAGAGTATCAACAACGTTTGATTTCAATACAGACACTCGAGTGGCAAAACGATGAATAAAGCATGCTTGAAGACATTAGGGATATGACCAAATGGGATTTAAAACAGAGGTCGTCACGATAAGGCATCAGGTAGCACGTTTGATCAGCCAGTGTTTAGAAATTAAATCTATGTGGTGATTTAAAATAAATTTCGGCGAACAATGCACAAGTTACAGGTAATTAGAGATCGGCTATGGACGAAGCGCAAAAGATGCAGAGCTAAACAAACACCTAACTGGAGCTTCAGCCAGAAGAGCTCTAAAAATCCTAATTTTCTTCTTATTCTAAAGAATGTATGAAAATTCGAACTTACAATTAGCAGTTTTGCATCATCACAAGAATCTGTCTAAGAGATAATTGAACATTTGTTTCATTCTCTACGTAGGCTGTGATTCGTGTTTGTCATAAATCAAGGACATAATTTGCATTAAATGAAATTTTATGCTGAAATCGCAACAAGATCCGATTATAGGTCGCAATTGTTGTAATTTGTAACCAATTGGACTATACATTAAGCAACTTTAATTACATTAATAAACAACCTCAGCGTGCACGCTGAACATAGATTTGTCCTTTCGTTACGTGCTTGAAGATCATTTCATTAGATTTTTTTCTCAACATTTGAATAATAAAGTTTATTACCAGCGATTGATCGACAAACTTGGTAGCAGAAGGTTCATCGAGCAAACCAACATCGTCAAGGGCATGCTGTCCTCCTAGATGCAACATGCTATAAAACAAGGAAACAGTATAAAAGCTTAAAAATTGATATCCAAATAAATACGATAATCCAATCTTGTAATTCCTGATTCAGATTGAATCTTGAGGCTTCAGTCCAGTCTTCCTTTCTTAAACAGACTATTGTTCTTCAAAGACCACATTATACCAACTGTTATGAATATTCAAGAGTTCTATAAGATTGTTGAGGTATGCAACAAGTTGCATAAAGTGAAACAGAAGTAACAAAACACAGCAAAGTACACAAACCTGAAATACAATCGAAGGGTTCGTCTTTGAAAACGTCTCGCAAACTCCAAAATTACGGGTGTGTATCTTTGCATTGTAATGGCCTTGAGGTATTGGACATAAGATCCTTAGTGACTAAGACATCCATTTTTCAAACATGCATATGACAGATTCTTGCAGAAATCCGCGATCACGTGACTCATATGTCTTAACTATTATTAGTTTAGTGCACTGGTATAAAACACACTATCTATATTCCCCTGAGCATGAACACAAAACTGTACAGTGTCACGTACTTACGCATGTAATTTCCGTTTTCTGAACTTTATGACAGTTCTATTTCATATGAAATCAAGCTTTCATGCGTACAGAAATTTTATATAAATACGGAAACCTCAGTTATGCACATCATTTAATTTTTCATCATGTTTGCTTGAAAAAAACAAGATGGTCGCTATCGCTTAATCGGCTTGAAGCAGCTGTTCATTTTGTGTGCCGTTTTTCATGATAAATGTGCTTGTTGTCGGTCTTCGTCTACGTTATTGTGTTCATTGTGATTTGGCTCTTCAGTTTTTATGTGTTTCTTCATCGACTTGTTTTAAAAACGAAAATAATTGTATACTGTCCTCTCTGGTATCCCACGAACTGAACTTGCTTCACCACCGCATTATATGCCATCTTGACGTATCAGTCCCAAACCTTCCACCAACATTTGCTAATAAGAGAAACCTCCGTATGATAAATAGAACCAAACTAATGCATGACATCCAAGCAAACCTAACAACCTGCTTACCTCCTACAGCATAACAACTCGATAACTGAATGAGTTCATTGCTTGAAAAATATGCCCCAGACACCAAGTACTAACTATCAATTCAAAAGTCTTCATTAGGGTATAGCAGTGTTAGGGACCAGCATCGCACTGCTAAAAGAGACCGATGTAAAGAGGAGAGGCTTTGACTTTCATCCAGACTAACTATTCATAGGCAAATCTACGAAGCGGCTTAGAAGAAAGTCGCAAACATTTGTTCATGCAGCGAAATCATCTCACTACAGAACTAAGATCACGGAAAGTTTCAGCTACAAAGAGCTCTTTGAGATTACAATCAAACTAATGTCAAGGAACAAATGTACACGACTTTCAACGACTTTCTCCCCAGTCAACCTTACAGACCTGTTTGCAAATTTCTTCCTTGGCAAATTAAATAGAGATTAGCTTGACAGCACAATTTCAGTTGCGATACAGTTCTTTAACAGCAACGGTTAGCACCATTTGGACCTGTCTCGGTGGCTATAGCACGGACAATCGTGATGAAGAGTGCACTAGTAATGTGAACTTGATCCAATTCCAACATCACTGCTGTGTGAGTGCTTAGATCCAGTATTTCCTTCACTAACTGATGATACCTCTCTCTCATCCTGCCATTGTAAAGAAACCAACTGAAGAAACCAACACACGACCATAACAATTTAAAAAACTACCGCCCAGTTTCTAATCTCTCATTCATAAAAGAAAATCTTAGAAAAAGTTGTTATAACACAATTTGTATCTCATCTGAACTCAAACAGTCTTTTTAGCATTGTACAATCTGCACATCGACCTTACCACAGCACTGAAACTACTGTTTTAATGACATTATCTCTGCTTTGGTTAGCTGAAAGATTACAATCCTTACTCTGCTTATTTTGTCTGCAGCATTTGACACAGTATACCATGATATATTACTTCAACGTCTCCAGCATGTTTTGGAAATCAAAATACAGCCTTACTGTGGTTCAAGTCCTACTTGGTACACATGACAAAAATTGTGCCCGCAAATGGAATACACTCCAGAACAGTTGATCTATGTTGTGGTGTTCTACAGGGATCTGTTCTCGGTCCTGTTATCTTTATTAAATACACTCAGCCGCTCGCAAGTGTCACATATCATCATCCAGTGTCTCGCCCATTGTACGCTGATGACACTCAAATATTACAAAGCTAGCCACCAAACCGAAGTTGATGCTACCATCCAAGGTGTAGAGAGGTGCATTTTTGATGTGACATCATGGATGACATGTTAAAAGCTGTAGATGAATATAATAAAACCATTATGATTAAAACATAAAGACTTCAAACGATAAATATTACAACATTAAATTCACAAAGTCAGTACCAAACCTAGGTTTTATTCTGAACAGTACTTTCACATTGCAAAAACATGTCATGAACATATAAGTGGCTGCGTATATTGAGCAGAGACGCGACAGCTCCATTCGCAAATATCTTTTATTTGATGTCACTAAAACAATTAATTAGTACTTTTAAGACTGAACTATTGTAACTCAGCTATATCTGGTTCGTCTCAGTATATTCTACAGAAACTTTAGAAAGTTCAAAACACATTTCATCATCCTTAGAGTACCACTGAACTTTGACACAACACAGTGATCCCATTCAAAAGTGCTCATAAAACTCACCTATTTCGACTGCAAGAACAAACTTAAAGACCTAACAATGTTTCCTACCTTAAATATTTTCAGCATGCTTTATGTTTTCTTATATCATGCTGTTTGTTGTTTTGTAATCGTATTATTTTATGTTTTTTATGTTATATGTGTTTTCTAATGTTGTAAAGCGCTAAGAGCTTCTAGAGTCCTCATTATTATTATTATTATTATTATTATTATTATTATTATTATTATCCACCAAAAAGAAACCCGGAAACGAAATATAGAAATTGGAAGTAGTTTTCTTGCTACTCAGTGATCGAAAGACGTGCACATGTCCAAGCGCCTATCCACACATCACTTCAACGAAACATTAATCAGATAACAAATGGGTATAGCGTTATATGCTGCACGTTATATATGCTGTTGAACCAACTGTAAAAGTATGTAATACGTGCCATCTGACTTCGAACATTCACCGTGGATGAGATGTACAAATGGTGTTAGTTTTTCAAGCCAGTACCGTGAATTACTTTCCAACGAACCACAATCGCATGTTTTCATCCAGTCAATTCACGAGTCATCGATTAAAATAAGACAGTAAATGCTACTTGAGGTGCTAAAGCATTTTCCTATCTACTAATAATATACACTTAAGCCTAGGGATAATAGAGTGGGTATTAAAATATTTTATACAAATTAGGCAATTATTTGACCGGCCATGCTTGTGCTTGCTCTTGTCATTTCCGCTAAGTAATGCACGTGTATTTATATATTGAAAGAATTACATTTCGTTCTGAAAGACAAATTATATATATATATATATATATATATATATATATATATATATATATATATATATATATATATATATATATACATATATTATATATAAAGGATCATTATGAATATAAGACAAAATTGATGGAAAAAGTGAATACTAGGAAATACTATACTCCTCGACCTTATCACATTATATTTAGAGTTGGAACTAATATTCCGAGCTTTAGACACTGCTCAAATGTCTAAGAATCTACAATTGGCAATCCCGTAGTAATACCTAAAAAAATATAAGTAATTTCGATTTTCATCAGTTCAGACTTTAAATATCGACTAATATGTACAAGGTTTACAAATACTATAAACTTTAAGTTACTCTCGACTAATGTGGTTGTATTTACTATCGAATCGTCTCTTATTACAACGGTATAAAATAAATAACGGATGATTCGGATATCGGCTACTTTAAGAGTGCCATGTACATTTAAAAACGTGTCCCAGCTCTCGAGTTTCTGCCAAAATATTCATAAGCAACGTAGTTGTTATATGAATTTATGCCAGTGCTAGTCATAGTAAATTAGGTCTAACAATAAATGCAGCTGAATGAATGTTGTAGAAAATCGTATTTCTTAGTTTTAGTATTACTCAGTGTCAGCTTTGAATGGTCTGATTATTGCAGTGTTCAGAAACTCCACGCAAAAAAACTCTCGTCAGAGGAATTTGCAAGTTTTATTTATGTATTTGTACAACAAATACAATAATGCAATTCTAAGTTACTTGTAAGTAAAGAACTTTCTTTTGCGTATAATTTGTATGTGAAAAAAAACATTATCGCGCACACATCTATCTCTTTTTAATATATTAGTTTAAAAAACCTCGTTCTTTCGCGAATATATCTAGTTCAGATGTCACAGTCTGTTCAAGTTATATACCTTTGTCATCAGACTCATTCACAAGACCCATCACGATTTCATTTTAAGTTGCATTGTTGTTATTCGGGAATGTGTTGGTCCACAGGGTTCTCTTTGGGGAGGTAAGCCAAACCTAGACTACAAAACAGTTTTTGGTGCGATTTAACACGTGTGTCGCTATCGTTCGACGATCACACTCTTGGCCAATATTCTAAAGGTAACTTTTCTTTCTTTTCGATGCGTATCAAAAAGCTCATAATAGTTGGTTTCAGCATCGATGTCCACATGACAGGGTGATGGCAAATCAGGTGAACTTGTCCACTGCCACAAGGCTTCTTGCCATATAATGTAATGGTATGCCCTACTAAAGTTGTCATGATGCAGGATTGTGGATTACCTCTAACGTCTTGATAATGGTTATGAGAATGAAAGTGTCGTAAGCTTAAGAGAAGTGGTAAATGTGTTGCCTGTCATGGAACAGTCATCAGCAAATATGAGATCACGGACATTCACTTCCTATAACTTTGTCTTCGCCTGTAATCTCCACAGTTGTAAGAGCTTGAATACGGTTACATCTAACATCGATCAGTGTGTCATAGTGACGGAAGGCATCAGCAAGCATGGTAGAGAACATCATACTGAAAAGGGTTGGGGCCAACACTTGGCTAAGCTTGACTCCATTAGGGACTGGTAATGGATCATATGAGTGACCTTTGTCCACGACAAAAGTGAGCATGCCATCATGAAATTGCCCGAAATTTACGACGAATTTCTCTCGACAATCACATTTTGCCATGATATTTCAAAGTTATCGTGGACTCCGTTAGGTCCATTAATAGTGTATACAGGCGTATACGGGTTGGACTCCTGTTACTGGCATTTCTTCTGGGTGTGACTATTTGCAAGTACAATGTACTTGGTCACTTGTTCTATTCTAAGACCTCACCTCTCTGGCAGCAGCCTCTGATTGATGTGATGCACAAGGCAATTCAACAGAATTCCTGCAAGTATGTTGGTCGTTATTAACAGCACGCAGATGCCGCGATGGTTTATGTGTTGTCTATCGGCTTGCACAGATAGACGATGGATCGGTCTTTGTACTCCTGGGGTATTGTTCCTTGATTCCAGATTGACTTGTGAGATTCAGTAGGTTTTCATGCCATATGAGTGCCTCCTCCCTTGCAGAAAACTGATGACAAAACATCTTCTCTTTCACAGCAGGTCAGTTGTTTTCACAGTTTTACAATTTCCGTCAGCTTTTGGATGACCAATAAATTGTGATGATTTCCATTTGGGGCAATTGATTAGTTTTATCTTCGTTGATAGAAGACTGTTGAATTAGGATGTTGTTGTAGTTTTCTGCCCCCCACCCGTCTATGAAGAATACATTTGTCGGCGAGCAGCGTAGCGCTGTCCACACTCAGAATTCGCGATGTTCCTAAATAATGTGACGCATAGATTGTCTTGAAAGCATACAAGAACTTGTCACTCCCGTCTCTTTATCTCGTCTTACTTAATCATGTCATGAATCTTGAAGCTGAGTTTGCATTGAACAATCATTATTTTAATGAGGTTGAAGGCTGCTTTACCTGGTTATGAAGTGCTGCCTTCTAAACGTGCTTCTGTAGCCGATGTTTATCGTTCTGAAGTGTCTGAGTGACAACATCTTTCTATTGAAGCTAGATGGTTTGTTACAACTGATGGGACCGAGACTTTTGGATGCCGTTAAGTACACAGGGTCTATGATAGATTTCACGTTTGCTGCGACATTATATGAGTTTTTATCCGGTTGGCTACACCGTTTTTCGATAAAAACATATTCCACATTCTCCTACTCCAATTTGGCAGCTTTAGACTTTTGGATCACATCTTTGTCTTGCGGTCCTCTGCTATAATGAATCCGGGTACCGAGCTTGGTGATTATAAACCAGTTGTCAGTCCAGCATTCTGCACATCTCATTCGGGCAGCCTGGTTGTCTCTCCTCCTATTGATTACGAAGTCACTGACATTTTCGTGCTGGAAGCGTATATGCATCCAATACTTCTTGTTCCGGTTTGTTGATTAGGCGGTCGTGTTTATTACCTTTCCTCCGTGTGAAGAGTCCCTTGTTGAATTTTGGCCACTGATTCCTGCCTGATGTTATGTGTGAAATGAAGTCAACAACGATGATCAGCTTGTCTGCCTTCGGTACTTCTGCAATAAGAGAATCTAGGTCTTCATAAACGTTGTATTTGATCTGCGCTAATCATAGTTAAAGGTATTTCGTCATACGGTGGAATTCTCATTTGCATTATTATATTATTCACTTCTTATGGAGGATATGTGAGCTTGCTAACTAGCAATGATTGGCTGGTATCGCCACGGGACTTGACGGAATCTGGTTGGGATGGAATAGCGCGATAACGTTCCTTTAAGCCGGTATTTAGTGAAGCAAAGCGTTTAACTTGACCAAGAAAGCAGTGTAACTCGGCAGCCACCTTTGTGGCTCAGCTGTCCTTTGAGTATTACTCTTCTCACCTCGGTAGCATTAAAAACGTGGATATAAAAACGGATGTGTTATTGCCTTCGACACATAAGTCTTATCAGCATACAGTGGTTGATTATAATCTGACATTGGTGATGACGAAGCAGCATGCGTGGATATACCATCATCAGCTGTAGCTGCGTTGTTACACACAGATGGCCCATTGTATTCAATCGCTTTTTATTGGACCGAATCAGTTGCCTTCCTTACCAATTGGTGAATAGCAAAAAAGATCTGCAGTTTGTCAAACACTTTGTTATACTGCAGAAATATAGCTTGGTATTTTTCACTTGTGCCAAAAGAAGATTAAATATATTATTGATTGGAAGTAATAGTTTAGTACCCTTTTCGTTCCTATACCTCTTTAATCAGATAAAAGGCAAATCACTATGAAAGTGCCTAACGAAGGATAAGTTCTAAAATTATGACTACTGTACATGACTATTCCAAACAAATTAAACTGACAATATGGCAACTGTTGTACACGTCGAAAGGAATGTGTTACCGACGCACATTCATAAACCAGTGCCTGACAGGTCGTTGGTAGGAAACATGGCGATCGATAAGTAAGGGGACGTCCATTAATTATGTCAACAATTTTTAGGCAATTTTTTACACCCCCTCCGCCCTTGTCCACAACTGTCAAACTTTCAGTGCCACCCCCCTCCCCAATAAAATGATGCCAAATGTGTTTGCCCCCCTCCCTTACAAACTAATAATATGTTATAAGGCTGGCTTTTATGCAAAATATAGAATTATGGAAATTAAAAGACTACAAATAAATTTTAATACATTTATTTTACTTGTTTAACAGATTTTAAATTGACTATAATACTTTGATTTCATGAAAAATCGAGACTTTATATTCAAGCTTCTATCATCTTCCCTTTTTCATATTTCTTTTTTTTTGATTTATTAAATTTATTGTAAAAAATAACTTTGTTGACGTAAATTTATCTTGAACTCCCCCATGTCAACAATTGTCAAACTTCTTCAAATCCACCCCACCCCCATTGACATTAATTAATGGACGACCCCTAATAACACATACAAGGTAAAGTAAAGACAAACCCGAATCTATATTGGAAAGTAATTTGTTTCAAATCTTTTTGACATCTACTTTCAATTGAAAGCATACGTCTTTCTTACGGTAATGTGGGCTCATTGATTCCCATGTTATCATTGTTTTTAAATTTTCATCGAAAGATAAGTAATGACTTGTTGTAATTGATTTATTCCCTTTAATTAGAAACTAATATGTTTATTAAAAGGTGTTTCCTGCACGTGATTGATGATTTTCATAAATGGATCAGTGGCATTTGCTTATAAATGAGTAAGGTAAATGACATCTCTTTATCGGGGTCGGTGCTGCAATAAGGATTAATTTGCTCACTTCTCTTCATAATTCAAATTAACTATTTCGCAAAAATTCATTAGCTCGTTAGGGGAATATACAAGGTTAATTCGTTTGTTAGATTTAATCATGCAGGTTTAAAATACAGGATTTCTAAGAAGGTATCGGACAAAGTCGCTTGCCAACATTCATCAAACTTGACATTCAACTCATCTTAATATTTGTAGATGATAATGATGATGATGATGATGATGATGATGCATGGATGAACGGTAAGACTCTGAGTTGCGACAGTTACAATCTAATAAGACGTGTTTGTCATATCTGCACTTACATGTTTGTAAATCCCTTTGTATTTAGCACTTTACATTTGATAATTTTATAAAACCTTCAGTTCATATCAATATCTACGAGTCAACATCATCTTATCAACATTAATCTGTAGATACCGGTACATTAAGATGTTAATTTTAAAGTTCTTTCGAAAAAAAACACAAAAAGGTAAATGGATTCGCAAATGTTGTAAAAGTTTTTTACTTGCCCATAACATGATTTGAAATATGTAAATAATATTAAAAGTCTTAAATTTGATCTAGTTTTCTCTAATATATATATATATATATATATATATATATATATATATATATATATATATATATATATATATATATATTGAAGTACCTTATTCGTTATCCGTGTCATACCCCATCTATAGCAGACGCATCTCAATACTATATGTTGAATAATATATCTTCGAGTAGCTTCTCATAGCATGCACTTGTTTGTTTTTTTTTTTGTTCGTGAAGTCATTACTAATACATTATTCCGCCTATTACAGCGACACTTTGTAGTACGTAAATGGTGACACATTAAATTATGAAACGCTATTGCTGAGATAATGCCTTACAAATACACAAATAATCAAATGTTATATAAGATGATAAAAGCACGCGGACACATTTTTGTTGCAGCTTGGAATATGTGATGACTTTTAGGGTAAACATCGGGTATCAGTTAAGGGCATTGCACGTGTGAATGACAACAATGACAACAAACCATGCTATCAAAAGCTGAAGAAGGAAATATGGATATACATTCTTACAATTGAATGGTTTCGGCGTCTGACAGTCGAGATCATGTACTGAACCATACTTCCAAACACGAATGATTTATTGGTTGCGATTCCTGCGTATTCTAATATTTCTTGGGTGCAAAAATTATGTATTCTCATCTGTCAACTAATTCTGATTCTACTCTGACTGAAAATACTGCAAGTATAATCTCTTTTAATTTAAGTGTGGCTCGACTAGTAGCCTGCCACGAGGACGTCTTCGTTCATTCAATCTGATAATGGATGCTATCCAGAGAGAGAGAGACAGAGAGAGACACAGAGAAACAGAGAGAGAGAGAGAGAGAGAGAGAGAGAGAGAGAGAGATATTCTTGTTTTTATTAAAACAAAACTCTTACATTCTACGATGCTTGGTAAAGTATTTATTCTTCACATAAAGTACCTGAATATCAATCAACTCACAGTCCCTTTCCTCTCAAAGTACCAACACGAAACCTTTCATCCATTGCTTGGTAATAAACATTGACGTTGTGGTTGAAATGGCAAGAGAAACAATCGGTATATGTAACACTCCGAACATAATAGGACACTCGAGTTGTAAAGTAAACTACAGTTGTATTCCCAATACTTATATAATACATCGAAATACTGAACTAAATGAGTTTGTGAACTAGTTCATACTTCAAAGTCGATGTCATCCTGACTATACGTATCGTATTTGGGGTCAGTTATTGGATGTACATCTCACACGTTCGATGAACCACACATACATTAGGAATGTGAATGTCGAAAATTCCTTATGTATGTGTGGTTCATCGAACGTGCGAGAAATACATACAATAACCGATCTTTAGTCATTACCCACGCTAATAACGTTCCTTTAAGCCGGTATTTAGTGAAGCAAAGCGTTTAACTTGACCAAGAAAGCAGTGTAACTCGGCAGCCACCTTTGTGGCTCAGCTGTCCTTTGAGTATTACTCTTCTCACCTCGGTAGCATTAAAAACGTGGATATAAAAACGGATGTATTATTGCCTTCGACACATAAGTCTTATCAGCATACAGTGGTTGATTATAATCTGACATTGGTGATGACGAAGCAGCATGCGTGGATATACCATCATCAGCTGTAGCTGCGTTGTTACACACAGATGGCCCATTGTATTCAATCGCTTTTTACTGGACCGAATCAGTTGCCTTCCTTACCAATTGGTGAATAGCAAAAAAGATCTGCAGTTTGTCAAACACTTTGTTATACTGCCGAAATATAGTTTGGTATTTTTCACTTGTGCCAAAAGAAGATTGAATATACTATTGATTGGAAGTAATAGTTTAGTACCCTTTTCGTTCCTATACCTCTTTAATCAGATAAAAGGCAAATCACTATGAAAGTGCCTAACGAAGGATAAGTTCTAAAATTATGACTACTGTACATGACTATTCCAAACAAATTAAACTGACAATATGGCAACTGTTGTACACGTCGAAAGGAATGTGTTACCGACGCACATTCATAAACCAGTGCCTGACAGGTCGTTGGTAGGAAACATGGCGATCGATAAGTAAGGGGACGTCCATTAATTATGTCAACAATTTTTAGGCAATTTTTTACACCCCCTCCGCCCTTGTCCACAACTGTCAAACTTTCAGTGCCACCCCCCTCCCCAATAAAATGATGCCAAATGTGTTTGCCCCCCTCCCTTCCAAACTAATAATATGTTATAAGGCTGGCTTTTATGCAAAATATAGAATTATGGAAATTAAAAGACTACAAATAAATTTTAATACATTTATTTTACTTGTTTAACAGATTTTAAATTGACTATAATACTTTGATTTCATGAAAAATCGAGACTTTATATTCAAGCTTCTATCATCTTCCCTTTTTCATATTTCTTTTTTTTTGATTTATTAAATTTATTGTAAAAAATAACTTTGTTGACGTAAATTTATCTTGAACTCCCCCATGTCAACAATTGTCAAACTTCTTCAAATCCACCCCACCCCCATTGACATTAATTAATGGACGACCCCTAATAACACATACAAGGTAAAGTAAAGACAAACCCGAATCTATATTGGAAAGTAATTTGTTTCAAATCTTTTTGACACCTACTTTCAATTGAAAGCATACGTCTTTCTTACGGTAATGTGGGCTCATTGATTCCCATGTTATCATTGTTTTTAAATTTTCATCGAAAGATAAGTAATGAATTGTTGTAATTGATTTATTCCCTTTAATTAGAAACTAATATGTTTATTGAAAGGTGTTTCCTGCACGTGATTGATGATTTTCATAAATGGATCAGTGGCATTTGCTTATAAATGAGTAAGGTAAATGACATCTCTTTATCGGGGTCGGTGCTGCAATAAGGATTAATTTGCTCACTTCTCTTCATAATTCAAATTAACTATTTCGCAAAAATTCATTACCTCGTTAGGGGAATATACAAGGTTAATTCGTTTGTTAGATTTAATCATGCAGGTTTAAAATACAAGATTTCTAAGAAGGTATCGGACAAAGTCTCTTGCCAACATTCATCAAACTTGACATTCAACTCATCTTAATATTTGTAGATGATAATGATGATGATGATGATGATGATGCATGGATGAACGGTAAGACTCTGAGTTGCGACAGTTACAATCTAATAAGACGTGTTTGTCATATCTGCACTTACATGTTTGTAAATCCCTTTGTATTTAGCACTTTACATTTGATAATTTTATAAAACCTTCAGTTCATATCAATATCTACGAGTCAACATCATCTTATCAACATTAATCTGTAGATACCGGTACATTAAGATGTTAATTTTAAAGTTCTTTCGAAAAAAAACACAAAAAGGTAAATGGATTCGCAAATGTTGTAAAAGTTTTTTACTTGCCCATAACATGATTTGAAATATGTAAATAATATTAAAAGTCTTAAATTTGATCTAGTTTTCTCTAATATATATATATATATATATATATATATATATATATATATATATATATATATATATATATATATATATATATATATTGAAGTACCTTATTCGTTATCCGTGTCATACCCCATCTATAGCAGACGCATCTCAATACTATATGTTGAATAATATATCTTCGAGTAGCTTCTCATAGCATGCACTTGTTTTTTTTTTTTTTGTTCGTGAAGTCATTACTAATACATTATTCCGCCTGTTACAGCGACACTTTGTAGTACGTAAATGGTGACACATTAAATTATGAAACGCTATTGCTGAGATAATGCCTTACAAATACACAAATAATCAAATGTTATATAAGATGATAAAAGCACGCGGACACATTTTTGTTGCAGCTTGGAATATGTGATGACTTTTAGGGTAAACATCGGGTATCAGTTAAGGGCATTGCACGTGTTAATGACAACAATGACAACAAACCATGCTATCAAAAGCTGAAGAAGGAAATATGGATATACATTCTTACAATTGAATGGTTTCGGCGTCTGACAGTCGAGATCATGTACTGAACCATACTTCCAAACACAAATGATTTATTGGTTGCGATTCCTGCGTATTCTAATATTTCTTGGGTGCAAAAATTATGTATTCTCATCTGTCAACTAATTCTGATTCTACTCTGACTGAAAATACTGCAAGTATAATCTCTTTTAATTTAAGTGTGGCTCGACTAGTAGCCTGCCACGAGGACGTCTTCGTTCATTCAATCTGATAATGGATGCTATCCAGAGAGAGAGAGAGACAGAGAGAGACACAGAGAAACAGAGAGAGAGAGAGAGAGAGAGAGAGAGAGAGAGAGAGAGAGAGAGAGAGAGAGATTCTTGTTTTTATTAAAACAAAACTCTTACATTCTACGATGCTTGGTAAAGTATTTATTCTTCACATAAAGTACCTGAATATCAATCAACTCACAGTCCCTTTCCTCTCAAAGTACCAACACGAAACCTTTCATCCATTGCTTGGTAATAAACATTGACGTTGTGGTTGAAATGGCAAGAGAAACAATCGGTATATGTAACACTCCGAACATAATAGGACACTCGAGTTGTAAAGTAAACTACAGTTGTATTCCCAATACTTATATAATACATCGAAATACTGAACTAAATGAGTTTGTGAACTAGTTCATACTTCAAAGTCGATGTCATCCTGACTATACGTATCGTATTTGGGGTCAGTTATTGGATGTACATCTCACACGTTCGATGAACCACACATACATTAGGAATGTGAATGTCGAAAATTCCTTATGTATGTGTGGTTCATCGAACGTGCGAGAAATACATACAATAACCGATCTTTAGTCATTACCCACGCTGCTTCATGATTCTCGGAATACGTAAAAAAATCTGTATGGGTCCTATGACGCTGGCCGATTTTGCCCAGTGCATGTTAGACCCCATACACGATACGTAGAGTCAAGATGACATAGATCATTCCGGAGATTGGCACCGCTTTGCCACGGTGATTGCGCACAATTTCTCGCTATACGACGGACAATTTCTCCTCAGATACTATACGGAACAAAACACGAAACGTCCGAAAATGACTGAACGGATCCAAAATCATTTCCATGCAAGTGTGGGCAAATGCAGTTTAAAGATTCGATGAGTTACTTGGCTATGTCTATGAGCTGAATGCCTAAAACGAATGCAATAACAGAAATGGTACAAGGCGTTTCCCACATTTTACCATTACCGAGATAACCAACATTCCGTTCTACCAACTTTGCATGATGCTCACTACTACGTCCCCGACAACATGTGCACCGAGCAGCGAGAAGCTTTCTACACTTTGTACCACACTAACTCTTCAGGCCCCTTCGACTTTCAGAAATAAATGCCAAAGTATTGTCGTTCCGACGTGGATATTTTACGGCACTCCTGCGGAAACGTTTTAAAACTGTTCATGGAACACGGAGGAATTGATCCTTTGAACAAAGCTTGCACTATTGCAAAAACGTGTTCCTTAGTTGAACGCCAACGATTTATCACGAAATCATCATGGCTGTCACAAACGTCAATACTCGCTCAAAGTCCTACGCTGGATACATTACCCGTGCGACAAGGAAGACAAATGGATCCAACATTCCCGAAACGGAGGAGGCGTAAAGACCATCGGAACGTATTCGGTAGAGACTTTGAAAGTTTGGTTATTTCACGAATGTCACTTCTGCTACTTTAAAGGGCACATCCCGTTAGTACCCCTGTTTATCTGTGCCCAGTGTAGAGACTCTAAGAACATTACAAAATGTCATCCCGTTAGTACCCCTGTGTAGCTGTGCCCAGTGAAGAGACTCTAAGAACATTACAAAATGTCATCCCGTTAGTACCCCTGTGTAGCTGTGCCCAGTGTAGAGACTCTAAGAACATTACAAAATGTCATCCCGTTAGTACCCCTGTGTAACTGTGCCCTGTGTAGAGACTCTAAGAACATTACAAAATGTACCTAGCATACCATACTTTCCTGACAAGCAATGTTGTAGAGTGACTTGTTTATATTTCACTTTGATCGTTGTGATGTGTATTTTAATGATGTTCTTAACCATTTGGCTTCTATGTAATTTTGTCTTTCATGCCAATTTTAAAAATGTAGATTGCATTAAATTTATCCT
This sequence comes from Unio delphinus, assembly GCA_029339505.1. Taxonomy (NCBI): domain Eukaryota; kingdom Metazoa; phylum Mollusca; class Bivalvia; order Unionida; family Unionidae; genus Unio; species Unio delphinus. Next base: position 11,847,887 of record JAQISU010000179.1, on the reverse strand, counting down.
GGATGAGAATAAAAACTCATATCTTGCCTGTCTTCGTGTCAAAAGCGGCATTCCCTTTACTATGGCTACCTCTGCTGTCTCTGCGCCATATTTCTCCACTTTCAAAGTCATCAACGAAAACTTAGATCATGCTAGTTGGGAGGCCTTGTATCAAAGCCATTCCTTTAACATGTCAATGACAAACGTTTTATTTAACATAAACAACATTTGATTGATCGTCCACCTTAACTGCTCGTCTGGTGTAAAGAGTGGCAATATGCATACAGCTTCCTGTGAGAAAGTCAAAGCGATTCCTTCTTTTTTGAGGAAGATATTCCTGGTGAAGAAGACATGACGTGTCAGACCAATGTCAAAATCACCTGGTCATTTTCGACGACATATTAGGGGAAGACGGAGAAGAAATTAAACTGTGGTTTACTCACAAAAAGCAACGTCGTGAAGCCAATTTAATTTCTATTACCCAACATTTGTTCAACAACGTTAAGCTTTTCTCACCATAGGTCACATAGCTCATTACGTGGCCTTGTTTAAAAGCCCTACGTTTGGCTGCGTACTACAATACCACTGAAATACCACACGATTTACTCGTGGATTTAAAACATACTACCTACGATTATTCGCGATTTGGTACCCATTTCTTTCACCACTGGTGCTAAAACGGAGAGCCTGTCTTGTACGCGTCTCCATAACCTTAACAACAACAAAGAAATTCTATTTTTTTTTAAAACCTCGGACACTTTAGGTCTGTCTCACACCTCGTCAACATGAAATCCCTTCAGTTTCATCTTCCTATCAAATGTATTCGTGCCTTCTACGGCATCAGTCGCGAAAATAAAATTGACAAATAAGTGATCGTGTCTTAAAAGCCAGTCTTAAAGAGGTCTTACGATGTTTTACGGTTACAGCACATCAATTACGGCAAGTGTAACGGGCTGCTCGGTATCAAGGGTTATTAGTACAATATCGCACAAGACCTGGTCAGAGGTATTGCGCAACTTGGAAAAACAACACTCGAAACCGCCTCCCGCTAATTCTCGTTATCTAAAGGAATGACCTCTACGGTGTAATTTGCCCGGTCATAGAGTGGATATGGTAATCTGAGATGGTATCTTGAACAAGACAACACACGAGTCCCCGTAAAGATAAAATAAGGATTTAATTGCAATACAATCAAGAGAAAAATGGCACAATAAATTACAATTTTCTCTTCTTCTGACTATTCTTCGGTCAGAAGCACTTTAAAACCGAAGCTTTAAAATAATGGATACACTAATTAAAAATTCAAACACTAATAAAATAGATGAAATTAGCCGTTAATGACTGATAGTAAATTTCATCACGAAATCGAGTGTTCATTAGCATTGGACTGTTGGGTGATTCACAATGACCTTGTTCGTCGACTGGTTTTTTCCTTCTGCGTGCGTCACGACTTTAGCTTGCCCTTTGATTGAACGGGGAATTTCACAACTTTGACTTCTGACTTCTTTTCCCTCCTTTTTTTGACTTCCTCCCTCCTTTTCTTGACTTCTCGCTAATTCTCACTCTTTCCAAACAAACTATTTTCCTTTGAAAAGAAAAGGGTAAAACGCCCTAAGTATCTTGTTATGCTTTAAGAGTTGAGATTGTCCGTCCGTCTTTCTGGTTCGAACAATCAGATCTTACTATCAGTGTTAACTTTTATACGGCTAACAAATACTACACAAGTCTTCAGATCAATAGAGCTATACTGCTAATTATCAACATCAGAATTTGGGAAAATCACATATATTCCCGTAAATCATTACGTAAAGTGAGGTAATATATCATAACACACAATCCATATTCACTAATATGATAAATTCAAAATTAATTTAGCACTTTCCAATCATAAATGTACACAGCGGGTTTTCTACAACACCCATTAACCTACCTAAGTATATAAGGTGAAAATTCTTATTCAGAATTCAAAAGTACATTATTAAATCAATGTAATACCATACTATCAAAAATATGAACACATCATGCATCTGTAACGAAGAAACATCATATCAAAGTACGTTATTAAATCAATGTAATACCGAACTATTTGTATCACAGTATCAATACATTATGCATCTGTAACAAAGAAAACATCACATAAATTACATCATGATAAATGTGAATTTGAGTTAAATACCTTGTGTTTTTGGCGTCTTACAATCGTTCCACATTCAGTTTTGCCCCTGGAACCCAATTTTACGAACGTCTTTCTTGCAAAGAACGATCGGAGTCCTGGTAATTACTTCAACCTTTCGGTTTCTCTCTTGCAGAGAAATTTTCAGACTAATTCAAATTCATAAGCTCAGAGAATATATTTCCCCTATTCTACGGTTCGATACACTCCCCTCCTTCTACATTTGACCAATCGGAATAAATGCTATTCCTACGGACATTTTGAAAAACCGTCTATCAAGATGCCAAAAATGCCACTTGGGGTCGAAATATCACCCTACCATTTGTTTCAAATCACTTTGACAGCTTTACGTGAGAAATACACTTTGTTCGGTTCTACTATAAATATTCTAACAGCATGACCCAGTTAAGTAAACATTCCTTCGTCCAAACTCTATTCCAAGACAGTTAATTGTCGGCTAGACTAAGAATTAATTAATGAATTTTAATGGCGAAACATTTGGCACTTGACAGCAAGTTATCATTCACATTCCTCCTCAAAATAAACACATGTTTGAGAGAAATAAAACAGCCTTGGCGCAACTGGCAAATTCACGTATAGATACTCAAACACTCCAGGAGGTGACATCAATCGTTTCATCTTTACATAGGATCACAATACTGCCAAAGTCATACGAAAGAGAAATAACCATTCTCCGACCCAAACGTATACAGAAGAAAAAGAGAATGGGTGTCATGACCAGGTCACATCCAAGAAATCTGAAACATCTTCAGAACAGGAAAACGAAAAGACACCAGAAATGACACCAAAAAGCAGCTTCTACCGTAAAAAAACCACTGCAGCCACGACGCAACCTTACATTCCCAAACCACGACCTGCAGCGGAGGTAACTGCGTCTCTAGTAACCTCAAGTTCTTCGATCTCTCCGCTGCTGGTTATGCCAGTCAAACTCAATTTGACACTCGACTTTCCTAATTTGATGAAACTGAAAACCTGTGACTCCATGAAAATTTCAACGGTGATCCTACTCCCTCCTCTTTAGCTGCTGACGCCGCTGCTAAGAAAGTACCTGCTTTCAAAATCAAAGTCCATGAGAGATCGAGCATGTTACAGATTTTACTGGATTTACAAGAATTGTCACAATTTAGTCCGTTGCGAACCCCTCCACGTCGTGTTATGCCTTTAGTGACAGTGATACGACGGGTCGATAAGCAATGGCGACGCGTTTCACTATAACATTACCTGTACCAGACGTTATGTATCAGTGTTTTAAGCTCCGGAAAACACGGAAAGATGTCACATCAAAGAAGTGAACACCACCAACATAGTCATTCTCGTCTCGTCGTTGGACCAAACATCCGAAAAATTGGTTTGCCATGCATCGACATCACCCACAAAAGACACAACCGCCCAAAGATAATGATGAACAACCAAATGGGGAATTCAAGGACGATATAATCAGAACGTTCGTCAGAAACACAGGCTACAAACCTTTTTGCCGACTTTTAAAATGCATCGCTCAGAAATAAGATGTAAGGACGTGTGTCAAGCCATGGACTTCAGTATATCATCTGCTCCGGAACACCCATAGATGTCACACAACCACACTATTCAAAAAGGAAACGGAAAAGAAAAGGACATTCTTGTGTTCTGAAAAACGATCAACGTCGCCCCCAGAAAAGATACATTCGTCCAGCGAAAACACAGGAGCAATCAACTGGGAGGATTGTTTGGCCGTATAGAAAACGTGTTCAGTTCTTTTGGCGAAGCGTTAGTATAGTGTATTTGTATGCAGCCCTGGAACAAATAAACAAAGATGTCACCCCCTAGAAGCCATCTCTCTTATAACCCCAAAGTAGCGAAAAAGAAAGGACGTCTTGTGGTTGAGATAAACATTGGAACGTGCTATCCATCCTGTCCAAAGTCATCGACTCATAAGAAAACAACCCATTCAAACTGTATCCAAAGAGCTTTTTCCCATGGGATATGTGAAGATATGTAGGATCCAGAAGATATAAGGGGCCTCTGGGGACAAACGATATCAGACGTGGCCTTTGCAATCAGAAGGAACGACGAAACTGACTTTAGTACCATACAATCGATTGATGGAATTCCATCGTTGGCAAGAACAATGGAAACGGCATTTACCTCTCAATCCTCATTTGACCGAGATGGCACAGTTACAAAACGAATTTCAATCGTTGATAAATCTCGGCGATTTATTAGAAACGGTCAAGCGTTGCAACGACTGCAATTTTTTCACTCGAAAGCTTTAGAGGAAACATCTCCAGCGACTCTAAAACATTTTAAGACACTGATCAATCGTCCATCACCACCCCAATCACCACAACCATTGACCAAAACAGATGCAACTCCGCGGATGCTAGAGAACGAATACGCCTGATTAGTGTTACAAACACTGTCCGATGATCCCTTCCATAGGGAATAACATGAAATTTGCCACGGACGAAAAGCAGTCACAAACAGTGCTAAATTTAATCAAATTTTGAATATTGGAAGGAAATTTTGAAATTGAAAGATTAGAAATACTTGTAAAACGCTTACGGCTAAATTTATTCAGCAAACTGTCAGTGATTTTGCTCCATTTGATCCTTTGACCCCACCAGCTAAGTCATATCTGAATATCATCAATGTATTGTGAAAGTCACATTTTCGCATGGATACTCATTCTATGGCAAGAGAACAATTGTTAAAAAATGAAAATCAATGAAAACATTGAACTGGTAATGCGTACTGTTTATCATATTTGCAAAGATTTCAGAGCTGGTATATTGATCAGGTGTAGTTATTCTTATCTTGGACAATAATTTACTCACTCATTCATGATATCAATCATCTACAACAATTTCACATCAATTACAGTCTTTCTCTCTCCATCCAATATAAACATGCGGCTCACACTAACACGATTTATCTTCACTCTGATACATCCAATATAAATATGCCTGCTTCACTAGCACGATCTGTCTTCACACTGATGCATACTTTGATAGAAATTTAGCAGAAAGGAATCCGGAAATGAATGGTTTCTACATGATGTGAAATTCTGAACAGGATTGTAGATAAAAAGAACAGAGTAAAATCTGGGGTTAAATTATCTGGCCAAAATTCGTCACCTGCCGCTTAATATTCAAATGTTTCATTCAGAACAATTTTGTATGACAGTCGTAATATTAACGGTATTTTATGAAAGTACAATATATATATATATATATATATATATATATATATATATATATATATATATATATATATATTAAAAACGCACGTATAAGAGTCTATTTGAATACCGCAAAAGATTGTGTCGCTGTAGCTTTCACACTTATGCATCCCAAGCGACAAATGAAAAACAATAGAAGCAATTCACAGGCTAAGATTCCATGTCTAATATAGCGAGTGGGTTCATCTAAAGAGATGTTACTTCGAGAAGAATTAAATTCTCCCATAAATTTGACAACGAAATTACGATTTCCAAACTTTCTCATATAGCTTGACAATTTTCAGTTACCTAATTTTCTTCAATCCAACCGTCCGTCTGTCCATAGATGAGTCTCTTTCTTTAAGGATCAGCTCATTTTATACCTATTTTTTTTTTCTTCTTCAGCAAATGCGAACCAGATACTTATATTCAGCATAGAACTGGAAATATAGACGACGTACGTTGCTATTGGAGACAGACGATCATGGATGACATGCATTCCTTTTATCATATACCGCCTGTACTCGCCTATAAGGCAAACCAAACATTAAAAAACAAAGATCCAGATCAACTATAGCATGCATATCGGGGTATATGTTGCTTGTTCTGATGATTTCTTCTAGCAAATTGTTCAGACCTAGATATGGGTCTGTGCAGTTTGCGGTTTGACTCGACTTAAAGCGATACTGTACTGTATATGGGCAACCATAAATTGTTTTTGTTGTTGTTGTACGGTTTAAAGCCATTTTGCAGCACACGATAGGCTATACATGGCGGCCAATATTAATGGTGGAGGAAGAACACGGTGAAAATACCCGGAAAAGACCATCGACCCACGAGAAGCTACGCAACCATAAATACACGATTCTGATTGTGCCTGAAGAGCTTTAGCACAAAATATATGGCCCCTGGCACAATGTAGAATAAACTGTATGTGCCTTTTTGGGGAACAGAATTTTATCACACAACATATGCTGATTGATGCACATAAGTTTGTAAAAATAGTGTTTTTACAGAGAACTTTGTGAATTTAGTTCTTCACAATATCTGCGTGTTACTTAATTCAAGTGTCGTACGTCTTATCTTAATTCGATATTAGTTGTTTTTGACTCATAAATCGATCCAAACTAGAATTGTCCATTGAACGGATCATGCTTCACATACTCGTTATATCATGTATTGGTTGATATACATTGTTCATCTTCTTAAATCCATGCGCAATAGATTGTAGATTTACATGCATACATACATACATACATACATACATACATACATACATACATACATACATACATACATACATTACATTACATTACATTACATTACATTACATTACATTACATTATTATTCCAATCTTCTAACCAGATTTTGCAAAAGCAACACATGTGATGTTAAAGAAATTGTTCAACATGCGTTGGAGGTGCAGCATATTGTTGCTAATTGGCAATTTATTTCTGCTAATTTTGTGAAGAGGTTTTCCGCTTCCAGTAAATCTTCTGCAGTTAATACACTAAGGTGCAAATTTATTTAGGTACAAACGACAAACAACAATTCAAAATGAAATATTGATTGCATCTCGGTAATAACTCATAGCCAAAGAGTGCAAAAAAGTAACATGTTCGACTCATTAAAATAAAATTACATCTATTTGCATCGAAAAAAAGAGGTGAAAGCTAGCTGTTTAATATATTTAACTAAGTTGCTTTAAATAAAGAATACATATGTAATGAAAGTTGTGCTCCGAACTCTTAATATGCATGTGTTATGTAGGACACATTACTGACATATACACAGGACAGTTAATTACAATGAAAAATGTATCATACAATCATGCAAAATAGCTTCCAACAAATGCCGAAATTAATACCAATGTAAAGTTTATTTATAAAACTATTTTTATATCATGATTCAGAAACTGGGCACCAGTTTAACGATACTAGGAAACAAATGGAGGCATATTCATCTAATCACATTTCTCCGTAGAATCTGATTATTTATAGCAGCAGAGAGGGTGAATCCTACAACATTTTTTGTTTTTATTTTTGATTATACCCCCTCCAAATAACACTAGACCCTTCTCGCGAATAACTAGAAAACAAAATGAGTCTGAAAACATGAGATTCGCATTCGCGAATCATAAAATGTCGCAACGTCGTTGTCACTCACCCTCTCTGCTGCTATGGGTTAACCGAATATTTTATCAAGTCCTTACTACGACGAAAATCCTTTCAGGATGAAAGTCCTTAGGACGAAAATCATTTATGATTTCACAAATAGACTAATTTGTAAAACCTCCTCTTGTAAATCAATCAGATTATTAGACTGGTCAGTGAGTTTGAAATTAATTCTGGTTAATGAATTATTATGACATCGCATATAGACTGGATTCACCGGGGACTCAATTATTAAAAACCCTGGAGGAGCTATTGGTGCAAATGAATAAAGAATATATCCTTGCTGAGCTTGATTTGATCGTTCTAGATTAATTTGATAGCTTCCTTCGATCACATCACACACTAAATTGAGCGCAATCACCGTTGAAATATTCACATTGAACGGAGCAATATGCCTGCCACCACCATCTGGTTCATTATTATGTTTGAGGATTTTTTTTATTTCCGGTGATGCTGTTTTTTTCCACGTATCATGAATTATTTTAAAACCGACATCGATGGCATCACTGAGAGATTTTTGTAGTTCTAAGATATTATATCCTGGTAGATGGAATTCGGACATATTTTTTAAGCGTATATATTTCATCGCAAATTTTATTTTCGTGTTAGTGTTGGCAATGGATACCTCTCGCATGATTAGTGAATGAAATGTTTCCATGTCACTGAGGATTCTGTTACATGTTTCTATGACGCTGATAAATTCATCTCGGGTGAGAGTACCGGATTTAAGGGATATTAACAACAGTGAAATATCGTTATTGAACGCTGTGAAATTTTCACTGATTTTATCCTGTCGAGTTATGTAGTATTTCTCCCCTCCCTCATCTAATTCAGTGAAAAAATTCAATTTGTCATAATCGCTATAGCTTTTTATTGGATTATCAGGTTTTATTATGTCGGTGATATAATCAGTTTTTTGTGGTTCTGGTAAATCAACGGTTTTTTCCCGGGGTGGTATTTCAGGCCATCCTAGTACGGTCCTTATTGAGCTTTGATAGATATCTACCACGTATCCTTCTGTGCTTATTTCAATGGCAGATGATAGTGTTGGCTCATGAACCGTTATAGCTATTTTTGATTTTTTTCCAGTAATCGATTTTATTCTACGCGCGAATTCATTATTGATTTGTTCAATTTGATATGATCCGGTTGGTATGGAAACAACGTTCCAGTCTGGGGTACCGTCTGGTTTATTCTTATTTGCAAATACCAGTGAATTATTGGGTTGTTGACCACCAAATGATTTTGACCTAATATTTGGCCAACTGTGATACACTCGTAATTTTGCTAGCGCTATCTCCTTCACTGGGACTGGAGAGGGGAAATTCACACTGAATTCTGGATTCGTTGAGGTTATTGAGATCATGCTGGTTTGTACTGGGTTTGTGTTCTCCACTATTTGTTGAAGTAATTCCATCTGTGTTGTCATTGTTATTATACTCATGATGTATTTCTAATTTTGACATCGCAGAATCATATATATCTACCATCGCTGAAAACTCACTCTCTGATATAATTGTATCATCGAGCGATGACGATATCAATGAGGATAATTGCGAGTATGCAGTAGACACAACATGAAATTGAATTATGTAGTCTTGTAGTTTCCGTTGGCTGCATGAGGATATTTGTTTTGTGATTATTGAAATTATTCCAGCGATTGTTGTTGCCGCAGAAATGCAAATTGGAACAGCTATCGGGGCCATCATTGTCACTGAAGACAGTATAATACCAGCTCCGGTGATTACACCACTCACAGCGTACACAGTAACATCAATTGCGGTAATTCTCCTGCGATATTTTTTAATTTTCATTGCATACTCCTCAGACAAGGTTTTGAGTCTAGTTTGATACTCTCTGACCTGATCATAGCGATATTGCGATGATGAAATCATTTTTATTTTAACAACGCTAGCGTTTTCAATTACGATTTACTTAAATTCGCTACGAATTCCACATACCAGGTTACTGAAGCCTTAGTCAAACTTTTATCAGTATATGTTATAGTGAACTTTTCAGTTGTATCCTTGTCGATGATCTTTGAAATCGTATTATTGACCCCGGATGAACTCGACGATGATATATTAAATTTAGTTAATGGTGTTACTAGTGTTAATCGATAAATACCTTTAACGGTTGCAGTGATATCTAATTTGTTGTTTGTAGGTGACCACTCAAATGATCCGTGTTGGATCGTGTATACTACGTTGTTGGTTTTCTCATGAGGAATTTTTGTTTTTTCAACGGCTGTTATCATCCTCGTTGCATCCCCTTTGATGCCTTCGATGAAAGTTTTCGTCTCATCGATGGATTTTTTAATATCAGGGAGTTTTATTTCAATTTTATCTAACGGGGTTCCAATAAATTTATCAATGATATTTCTACGAAAAGCATTATAACTTCGTATATGATCATCCAGCTCACGGCTGTGGGTGGTAATCTTGTTGTCTTGGGTGGTAATCTTGTTGACGTTGTCGGCAATCATGCGGTTGTTGGTGATAATCATCTTGTTGTGGGTGGCAATCGTGTCTGTGATCGTAGACACAAGTGCGCCTGGTTTAAGTCGTCCGTCGTTGGAATACAGCGCAATAGAGTTTTCAGCGGCGTCGCGCTGCCGTATCAAAATATCATCCAGAGAAATATTACTGGTTTTCAATTTACCCTGATCGGAAAATAACGCAACGGTGTTCTCGATTGCGTTTTGTTGTTTAACTAAAATATCATCCAGAGAAATATTACTAGATTTCAATTTACCCTGTTTGTCTTGAAATACAGATATTTCGTTCGGGTCAACATTTACTAAATTCAACGTCTCAGCGATTTCATCTTTAATTTTTTTTTTTATATCCTTGATAGAATCAGGAGTTGCAGTGTCATCGGGTTTGGGTTTCAGAGGTCTTCCCCAAATATCAATCATGATATTTTATATATCTCTCTCTAAATAGCGATTACTAGTGTAGTCATTTACGACAATGTGTGGTGGTTTTCTAGATGCTGAAATAGCGTCAAGGACATTTAATACTTCACTGCCGCATATTGGTGGGTCATTGATTTGTTGTGTTGGTAGCGTAGAATACCAAGTCTTCATTGGAAATTGTTTTATGTAACGCATAAACTCTTTTGGTGGGGCTAATCCATATGAATCAAAATAGACAATCCCACGTGGATCAATAGCGTATGCAACCCAGTGAGTTCCAGGTCCGGTGCTGTTATCGAGATTAATAATACCTGTTTCAGTTTTGTTTGGTTGATGTGGTAATTGATCTTTCATAAAAACACCTCTGAAATTTTTAATCACTAGTTTTTTAGCCGCATCCATTAAATTAAAATTGGACATGGGAACTATAGACTCCTCAATTAATAAACCATTCCTGGTAGTCTCAGGCCTGATCCGTGAACGGATCTCCCGCTGTACCATGAATACGGGGTTCCTGGTAGTCTTAGACCTTTTCCGCTGTACCATGAATACGGGGTTCCTGGTAGTCTTAGACCCAATCCGTGAACGGATCGTCTCTTTTTTTATATCCTTGTCCAGCTGCCTTTTTCAACGCCATTCCTGCTGCAGTACCAACGGCTCCTAACGCCGCTGCTTTAGCCACCGCTGGGGCTGCTGCTGCAATCAATGCTGGTATTGCAGCTAACAATGGAAATATACCGCCTGTTTTAATCATATTTTTGATAGCATCCGCAGAAAGAGTAATCTGAACACCTTTTTTATCCTTGAAAGCATCATTGAAATGTTTCACCTGACGAGTTGTCAGCGATAATTTATTTGCACCACCAGTCATTTGATTAGGTTTCAACGTGATTGTGGTTCCACATTTTTTAGCCGATTCTGATTGCAATTTTTTGATTTGACCAGGAGTTAACGTAACACTAATAACACTATATGACATTATACATAATAGATTGATTCTAAATTGTAAAACGATTCAATGGAAATATCCTTCGGATTTTCAATTACATGTTTTCTACTGGGGCATCTACCACTCTCATTCTTCCACCAACACCTTCAAGTAGCATTGATTTATCACTGAGAATGACAGCAACCGCTCTATAATTAGCAATACCACCAGGACGGGTTACACGGGCTCTGAAGTGTATATCAACGACAGATTGTCTTGTTAAATCAAGATGTTCCAGTGAAAAGTAATAAATCGGATAGAGGCTTTTGAAATCCCATTGTGATATTTGCAAACCGGCATCCACATTTTGATCACGTGCCATAAATGACAACAGGTTATGATAGACACGTGCAATATGATTTTGACCGTAATCAAGTTGCACATCTTCAGATGGTTCCTGCTGTCCGTTTATTCTCAGCGAGACTTCATTAACACCTAACTGATCAAATATCATATGACTTCGTTGTTGATTACCAACTCGCGCATTATTCTCTAACGCTACGAATATATGACGTGGAGCTGAAACCCCTTGTTTTGATGCCAGGTGCCATGTGAATGTACCATCAACATTGTCTTGTTTAGTATCCGTAGTCACTGATAACCAACTCAATAACGACTTTCCTCCTTGGTCCATAAATGATAACAATTTTCCTTCTGCTGTGATTGATGGAGTTAACACTGGCATCCACAATGATAGTTTTGTTAAAACGACTTTACCATCAGGAACACCAGCATCACGCCATATTGCATCATTATCAGTACCCTTTCGTACAAGCGCTACTGTGTGTTTAGCTCCATAAATAACTTTTCGGACGTTTCTACAGAATCCGAATATATGATGCAGTGGAATTGCACATGAAAATTGTCGACGCTGTCCTTGTAATGTTGATACACGTGTTGCAAATCCTAGATTGTAAGTAGTAATAGTATTTATGACATCAAAATCACCAGCTGGTCTTGTATATCCGGCTGGTGCTGGATTAATTGCAGTGACTTGTGTTGCCTTGACTCTAGAATACGGGTTGTGTTCAGGGTGATCAGTAATATCCTTAGAAAACATCATAGATGGACCTGCTGATCTTGTATAATCATCAGAATATCTTGCTAACCCTATGATTGTTGTAGCCACATCAACTTCACGGTCAATGGATTCAATTTCTTTTCCATCAATGAGATATCTAGCGCTTTCAAATAACGCCATGATACCGTTATTAACAAAACCAACTCGGGTAGTTTGGCTAATGTCATATGGAGGATCATTATGTGCAGCATCATTTGTTACAAGTTCTCCTTCTACTTCAATAAACGCTTCACAAGGTAAAAAGTATTTACTGGTATCATGAACTTGAAGTTCAATTCGTGATCGGAGATCTGGTTGTACTGCGTGATAAGAATAAAATTGAAAATCGCGTACAGAATCATCTTTACGCACTGGGGCATCCATATCAAATGCTGGATCAAATGACCTTTTGAACATTTTATTCTATTTATCAGAGTCTAAATCGGATTTTCCATTTCATCGTGAAAAACGCTAGCGTTTTCGTCGTGGTTTTTTAAAGCCACTTCCTGCTATCATGTTTGCTGTCATGTTATTTTGGTCCTCTTGATTTACCATCGACGCTAGTTTTTCATCTACTGCGTTATTTATAATTTTACTAACACTTGCAGGCATCTCTGCTGTAGATGGCAATGGTACCTGTTTCTCTTTTCGTCTCACTAATGATGTTATTTTATTCTTCGCAGTTGAAAACGCTTTCCCGGCAAGATCTCCAACAGTACTAATACCCTTATCACGAATAACATCAATGGCTTTCATTCCTAGTTGTTTAGCTAACGGCATCACTTTTGGGGCCGTTCTTGAAAAGAATCCTAAAATGGTCTTGCCGAGGCCATCTCCGTAGTATGCTCTATAAACTGGAAACCGTGAATTAACTACATAGACGAGGGTTGGTTTATCATGATTGTAATGTACGATCATTATTATAAAAACAATAGTGTTTTCAATTGTTATTTAATCGCTATGATACCCATTTGCTAACTCGTCAATGAAATCTCGATATGTTTTGATATCCATGATACCGCCGGCAAATAACCGTTTACAGATATCAGCTGCTTTATTAATTATTTCTGGAGAGTTATTTCCAGCTCGTTTTCCTCCGATGAGAACATCTAATCGTGATATATCATTGATAACACTATCAGGACAAGTGTTTCCAATCCTTGGATTTCCTAATCCACTTCCGCTATAACCAGTTGCTTCATCTAGTTTGTCTGTATCCGTGGTTTGTAAATAATCAAGAGTATCATCATCATCATCATCAGGTGGTAGTTGTTGTTTTTTAGGTGAAAAAGATATTTTCTTTGCAGGTTGCTGTCGCTTTCTTTGCAATCTTGGCGGTTTTTGTTGTTGTTTAAACTCTTCGTATTGATTATACACGTGATCCACCATCTAAGCACTATCTGTCTTTTTTTGACCTTTTCCAGTTTTGATTTTATAGAATATATCAGCCCAGTGAGTGAAATTCTTAACAAACTTATGATGTTCTGGTTTCAACATTTTTTTTCTGTCTTCATAGGACGTAACAACAAGCGTAGGAATTTCTGTTGGATCAGTCTCATCAATTGCTGCTAACCCTTCTTCGTTAAATCTCATGCGTAAGTCCTCTACTGTTCTTTTTGATTCTATTTGTTTTGTTTGTTCAGTTTTTGCTGCTATTTTTTCAAGTTCACCAATAACATATTACCCCGTCTCGGGAACATCTCCCAGTAAAGCACGCTCTACCCCTTTCGTTGCTGTGGTTACTGGTTTAAACCATTCTTCAGACCCCAGAGCAAAATCAGTTTGTAAACTCTGTCGTTGTTGCAGTTTATTCCTGACAGAGTCGCGAATTGGTATAAATTTCTTAATTGCATCTAGTCGCTCACAAGCCAATCGGGTCGTTAATGCTTCATTGACCATTATTTGAAATCAGAAACCATTTTTCAATTGTAAAACAATTTTTCCCATCGATGATTCCATCCTAACGGTCCAATTTTTTATTGCTGTGAAATATTTTTTTTTTCGCAGTGTGAAATATTTTCACTGATTCAATCAAAAAATGACAAAAAAATGAAAATCTCAAGGAGATTTTACTGTCTGACAAAATCTTTTGAGGGCCGGTCAATCAAAATAGTTCATTTTCTTGAATTAACGCTCGTAAGTTTCTAATTTTAGAATTAACTTTCTTTTTTCAATTCATATTCGTTACCCAATTCTTTTCGTATTCCTTCCACGATAGTATATAACGGAACAAACACACCTACTTCACTGGAAAATGCAAGAGAGTCTCGAATAGAATTTTGAATTTTTTTGATGAGTGCATATTTCTTTGGTAACATATACTTGTTAGTGCTAACTCCGTATTCTATATCCTGAAAATCCGACTTGATTTGATCAGGATTTAACCCATCTGACAATTTAATATCCTGATTTTTCAATTTTCCAATTTCAACTATGATGCTATTCATATTTTCAGAATTCATATATGATAATACATATTTCTAATTCATTTTTCAAAAATAAAAGTGCCGTTAATATTTTAAAAATTCAGTCTGTATATATAAATATCTTTTTTAAAAATTCAGTCTGTATATATAAATATCTTTTTTTAAAAATTCAGTCTGTATATAGAAATATCTTTTTTAAAAATTCAGTCTGTATATATAACTATCTTTTTTAAAATTCAGTCTGTATATATAACTATCTTTTTTAAAATTCAGTCTGTATATATAAATACAAATGCAGACAAAAATAAATAACAACCATGATGAGCGGTTATCAGTCATTTGGCCCCCTTGATATAGGCCACTGTGTCTTTCATAGGGTTCTTTCTATGAGTATTTCCATTTTTTTTCTGAGATTTCTTCGATCTCGATTTGACACTATTTGGCCGGTAATTCATTTTTGAACACCATACGGGGCTACCCAAATGTGACGGAGAGCTAATTACATCCATGGATGTTATTTATTTTAGGTCATTTATATTTACATTCACTGGAAACATATTCCCCTAAGAGTGAATCTAACTCGTCAAATAACGGGTTAGAATCACAAGAGGATATGTTTACGTGAAATGACCTAGAGGTTACATATATACGACAACACATCTTTGGAACTCCTTGGTTGCCTTCACATCCAAGTAAGCCCAAAGGAAACCCGAAACATACATCTCCGGAAGGGAGGCCTAACGTGGCAAACGCTATCTTAGACCGCCCAGAAGATATGCTTGGGGTGACGTCACAACATATACTTAATTAAGGACAGCACAAATACCGTATATATCTCCACTCGAGTGTTGTGGCGAATTGTAGGTATACATATACTTAATTAACTTAATTAAGGACAGCACAAATACCGTATATATCTCCATTCAGATTGTAGGTATACATATACTTAATTAACTTAATTAAGGGTGGATTATAATTTAATGATGATGTAATGATGATGGGACGGCACAGACATCACAAACATGAAACGACGGGGCTGATTTTCAAAGGCCAATCCGACCAATTAAAGCAACCCATGAAATTAAACCCGGTTGCATGATTGAGAAAAGTCAACCACGCACACGTGTCAATGGCGTGGGTTATTTTTTGACTGGTCGGATTGGCCTTGAAAGCCCCAGCTTTAAACCTTTCATTTAGTTTATAAGGTGACTAATATAGCAGCGTCAATCCACAGAGTGTGTTATTTTATTTTCTTGAATTACTTGTTAATGGTGCTTCACAGTATTTAAATGAGACAGAATATTTGCATAAAGCACTAAAAAAAAGAATATAATTGTTTGAAAACATTTTATATTTGATTTCTTTTCTAATTAATTATAGCCCAAGCCGCTGAATCACAATTTAGGGGGGAATAACCCACGCCATACTGTAATGTAATTTTTATAGATGTAGCCGCTCTCTAGGGGCATTTGTACATCTTTTATAGGTGCCATGTCGGCATCCTCTTTTTTTTTTTAAATCTTTATTCAATATTTACATATTAAATTATACAAATGATAGTCAAAACCCCCCAGCACCCGTCACTCATACACACATTTTCACCACACTCACTACATACAGACATTTAAAAACACTTATATTTACACATAATAGTAGAAACATATATGAGTAGGTGGGAGGGGTTGTTATTCCCTCCCTATCAACTCGACACCATTGAATTGAATAATTTGCTTAAAGTGATTCGTCCCGAGGGCTCTTATCACTGTTTTATCCGTCAATGGACGGTTATTTAATTATCCTGAGGGTGGGTATGGTGCCACCACCCTGCAGGCGTTTATGTGTTCAGGGAACACTATTTAATTAGGCCGTCACATCTGAGTAACTATTGAGCTACTGCGGTGTGATTGTAGGGCCTGTGAGTATATATATGAGTGGGAATAGTTCCAGCACACACTCATATTCATGCCACTCGACACCATCTAAGGGAGAGAGTATATAAGGGGAATTAATACAGCAATCCGCAAGGTATGCTATTTTTTTTCCTTGAATTACTTATTAATGGTGTTTCACAGTATTTAAATGAGACAGCATATTTGACTTAAACACTAAAACAAAGAATATAATTGTTTGAAAACATTTCTTTTCTTACAAAACAATGCCAGCCGCTGAATCACAATAACCCATAAAACAAGTTAACACAATCTAAGGGAGAAAGTATACACGTGTGTTATCCTGTAACGCCTGCATCTCCGGATCACATCCTATGTTTATGAAATACGCATTAATCGCACGTGAGACAGAATATTTGACTTAAACACTAAAAAAAAAGAAAATATTTCTTTTCCTATAAAACAATACCCAGCCGCTAAATCACAATGATAACTCCCTTGGTTATATCCATTGGTTATATTTAAGAGTTGTCTCCCTTGGTGTTATAGACATACGAAAATCGAATTTTTTGTCTTGTCTCTTTTGAAATGGTAAAGAATTATTCTGAGAATCGGAATCAATATAACCATCCTTGATTCTATTATTCAAGAATTAAGTTATCATTCAACACCTACAGAGAACATTAAATGTTCACATATTAATCTATCTATCTGACTGATCAAATACCACAAATCCAACTGGATTCTTCAATCTGCGGTTTCTGATAATACCATTACGGAATGCTTCATAATTAACAAGCACGGGTGAGGTCTGAATTCTTGGTTCATTTGTATAATAACACTATTTTTCTAATTCATTGTTTGGTTTAATTATAAGTCTCTGTATATAATCTTGAGGAGTCTTAATGATTTTGTCATCGTTGGGGTCAATGACAGTATTTTTTATTCTTTTATCATAATAGCGTTTTAGTTCCCTGTATCGTTTGCCGCCACAAGACATAATTGCGACTTCCCCCTGACCCCAACCCCACATCGAATACAGGGTAACGGACCAAGGCTTCCACGACGAAAGCTTTGCATATGATACCAACAGAATTCATTTCTGCATGATTTGTTACACGGTGTCACTGATCCAATCATAAGCCATTTGCAATGATTCATTATACTTAAATCTTTCATTTAAATACTTGTTTTAATTATAGTATGGAGGAGTTCGAGAGATTATCGAAAATTAAGCCCTGGAAAAGTGTTCAATTCAATCTTGATAGAGTTTCTGATACACCAAAGAATAAAATTCTTGATAGAACCTTGATTAGTAAAATCAGAGACTGTTTTAATGAATTCAAGCGTGATGGGGCAGCTCATTGTTGGTCAACATTTCGAATTGATGGTGTTGTTGACGCTACCATGAATGATGAAAAAGCAGCAGTGATAATCTCACGTCTTGGGGAAGAAAGAAATTTTTTTCGAATAAAATTTCTTATCCGTGATAATGGAAAATGGATCATTAGGGACAAATACGAGCCTATTCTTAAGGACAAAAAAACTGTCACTGTGACTCAGGATTCAAAACCAGGAATTTTGACTGGAATTGACAAACCCTACTATGAAAGATCTTATCCTGTCACAGCAGTTGTTAACGGGATCTATCCGCTAAATGAAAAACCTGATATTTCAAAACTAGCACCCATGAAATATTCGACAGGGCTCAATTGTGTAGCAGCACGAATAATGGAACACTTCACAAATGCGTCCCGGGGAAATAAACTAACTGATCTAAGACGAAAAAAAATAACCGAATGGGAACTGACAGTGAAACAGCATGGGGCAACAATTCAAGATATAGCCAAATTAGAAACATCATTGAGATTTCCAATATCGGTAAGGACAATCATCGGAGAAGTATTATACGAATCGAAATATAATAAAAATGGAACCCCAATACAGATTATTGATCATAACGAACACGCGTGGTCATCTGCAGTAACAATATTCCCACGGGATAGAACCGTAAAATATCTATCCCAAACTCTGTTTGGAACCGAAGAGTTTTTTTCAGAGCAGAAATTATTTGATGCTATTTACCATTTGAGTAAAAACGATTCTGTGTCAGTGTGGCTATTTCATAGTACTTCAGACGAAGAATGTAGATTTGATCAGTTTGTAAGGCCCAACGGAGAATTGTACCGTACTGAAGAGCTGCATAATCAAATGAAACAACTAGCTAGTGAGTTTTCTCCCCAGAGTTCTCTGGGGGAAGACAACGATCAATTATTAGCAAACTGTTTTACAGTACCATCAGTTGCAGCACATTTTGCTAGAAAGAAAAACGCGTGGAAACCAACCCGAAGTGAGTTCTTATCAGATGTCAAATTGTCCTGTCTTGAATACAGCCATGGAGGATTATAGAACACAAAATACACCGCTGATACCGTTATTTCAGTTGATATGATTGCATGTTATCCAGGAAGTTTTCTTGGGTATGGAGAGTGTGAGAAATATTTCAAACGATTTGGACACCCTACACACGAAATGACCCGTGTTGCTATTAATGGACCACTGCCACATTTCGATTTAACCGGATTCGCTTGTGTAGCATCATTTGAAATGACTGAAGGGCTTCATCCGTGTAGTTATCTTTGGATTGGTAAACACATGTCTGAAAAACACTGGACGCCAATAGTGTTATTACGGTATATGCTTGATTGTAAGATGTTAAAATCATTAATTGTCAGTGAAGCAATTATATCCTATCGAGCACAGAAATCAGTCTGGTTACCACAACCTGATCTAGAAAAAATAATTAGCGAAGAGCGAAAACTGTTTCCTGATTTTAATGAACAACAAATCATGGATTGGTCCAGACAGTTTTTTAAAATCAGAAACAATGAAGCAAAAGATCTTGGACGAAGAATAATCGGTAAATTTACCCAAGGTGGCAAAGATGATAATACGAGATATTCTTCACGATTGATTATAGACAATGCTGAATACGATTTTGTAACCAAAGATTTAACGAATAGGGGCTTATATGTCAATCGTAAGGACGCATTTATGTCCGATGGAACCAAATTGGGTACAATTGTTACTTACACTGATGGATACAATCCGCAGTACACACATTTGAGAGCTTCTATGCTTGGTTATGCTTCTATCAATCTGTTTTCAATGATCAATAGATTTCCTAACACCGCAGTTAGAGTTGCTACTGACTCATTTTACATAAATAGCAAAATGGCTGATTTTAAGGCTACTGGCAACGAGAAATGGGGGTCATGGAGAATTAAGAAGGAAATGCTTCATGATTAAATTCAATCAGCAGATGTTACCATTGAAAATAATTACTTAGAAAGCAATCAGTGTTCAGAATTTTCTAGTGCACCACCGATTTCTGATCCAATCTGTAGATATAAAACAGTTTATTTAAACGGTTGTGGCGGGTCAGGAAAAACAACCCGGGCAATTGAGTTATTTCGTGTTTCCAATCCAAACATGATTGTGCTAACACCGACTCACAGACTTGCAAGAGAAATGATACAGAGAGGGGTAAATGCCTGCACTTATCATAGTTTCTTTAGATGGAAGGGAGATAAATGGACTCCTGAGCGCATGGGAGAGAAATTTATTCCTGAAATTATCATTTGGGATGAAATAGACACAGTGTCCGAAGATGTCTTAAAAATATTTCTTGAGTGGTTGTTATTGAAGAATACAAAAGTCGTCATGTGCGGTGATCACGGCCAACCACCACCATTTGTCGGTGCATCTCCCCATGAATGGCTAAAGGGTTTTGTAGACTATTATGAAGAAATTGATACCGATCATAGATCACTTGATAATGAATTAAAAGAATTGAAGAAACTAATTAGATTACAGCCGGATAGAATCCAGTGTGAAATAACCCGTGAAATAATTTCGGAAACTCCAATGAATGAGTTTTGGAAAGCGTGGAGACCAAATGATTAAATCATTGCAAGTAGTAAAATAGTCAGGGATAAACTTCAGATGAAGTTATTTGAATTGCATAAACAAAAATTTGCAACACTTCCAGTACCGTTATGTTATAGGCCATCGGATACACGAAAACAGAACATCGAAGTTGATATTCCAGGCCTGACAGAGTCAGGGCGTGAAAAGCAAATTCTCGTATTAAATGATATTGTGCTGGTTGATATCAATGTTGTTGAAGATGAATTGCGTGCTAATAAATCCCCATGGACGCTAGGTTATGCAGCAACAATACACTTTTCACAGGGATTGACTATATCGGATACAATTGTTTGGATGGTAGATAATCGCATAGAATGGTCGAATTTAGTCTATCTCGCAGTGTCTAGAGTACGAAAAATAAATCAGCTTCGAAGAATTGTCCTGACAGAGTCAGGCGATGATGAAATCATTGGCGATGATAATGACACCACAATAGATGATATTATTGATAAAAACTCTCCGGTTACAAACAACAAGACAAAAAAAAACAACGAGAATTTGATATTGATGCTGAATTAATAATTACTCTGAAGCAACAACAGAATAATCACTGCGCAAGTTGCAATTGTATAATGCGTTGGCAGTATTCGGATAAGGATCCTCGCCAATTCACCGTGGACAGAAAAAATAACAATCTCGGTCATGTCAGAAATAATGTGATGTTGACTTGTCTTGAGTGCAATAGACGCAAGGGTGCTAGTTAAGCCCATTCGGTGGTAATTGAGTATCCTCAGGTATCACTTGTAATTGTTGTCTAGTAAAACCCCGTTGAGGGGCAGTTGAATCCAGTTTATAGATTGGAAGTCTACCCTTAGATCGTGTTATACTAGATATCTTGTGTGCAGTAACACTCCAAATAGGATCAATAGCCCTTTTTGTGCCACCCTCAAGCTCTCCTGGTTCGTATAAGTACCTCACAATGACATTACTACCAAGAATTGGTTGGGAAACACTAAAATCTTTTTGAATTTCCATTTCAGGTATTGACTTCTTTTTAATCGCATTGATAGGTTTCATGTTGATGGTTCTAATAATCTCGTTATTCAGTGCAGTAATCACAGCTGTTAACCTTTTAACCCATTCACGGGATCTTTTTTCTTGGATGAATTCTTTTGCGTATTGATATCCAAATAACCGCTCAGCAAGGGTTTTATTAAATCGTTCTACAATGGCCTGATCACGATGCAGTGCAGTATGCCCTCGTCTGATAGCGACATTGTGATATTTCATTGTAGATAACACTGCACCCTGAAATTCCTTGCCAGGATCAACCTGCAATAGATTTGGCCAACGCAGAGGACCTCGTCGATAAATCCTTTCAAATGCAGAAGCCACTTCAGTGGCTGATTTTGTTTTTAACGGTTCTGCTTCTTTGTATCGACTTGCAATATCAACTACGGTTAATGCGTATTTGTAACCACGATCATGTGGCAGAAATAATATATCAGCCTGATGAACTTCATTGGGTCCGGTCACATCAAAATGCGAGAAATTTATTTGTTTAGGCGGTGGTAGATAAATTTGCCATAGTGCCTGTTTGGATAACCAATGAGCCGCAGTGGTTTTTTTCACTTTCGCAGCGCTAGCGAGTTTATGGATTGCTGATTTACCCCTCCAGTATCCTCTTGGGGAATAATAAATAGATTCCATGTTGTTATTAATTACCAGCCCCTAACATCAATTTACTTTTCATAGCCGATTTTATCAAAAAGGAAGCCAATTTTTCTTTGAAAGATTTATCAGAAATAGCATTTAACGCATGAATTAATTTCACATCTGCTAGATGCCTGTGCTGCAGATTACTGCTTTTATAAGATACATCATGAAGGTGACAGGCCTTATCAATAGCGTTTATTGGTTCCTCACCGGGTCGGGGCTGATTTTGATCATTGAGTCTGATATCAAGTCTTGTTCCCGGTCCACAGTAGCTATATCCTGGAAGGTCCTTTTCTCCAGGGTATTTTGCCCATGGGGTTCCAGGGAGTTTAGTTAGCTTGGCTGCGATATCACCTCCTCGTTTTTTTTTAAAGGTTCCTTGAGCTCCTTGGGTTTAGAAACAAATCTAAATTTCTTTGTACTACATTGTACGCATTTACCAGAAAGCGCTGATCGGTTATTTTTAGTTGTAATCGTCGTCAAGTCATCTGTGCCAGTACGTTTTTTACACTTCACACAATATAGATCCATAATTTATATATAACGGCATGAATATAATTGATTATTCAGCAAGCCGACGACGGGAACCTATTAAACATCATGAAATGTTGCCGAATTCAATTAGAATGATTATAATCGGACCATCTGGAAGCGGAAAGACACAACTGCTTCTTAATTTGATAACGAGATGGATGAAATGGAACAAATTGTATTTAATAGCCCCGAGTGTAGACGATCAGCGATGCTATGAAGTGCTAAAGGATTTTAACGAGAAAGCAAAAGAATTTCAAATCGATGAAGATTTTATTGAGTTTATTACTGATATAGAGGAAGCCCCGAGCATTGATGCTATTGATGGAAGTATTAACAATTTAGTGGTCTACGATGATATCATGTTAGATAATCAAAAAAATCCTGCTAGAATATTTTCCCGAGGCAGGCATAAAAACACTGATGTGATCTATGTCACTCAATGGTACACACAAATACCAAAAGTGATCAGAGATAATTGCAATGTGTTGTGTGTATTTAACGGCGTTGATACTCATACGCTACGAAATATTCATCAAACTTGGTGCAGCGGTGATATGAATCATAATCAGTTTAGAAATTTCTTTAGTCACGCTCAGTCAAAACCACACGGATTTGTGACAATAAATTTAGCAGACCCTAGGACACGATATCGTATCGGACTTGATAAAATATTCGGTTAACCCATAGCAGCAGAGAGGGTGAGTGACAACGACGTTGCGACATTTTATGATTCGCGAATGCGAATCTCATGTTTTCAGACTCATTTTTTTTTCTAGTTATTCGCGAGAAGGGTCTAGTGTTATTTGGAGGGGGTATAATCAAAAATAAAAACAAAAAATGTTGTAGGATTCACCCTCTCTGCTGCTTTTATCGTTTGGTTACGTAATATATATAATTCGTTCACTTCATTCTCCTTACAGATCCTATTTTTCACGTGGACTAATTGGCTATTTGATTGATGTAAAGAGTGCATTCGTATTCATGAGAATAGGGTGGAAACACATATTAGCATTCACTTGTCAAACAAAGTGACCTAATTTATCTCGGTATCGCTAGTCGCCAGAAATATGTCTTTACAACGGAGATCTTCTGAGGTAATACTATTGGGCTCCAACTTAGAATACGCCATTTCTCGAGAAATTGCGCGAAACAACTTGGAATTTCTAATTGTTGCGCTATTTCTCGAGAAATTGCATGGCCGTTGGCTCCAACTTGGAATAGCAATTTCTCGAGATATTGCACGCAACACCTTGGAATTACACATAAATCGGCGTCCTTTTACTTTTGTAAGTTCTAAGCATTATTTTATATTAGTTTTCAGATATATATATATCTATATCTATATATATATATATATATATATATATATATATATATATATATATATATATATATATATATATATTGATTTGACCTGATTTTTGTTTTCTGTATTTTTTAAATAACTTTAATTGAAATATGTTTCACAAAATATTTGTATTTGAAATATGTTTCGAAAAAATATTTGTGCTTGAAATATATGTTTGTAAAAATCTTTAATAAAAATAATACTATATTTAAATATAGATGTATTTTGTATACATTGTTTCTTCCTGTCTTCTGGCATTTTTTAAAAATTAATAATTTTGAATAGTATTGTAAATCCAGGAAAGGTCTTGGAACATATTAAACATTTAAAGGGACTATTTATATTGTCCCACTGAACTTAATTGGGGTTATTCCAAGTTGTTGCATGATTCTTGCATGCAACATTTTGGAATTTTATCCCAGAAAGATGGATTTAAAGGTAGGAAAGGTCTTGAGTGGAGATGTAGCAGAAAATTAATATTTGGAACATATTAAACATCTCAAAGGACTATTATTGCTGCCCAGTAGGGTAATATTTCACAGCCTAGGGTGTTTAATGTTACTTCAGTAAATGTTGTATGATGCATACATGCCATGTTTTAGAAATTAATCCTTTGAAATACTATTGTAAATCTAGGAAAGGTCTTCAAAGGAGTTGTTGCAGAAATAGACTATTTGGAACATATTGAAGGTCTAAGGATCTTGTTATTGTTGTCCCACTGAACTTTGTTGGGGTTATTCCAAGTTGTTGCATGATGCTTGCATGCAGCATTTTGGAATTTTGTCCCAGAAAGATGGATTTAAAGGTAGGAAAGGTCTCTAGTGGAGATATAGCACAAAATTAATATTTGGAACATATTAGACATCTCAAGGGACTATTACTGTTGCCCAATAGGGTAATATTTCACAGCCTAGGGTGTTTAATCCATTTCACAGTTATGGGAGTTACTTCAGTGAATGTTGTATGATGTTAGAAATTAATCCCAACATTTTGGAATTTTGTCCCAGAAAGATGATTTTGTTCTGTACACAGGTCAGTGTATAAAACTGTGAAACTGCTGAGGTGACTTGTAGGATGGACAAATCTCATAATAACTTGAATTAGCATAATTTAGTCATATACTGTTTTACTCCATGTTCATTTACAGGTTCCAGTTGCTAAGTGATTATGTTGAATATTTCATACACTGTAAAACTCTTTAAAACATGGTTCCATTGGTGCTAAATGAACTTGAAACGTTGTGATTAATTTATTCATGAGAGCAGATGGTATATTAGGAAACATGTTAAAATGATCTGAATAAAAAGAATAAAGAAATAAATGGTATTAATATAGATAAAAATAAATTTTTAATTTATCAGTATGAAGATGTTAAAACATTAATTTTGGATGGATCTGAAAATGCTCTTACAAATACAATGCACACAAAGACATCAGGCAGGCCTAATGTAAACATATAGACAACAAGAATATTATAGGAAGTATTAAAAAAAAACATCCATATGTGTATGGAGTATAATTTATGCTGGGTAGTTGATACATTTACAATATGAAGCATTATCATCTCTACAGATTTAAGTCGCTTAATAAATATTAATTATGATCGTAAATTAGATGACATCAATACACTAATGACTCCGTGGTTGTAGATAGTTCTTATCCACTATGGGAAAAATATTGTGATAAAAGCGCTTGCTTTTTTTCTCCAAAGAAATCAGATATTAATAAATTTTCTAAATCCTCCAGATTGGTTCATAATAAAAATTAAAGAGTTTAATCTTCAAGAACTTGTGGAAAGAATCAGCTGACAAGATAAAGTGAAAAATAATAAATAAAAATTATGAAGAAGGGGGAATCGCATTGATTGATTTTAAAAAATGTAATTTGTTCACTCGAAATTACAGAAGACAGGACTTGTGTTGAAAAATAATTGTAAGGAAGTCCTTGGGATGGTTACCAATGTACAGGGAATATGAAATTAAAATATTTAAAAATGATTTTCCTTATGACCATGACTTCGGTGGATGCTACATCTACCATCAGTAGTCAATACACTATTACAATTCAACTGTTTTCATAATTTTGCGGGTCATTTATATTCTCTTTAATCTTAAATTAATAGATGTTATGTAAACATATTGTTTTTATTTTTTGCGTACATCAAAATTAATTTGATAGGTTTATAAATGTTGATTCCAAATATAAACAAAACAAGTTTCAAAGATTTAATCACTACTCAGCAATTGCTGTTGAGTTTAGAAAATATAGAATCTTCATTTTAGATGTCATTAATACAGTTTATACTATATTTGTACTTTGATGACATTGTTCACAAGTGAATGTCACAACCTGTCTTAAATTCCACTTTAAACCGATGAAAGCGAGGGGAAAATATACTTACTTTATGCTTAAACTTCGCCAATTTCGCCGACGAATTGTTGCAGAAACCTACAGCATCTTGAACTTTCCCATCCAGAAGATTGAATACATTATTGACAAACACCTTTGTCACAGATTTATTTGTGGTCTTGTTGCTTACGTATTTTTCCGTGCAAAACGATTCATAAATATCTATGTCAACATCCTCCATTCTTAACACTCTAATGAAACTCATGTTAAGCCAGCAGCTCGGTCTATTTATATCGGTTCGCATGGTTACGCAATTTCTCGAGAAAAAGCGCAACAACTCGGGATTCCGAATTGTTGCGGTATTCCAAGTTGGAGCCCAACAATACCACCTCAGGGAAAGCCAAGCATCACACTAAAAGAGGAGAATTGGACGTGAAAGTAACGAAATTATTGAGAATAACATATCCTGATCTTTTATTATGCTACTAAATATAAATTATTTTCATCATAAATAATTTAAAATCATTAATAATTGCCACATCGACTCCATATCATCTTTAGGGATTAAATTGTAAACGAACACTAACAACAAACATTTTTCTCGTAAATTCTTAACTGATTACAAATGTGATAATGAAATTAAGATGAACATTTCTTTTCAACATTTTTCACACTGAAGAGATTTTCAATAGCTGGAATCTTGGATGTATTCTGTGCTTTATTTCGACTTTCCCGTCCCATGTGGGGTGTTGGATAGACACGATGTTTTGCCCGCCAGTGACCTCAGCTTGTCTAACAGCATTGTAGCGATCGCTTTGCTGATATAAAATGAATCCATGCCGATTATGACCACCCCTCTGGAAATCACTTGATCATCGATAAAAGGTTTATCGAAACATAAGCGAGTATCGAAAATCCTCAATACGTAAAGTGCGGCGAATCATCATCATAGTGGCTGCGTTCTGCCTCATGTAAGTACAATTAAATCGTGGACAGCAAACACATAAGCGTATGCAACTGGTGTATCCGTGTCGCATGGAGGTCTAACGACAATATGGATATTATTAAAATATATATTGTTTTACTTGTGAAACACTGTATCATGAACCATTGAGACCAGACGGTCGAATCGCAAGCGATGGACCGTTGGACCGTTACTGTCTACAGTCTACGGTCTGTCTTATACGAGCAAACGTATCGTTAATTGTTTATCACGTCTGTCAAATATATATCCATGCTGATCTGTTAAGCGGAAATATATATGTGACAACAGCGGATTATGACATCGTAAGGATTAACATGTACTGATACAACCAATGACCAGAGGAAATCTCAGAGATAAACGAGTCAAGAATGTATCCAGGTTGCGCCTGCTTATATTTTTCAAGATCTACGGCATAACTTTCATCGACGGCATCATAAACGAAGGCGCAATGGTGCCATCGACCTGATGTTAACGATACCTAAATATATATTATGTCCGGAACAATCAGCACCATTGTTTTATGAGAGAATCGTTGATATTAATTTTTCTTTGATTTTCTCCCATGTGTTGACGACCATTGGAAAATATTTGTCGATGGTATCGATGACGCGTTCCATGCGCTTCTTATCACAACTCGGCCACGTGAACAATGTCAGTTCAGCTTGCGTAATTGCATAATAATCACAAAAGAGATGCCTATATCATCTGTGCAGAGCATTTTTCGAAGCAATCACTGCTTATATGGTATACCAGTGGATGAGCTCAGCGTAATATCGGCTATACACTGACCAATTAACTTAACATGAATAACAATAAAATCGTTCTCAAGAGAAAACTAGCGTCTGACAAAATTGCTGAAATGATGATGCAGTTAGTGATCAGCCAGCCACATTGCGAGCTGAGTCTGACGTTCATGTGAATATATGTACCAATCTTAGTAAAAAACGTTCTGAAGCTTGATAAAGTCACTGAAAATTTATTTGGATGTTCAATGGTCGTCAGTTTAAGGCTCATCGAGATTAACAACCGGATCACCCAATTCGCTAGCGAATCGACAAGCATCCAAACATCGATTTCCGCAATCAAAAAACTGTCGCAGATATAATAAGTGGAATCAATGACTTTGTTCAACGTATCAAAAGGATTGAGGTAGGTGTGCATAAACACACAGTATCATCTGGATCTATAACATAATCTCAACGGACCATGAACAGCTCACCCGCTAACTGCTTGAACAAAACGTCGTTAATACAACACCAGTAACAACCACGATATCGGCGACGTCAACGGAACCATAATTCAATAAGGGCATATGGATATCAGCTGTCTCTTGGATTCGCGATTGCACAACTGCAAGTCATTAATTGTTGGCCAAATATGATATCAAAGTCTTTTGTCAACCAAACACTTGGTGGTATTTGCGGCCAAGAATAACCCGACGAAACGCCCAACTAGACAGTAGTAGGCTTGTTGACTGGGAGTTATAAAATCGAACAAATCAACGATGAGCTTCAACGCAGAACTGAATCCTTTACAGGCCGAAAATCACAAATCGCAGTAATGGTACACGAACCATCGCTATCGGCCGTCATATAAATGTCAACACTTGATTACGCTGTTTGGTATTTATAATACATCCATCAGAACCGTGCTTTTGATGGCCATAGGTAGCACCGCCAACATAACCAGTACCATCACCACGGAAATCTAACTTTATCACAAATGAGCGTTCGTACATAAGACTTCCAGATAACAGAATTGCCTTTTGGAAGTATACAGAAACTGATACGTGGCAAACTGACTGAAGTGATGTTACGGTTACTACATTATACAGAATTTGATTGTACATGTAATGCTTCAAATTGTGTATTTTCTAAATTAGTGACACCTTTTACATAAAGGTGTGGTAATTTTTTTTCCTTCATTAACGCATTTCTTCCACGTATAAATACAGTGAAGATTACTAACAGCATATTGTAAATGATTATTTTAACGATTATCTACAAATGATATCATAGCAGCCATAGAACATCTAAACCAAGTACGATGTTCTACAAATCTCTAGAGTTTTCATTCATCGTTTTATTAAGGTTCTCGGGGTGAACAGTGGTATCCTTCTCGAAAATCATAGATGGACCAGCGAACCGTGAATAATCATCACCTTATCATGCCAAGCCGATACTCTTCGCAGCAACGTCTACATATCGGATACATGTATAAATCTCCTTTCCATCAATGTTGAATGTGGAACTAATAAACAATGACATAACACCATAATTAACAAAACAAACTCGATCTCCAATTCCATGCGTTGTATCATTCCCTTTCAAAACTCGACTTTCAATCTTAATAAATGCCCCAGCGGGCAAGAAATATCTTCTTGTATCCTGAAATTATAGCTCGATTCGTCCACGCGTGTTAAGCAAGCATGCATCATGGGAATAGTATTGAATAATCATGCACCGATTCATCTTTGAGGACGGGTGCATTCATGTCAAATGCAAAATCAGATTCACGTTTGAGTATCTTATTTATATTCGTTATTTAAAACGATTTCGATGATTCTTTAGTGAATTAACAGCACTATCAGACCATGTGTTATTGTTTTTGCTCTCTACGGCTTGTTGTTTTGCAAGTGTCACGACAGCTAATTCTTTAAACCGCTCACTTTCAGTTTATTTTTTTTTTATTTTTCTGAGACTTGCTGAAATTGATTCGAAGCTTGGAAGTGTAACATCCTACGGTCGGACCGGTGTGCGAGTCATTCTCGAATTACCATCAACATCATTGACGGCGTCAAGCGCCTTGTTAACTTCAACGGCTTTCATTTCTTTTTGCTTTCCAATAGAAATCGCCTTTTTGGGCCACAGTTCTGAAAAGACCTTGAACAATATGGCCTAGTCCTTCTACATGGGTAACTTTGTATACTGGTACGATTTTATCACCCTGATGTGTTCAGGTCCACGTTGAGTGATGTTCCTGATCATTATTATTTTGTTATCGCTGATCTAAATAGTCATTTACTGTAGTAGTAGTAGCCAATGATTTCGTTCATTATCAAACGATAAATGCCGACATCCAAGAATCCACCTATGAACAATCGCTGACAGATCACCGCTGCCTCATTGGTGATTTCTGAGGAATTGTGGCCTGCTCGTCACCACCAATCAGAACCTCTAGTCGATCAACATCAACATTGGCAAGGACGTGACTCAGACATTGGCCTAGTAAGACCGCTTCTTCGGTAGTAAAGCCACTTATCACAATATAGTAACCTGATCCAAACAATCTTTCGTCAACATCCTCCTCTTCTGCCGCAATCTGTCGCTGACTTCGCTCTTGTAAACGTCACTGTTTCCTCAATGTGTGCACTTGTCTCTACACCCACTGTATTTTCTCAGCATATAATAAAATGCAGTAAATCTGGCTTATATTGGCCCAGAGATCCTGGGAATCCAACGGTGGGCCCGGCATACACCTTTAATCCAGTCGTTGCGGCCCATAGAAGTGACATATTCTGCTTTTAAATAAATTTCCGGACAATGCTATTCCAACACAGCAGCTTGAATTCCTTAGGCCCTGTTCTGAAGATCACAAAACACTATCCTTGATAAATATTATTTTCAGTGGAAGCTTTTGACGACGATTGTTTCATTTCTCAATGTTAGATGAAGCTACAACAAACTAATCTCAAAATATCCAATTTTGCCCGTTTATAATACGTTTATACTGAAAGACTCTTGAAACATATAATACTACCCCTTGTATTAGCTTTCAAGTTTTTATTTGGGGATAAGTATCTTCGATACTATCTTAGAATTTAAATTCTGTGTTTAGGAGCTTTTATGATATTGTGAACGAGCACTACATTGTCCAAAACTTGTTGTGAAAATTAATATAGCATATTAAATATTGACAGTCTTACACTGCCACATGATAGTTTCTATTTAAATTTTGTGAGCTAAAAATTCATGGTACGTACTTCAAGACGCTTGTTTTCTTCTATTCACCTGAGTTTTGATAGTGTCGCTTTTCTTGTCTTTGAGGTTGTATCCTGCTGTTATAATCATATAGTGCATTGTTACAAAAGGTCAAATTGTCTTTCTTTGTCCCTATCTTTCTAACTTCTTCTTTAAACACGTATCGTTGTAATAACCACCAATTAAGAATACTTGGCATTTAACTAACAGTTAGACCTAACTTATAACCATAACCTAAATAATAAGACAAACTGACCTTTTAGCTTGTAAATATTATGTTGACAGCTGCATTAAAAACTGAGATATACATTAGTTTCTTCATGCAAAGATTACGAATTCTTAACATATTGGAAACATTATGCATACAGTTGAATGCATATACAATACAAGAAGACAGTTTCTTCATGCGAATATTAAGAAATCTTAACATACTTGGAAACATTATGCGTACAATTCAATGCACATACAATACAAGAAGTCCATGTAGATGTGACGATAACCATTCTGTTAAGAGCATTGAATAGTAAAACATTTAGTCATGTTTCTTAATTTTTAAAATAACGTATTAAGGATGAACAAGAAAGAACATCAGAAAAAAACTTGATAATGTCCACTTTTTATTGTGGAATAACACGTTAGAAATATTAATATACACGTATATCTCAGTGACGATATCCTTGCGTCGTCCTAGCGAACGGGGAAGGCATATTCTAGCCTCGCTAATTATGGTGCACTATATGGCATCAGGCGTAAAATACTGTCATGAGCGTTTGCTTCCATTGTTATAAAAGCAAAATAATTAGTTGAGCTCTTCGCACCTGATTTCTCCAGAGATAATCAGTCTGCAGTTGTCATAGCAAACACAAACGTGGTAATATAAAATCGTTCAAAAGCTCTTCGACGCAGATAATTGTGGCCTTCAGCCTGCAATCTGTTTGAGACTTTGAAAGATCAAGTTGCTCATTATTTCGAACCAAGACTACATCCCTAGCTCAAAGCTCGTTTACTTTTAAATTTATTTCGTTTTCAGTCATCTTCAAAATAGTGTTATCTTGGACTGGAGAAGCATCACTGAGAACATTTACCTTTGACAGACATCTAGTTTTGTTATTTAAATTTCACATCTAATTTTGTTACTTACCGTTGTCTTACATTTAGTCTTGGTATTAACCGTTGACTTACATCTAGTTTTGGTGCTTATCTTTGACATTTAGTTTTGGTTGTTGTTCTTGTTGTAGGGTATGACGCCATTGTTCAACACAAGATAGACTTTACAGGGCGGTTAGTATAAATGGTGGAGAAAGAACCAGGGAAAACGCTTGTAAGAACCACCGACCCACGAGAAAATACTGGAAAGCTTTCCCGCGTGCCCAACTTGGCCGAGTCTGAGACTCGAAGCCATACAGAGAGAGGTGAGATGGCAGTGATATGTAACGGTGAGAGCTTTAGACAACTAGGCCAATATGGGCTACCTCTAGTTTTGGTATTTAAGTTTGAATGTCATCTGATTTGGGTATTTACCTTTGACTGACATCTAGTTTTTGTAATTCCCAGAGCTGACTGTGGTGAATTGTCAGATGTTCATTTACAGACTTGCTATATTTCACATAAATGTGTTTAATTATAGCAGAGAAACGTTCACGCGAGATTGTAGTGAATATATATATATATATGTATGTATGTATATATGTATATGTATATATATATATGTATATATATATATGTATATATATGTATGTTTATGTATATATATATATATATATATATATATATATATATATATATATATATATATATATATATATATATATATATATATATATATGACCGTCATTAACATTTGGCAGCCCTAAGTATTGTGTAAGAGTAATTTTCTACACTTGCTTAAAGGCATTGACATCTGTTTCACGAGTTAATAGTGTTTAAAGTGTGATTCTGTACCTTTTTACACCCTCATTAATATTTACACCTCTTCGTACTGCGCTAGGGCGATTGTAACATTTTAATCTATTAAACATTTCGAAATGAGATACTGAAATATACAAGTAAGACCACAATTAAATCACTGTTATTGCTACGTTTTTTAACTTCCACTACGTATGTTATTTACTGTAACGAAACAAAGGCAGAATTTTGCAGAATCGTAGCAATTGGGCCGACGTTTTACTAGGAGTTACATCATTTTGTATCTCGAAATTGGCTTCAAAGGTATTTAATCCTTGTGCAAGCGGGCCTATTATCAAAGGGCATATTCGGGCCGGATACCCCGTAGCGCGCCAAGATAGTGTGAAGAAACCTTGATCCAGGCGGAAAGAACATCAAACGTTAGGCGTCGACTACTTAGGGATGAAAGAAGTCAGATCATCCGCTGGGAGTGGTTAATACTTTAGGCGGGAAAATGCTTCATTCTTATTCGTAAACGCGCGCTGACCCGTCAGTGAGCTGCTTATTCTCGGGGGATGAGGGGGGAAGACTATTGTCTAGTAAAGCAGGAAGCTTATGTTAAGGAGGGAAGTTTAGCTAAAAGCTACTCACAGACTTAACTCGTAAAAAGAAGGGAACTGAACCAGCTAAATAAGCTTCTCAACGGTAAGACAGTATCTTGTCCTTGTATTTCTGCTTGATTTGAGTAGATAGTTCAATATATTAGAATGTTGAATCGTCACATTTAGTTGCATTTATTAAAATATTTAATCGCATCATATTGTTGAATTATCAAATAATTGAATTATGACATGTAATTAACATCTATAAGAATGTAGATTGAGCGCTATGCGAAATTAGAGCAGCGGAGAACTCGCCCCATGGAGAACTCGCCTTGGGAGAACTCATCCCTCGTGTCAGGAGAAGTCGCCCCATAGTGGTCGGAGAAGTCGCCCCACTTTGCTTGGAGAAGTCGCCCCAATGATAATATATAATAATTTTGAGATTTCGCCACATATTTGTCAAGGCTTCATTTATTGTTGTTATTCTTCAACTTAGCAACTTATTAAATCTATTAATTTTGTAATTTTTGTTTTAACTTTCCCATTCGATCAACTTCGCTTCTGTACTTAACGAAACATAAGTGTTTTCTGTCCCTTTCGCTCTGCTTTTCAAATCATTAGATGAGTTTTTTGGGGGAAAAAAGAGGACGTAAGCATGATAGTACGTCTACAGTTTTAGATATAAAATGGTTCCAACATAATAATCTAAGTCATCCTGAGATGACGTTATGACATTGACTTTTATAACCCGAAATCGACTGAATTGGCGCTGTCCGTCAATAAGCCAAAGTGTTATGTTATTATCTCTCTAACTGAACAAGTTAATATGATTTTTCATTGAGATTTGCTAACGATTAACAAATGATACTTGAACTCAATAAACAAAAAACATTATCGATGCCTACACAAGAAATGCGGTCGCTATCGAGTTAATCATCATGGCTAATGCGCAGAATTCCGACGATTTCTGAAAAATCAGATGTACTACATCATTTAGTTTTATTTCTTCTTTTTTTTTGTCGGTGTTCGTAATTTTATTATTTCTTAATAATAACAATCTTTTTCAAGCTAAGTTATTAAGTATTAGTTAAGAATGACGTAGTGATAATTTATGTCGTAAAAACACTATGTTGAGTTATGGATAGAAAGTGTTACGTTAACTCTTGACTAAGAATTCAGGTAAGAATTCCAATTCATAATTCAAAAGCACATTACTAAATAAATTATCCAATGAATTCCTGCAAACACTTCTGAT
Source organism: Unio delphinus (assembly GCA_029339505.1). Classification (NCBI taxonomy): domain Eukaryota; kingdom Metazoa; phylum Mollusca; class Bivalvia; order Unionida; family Unionidae; genus Unio; species Unio delphinus. The sequence goes on along the minus strand of JAQISU010000179.1, from coordinate 11,812,477 downwards.
TCATAATACAAAACACAAAATTATACAAGTGTATCCAGTTAAACCAATTATACAAATGTATCAAACGAAATCATGCAGACCTATGAACGAAGCAGACATTATATTAATTGCGTCACAATAAACGTGGAATTGAGACAATACCTTGAGTCTGGTACGTCACTCAACCGTTGGTGTTGGCGGTTTTTCCCCTGGTCTACTTCTTAACGTACGAATGTATTTCTCTAAAATAACATTCGGAGCCTTTACCAAAAATATAATTCTACACCTCTTTCTCTCTTGCAGAGAACTTTTTAAAGACTGAATTCTAATCTAGCTAGTCCGATATTTTGTTATGAAGATTCCTCGTGTAAAACACACCCCTTATTTACCCGTGACCAATCAGAAACAAATGTATTTTCCCTCGCTTTCCTCTAAAAGTCGCTTACGTCATGGTCAATATGACAGGCGTTGGTTTAAAGTAGCAGAATCTCTGTTTTCTCTCAATTCTGACATTTTCGTGATAAAATGAAACTTTACATGTTAGCTGTCGGTCAGTGAAGCGTTTGCAAAGGTTGGGGTGGGGTACTTCCAATAAATTAATTAAAATATTATGGAAGCTCCACCCTGGCTCGTGAAGTTATAAAGTTAAATTACTGACGAAATAGATGTACAGCTCTGAACCCCCAGTCAGCACTGCCGACGGTTAAATTATATAGAACACGAAGATGAAATTCAAAAATAATAATTTAATAAAGTCGATAATTTTAAATGATAAACTCAATCACTCGTCTTCCAAATGACAGCCTACTTGATCTCGTAATTTTCAGTGTGAGTTCGATTTTCTCCTAGCCTTTGGTTCTACTCATCTCTTTATTTCCTTCCTCCCACTCCTCCTGGACTTCACCTCTCCCGACTTCTCTCCTTCCTTCTCTTTTCTTCCGTCTCTCTATCGGAGATACTGGGACCACTGTCACTGGTCTGTACCTCGAAGCTTCCTTTAGAAGCTGCACTAAGAATCCTGTCCTAACATTTTTCTCCACCAATAACGCATGGCTGATCGGAGTTGTTATCTTCTGGCAATCTTTCTAACGAACTACAGCGAACTAAATCTTGCTGGCAGGTTTAAGGATATCATACTAGGCCAAATTAGGGTCCCGTACCTATCTAGATTCTGATTGGGTAGCGCTGTGGCCCTGTCCAATGGACTAAGCGGCCAATTCAACCTTGCTGCCAGTCTGCGGAACAAGAAGTTAAGGCACGTCCACTCCTTCGGGCAACTTCTGTGATCTGCACAAGTGCTTCCACACCTAGGTGATAATTGCGCTTCTGACGGCCTTGGTCGGGCTTCCCACCCTAGCCACGGCAAACTTACGTAAAGGATAGTGTTAGCCTGCGGTCATGTTTAATATTGAACAATGGCTTGTCAGAAGTAATTGATTATACACTCGTAGAGATTTCCCCAAATGTTATGATTTTAAAAATTTGCTGGAGAATGACCCCATTCAAGATGGGTTCAGGATGACTGCAATCTACTCCAGCAAACCAGGCAAGAACTGTCACTTGTGATTAATTGGTGGCAGAATCAAGGGATGCAATACCACCACATCATTGTATTAAACTAATGACATACATTCAACATAATACAAGAGAAGTGATTACCATTTATTAGTGAATTCTGTGTAAACCATTTTAACAAATTGTTTGCTCATTAAAAAAAATCTTCATATTTTGTATCTGAAAAATATCTGATACTTATTTAAATCAATAAAATTGATTATCAATGTGTATGTTAAGTAGGTGCAAATAAAGCAATATAAATTAGAATAGATCAGCAACATTGGAAATTAAAGCAATTACCCAGAATGCCATTCTGCCTCTCAACTGAAACATCATGGGTAATTGTTCTTTAGTCTATAAAAACAAGTAAACTATTTATGAATGTAGTATAAAAAAATACTTTTTATAGCAAATGTATTCAAAACCTAAATTTTGGAGTGCTGCAATTACTGAAAGTATATATACTTTCTGAAAGCGTATACATGTATCAACATGCCCACTCCCTCCTCAACTCAATTGTAATTCTAATTTAAATTTAAGTAGTGAAAATATAATATCATAAGATGTGACACATGCTTCAGATTTAACTGAAAACACACACAGACACGCACACAGACATACACACACATTACGTGCTGTTTTTTCTTAACAGTAAAAATAAACAGTGGGAACAAAAACCTGAGAAAAACAACATTATCAATTTTCCAAATAAACATTTTGCTTAACTAAATGGTCTCTCTCTCTCTCTCTCTGTCTCTCTCTCTATGTCTCTCTCTCTGTCTGTCTGTCTCTCTCTTTCTCTCTCTCTCTCTCTCTCTCTCTCTCTCTCTCTCTCTCTCTCTCTCTCTCTCTCTGGGTTTTTGAGTGGCTAAGTAGTCTCAAACGCTCTCAGTTAGGGATCACTGACATCTCACCTCTGTTTTAATAACAACGTTTTTATTTAATACTCAGTCTGACACCCAATTCTGATATACCACAAAAAAAAAAATAACAAAGGATGGTCCCACAAACTTGAGACACTAGCAAAGAGCTATTGAGTTCAAAGATTTTAATTTTATGGCAGACAACTCAGTATATCTTGTTCTGTTATGGTGAAACTACATAATTATATAGGATATACATGTACATGTATTTATGATCAAAACATAATGCAAATTTGAATTTGGAACGAAATTCAAATGCAAATTTGAATTAAAATCCGACTAGAAACTGCCAAAGTGTATATAAAATGTTGATATGAAAACGTTACATAGTAGTTCAAAATGTACTGAGGCAAAATTCATATCATCATGACTAAAATTGATATAGTTGCAAGTTTACTTCAAAATATACAGATCCAATTAACAAATATGAATTAATAGGGCAGCTGTATGAAAAAACTTGTATGCATTCCTTGCTTGTCCAGCCAAAGTCTGAATAATCAGTTATATCTTCAAACATCTCGCCTCTTCCTGCAAAATAAATTATATCACCACTAAATAGCTGATTAAATTTATTTACCTTCTGATGTATTATGCTAAATTTTAAAATAATATCCAGCTGAACATTAATTTAGAATTGTATTGGGGAAAATATGATTCTACTCCAACTTCCAGGAACACGAAACTGAATAAGTATATTTCATGTTAATAATATCATCAAAGAAATGACAGCCCCTCTGTGTGAAATTTGGATCCAATCATTCTAGTTTATCAATCTATAATTTAATAGGAGATTTAATTTAATTATATCTCATACACTCTCTTATTTTCCTTCAATGTATACGGAGCAGAAATGATGTTGAACATATCCCGTGTTCCTTTGTTCAGAAGTCCTAATCTTTCTGTGTGTTCTAGTTATACTTTACTTTTGCTATTATTGGTCAAGACTTATTTGTTTATTTTAAATATACCATATTCTTCTTCCGGTGCAAAGATAATTATTATCTGTTTGATTTTATCCATGTTTCTAACCTTCATGACATTTACATTTTTATATACAATCTCCTTAATAGATCTGCATGTAGTTCCAGGCTTTGTCTCACCTATCACCACTTACTAACCTTGGAGTGGATGTAATCAGTTTCCGTTTCCTTGGTTGTCGCTCTTTTCCTGGCGTTTCATTTAGTTCTCGTTTCCTCTGCCGTCGCATTCTGGCTCTGGTCAGTGCTTCCTTGAGATCTTCTTCTGGAATTCTGAGAAGGTCTTCAATATTGTCATAGCGGACATGTGGGCCCAGTTCATATTCTACTACATCACCGACTTTCTTGAGACCTCCACCTTCCATAAAATTTGGGAGTTCTGCCTCTGACACACCTGCCGTTAATAAATATTGCAGACAACTGTTAATTAATTTGAAAATACTGTGTAATGCAGTAACTGGAGGCATCCACAACTTTGGACTTCTTACATCTTTTCCAGGCAGTTTTATGCTTAATTGTCTTACTTCTTCCAAGGAAAGTCTTTCAGCATCATGCTTGCTAGGGCAGTAGAGGTTCTTCAGCAAACTTATGTAAACCCCCGGGTCAATGGTTACACTGAGATGTCCAGAATCTGGTCTTGAGCGGATCTTGAAGAGATTTCTCCTGAAGGTTTCATTTTCAAATATTCCTTTCAAGCACTTTTCGTGTGAGATTCCATAAAATTTGGGAATAAAGTCGTTACCACCCAGGCTGAGACTGAAAGACAAAATCACCGCTATTTTATCTTCATTATATCTCATTTCAATGGCCCTGACGATTCCTGTGATGTTGTAGATATCAAGCTTACCAGCACTTCCAGGCTTTTTGATGACAACATAGACATGATTCTTGAAATTACCATCATCCTTTCGTGGCAAATACAATGAAATGGCTAGAATATGTATGGGAATGCTATCAATGTCCCCTGATGATACATAACTGACAACATTTTCTCCTTCTTTAAGTTCGGTTGCAATATAACAAAGCCAATCTGCCTGAGCTAGCTCTGCCTCACCTTTATTTTGCTTGATGTCCAACTTCTCAGAACGTACGTATCCTTTGTCTGATGCAAAATGGGACCGTATTGGAATAGCAAACTGTTTACATGGTATTTCCTTGTGATGCTCAGGAGTATCGCATGCGCATGGACTGAGATAATACTCACTATCTATATCTAGAACTATATCTTTCATGATTCAAAGTTCTCTCACATGACCGGCCATAAAATTGCTGATCATTTTTTTTCCCTTCATGGTTTTAGTGACTGCAGGTTTGCTAATATTTTCTGTACTGATAATCTCACCATCATCTTTTAAGTATTAGATGTCAGTTTTATTTTCTTTGGTTCTTTTCGCCCTGGTCATGGATTTGAGGTCATCTGGCGTGAAAGAATACTTCTCTTCACATATAACAACATGTGACGCAAATGGGAATTCTTTCAGCAACCACCTCAAAACTCCATTTTCTACGTATCGCAGATACTGAAGCCCAGACCTGCCCAATGCTTTAAATTTGACCCCCGAAAACTCTACAAGAATTGTGGTCGTTCTTTGGGAGATATCTACAGGAACGTTCTTCTCTTCAAGTAGAATTAAGCTTGCGTCCTTCTTTTGACGATCACCAATAGATAAACTTTCATTATTTTCATCGGTATTAAACTCAGTCAAAAGAGAAACCAAAGCAGTCCGTACACCTTTGGATTTTGAAACATTTCCCTTAGTGCACTCTGGTGTAACAACGGCTTGACAAGTATTCATCTCTGATGTGGCATGCTCGTTGAATTTTTCAAGCTTCAGTAGCATTTTCTTTCTTTTTTCTTGTTTTGCAGTTTCATCAGTCTTCTGAGGTTTAAATTTTGCACATGTGATGGTAACACTCTTTCCAGCTTTCACACGTTGTTTTAGAGCCTTGGACGCATCAATATTGTCAAGGCTTGGTATGTCATGCTCAGTTAGAGAAAATAAGCTCTGTTGACATAAGTATCTTCTAATGAGGTAATTTCCAATTTGCAATGTTTTCTGTCCAAAACACACTCAGACAAACGTGTGGACTTGAATTCATAAATGTTCTGTGGTATCTGATCTTCATGTGTAGGTAGGGCTCCTCGACGTAGAATCATTCTTATAGTTGGAATTACATGTTGTAGATCTCTCTGTCACATATTTTCCAAGAAATTGCTCATGCATACATAATTCATCTTCCTGTTTGACAGTACATTTTTGGATGTTACTTTTTGATCAGATACCACAGAATTTGTTTATTGGATCTGTATATTTTGCAGTAAACTTGCAACTATATCAATTTTAGTCATGATGATATGAATTTCGCCTCAGTACATTTTTAACTACAATGTAACGGTTTTCATATCAACATTTTATATACACTTTGGCAGTTTCTAGTCGGATTTTAATTCAAATTTGCATTTGAATTTTGTTCCAAATTCAAATTTGCATTATGTTTTGATCATAAATACATGTACATGTATATCCTATATAATTATGTAGTTTCACCATAACAGAACAAGATTTATTGAGTTGTCTGCCATAAAATTAAAATCTTTGAACTCAATAGCTCTTTGCTAGTGTCTCAAGTTTGTGGGACCATCCTTTGTTATTGGTATATCAGAATTGGGTGTCAGACTGAGTATTAAATAAAAACGTTGTTATTAAAACAGAGGTGAGATGGCAGTGATCCCTAACTGAGAGCGTTTGAGACTACTTAGCCACTCAAAAACCCAGAGAGAGAGAGAGAGAGAGACAGAGACAGAGAGAGAGACCATTTAGTTAAGCAAAATGTTTATTTGGAAAATTGATAATGTTGTTTTTCTCAGGTTTTTGTTCCCACTGTTTATTTTTACTGTTAAGAAAATACAGCACGTAATGTGTGTGTGCATGTCTGTGTGCGTGTCTGTGTGTTTGTTTGTTTGTTTGATTAGGATTTTTAACGTAGCTATAACAATTTTTCAGTCATATCGCTACGATGTCTGCAGTGAGGCAGTTTATAGTGATGTCTAGCACTGAGACATCATGCTGCAGACATGTAGCATGATGTCTCACCCAGTCACATTATCCTGACACCAGGCCGACCAGTCCTAACACGAACCTCTTAATGCTGAGCGTCAAGCGAGGCAGCTGTTAGTACCATTTTTGTACGTCTTTGGTATGACTCGGCCGGGGATCGAACCGACGACCTCCCGCTTCCGGGGCGGAAGCTCTAACTACTAGGCCACCGGAACGGTTCGTGTCTGTGTGTGTTTTCAGTTAAATCTGAAGCATGTGTCACATATTATGATATTATATTTTCACTACTTGAATTTAAATTAGAATTATAATTGAGTTGAGGAGGGAGTGGGCATGTTGATATATGTATATGCTTTCAGAAAGTATATATACTTTCAGTAATTGCAGCACTCCAAAATTTAGGTTTTGAATACATTTGCTATTAAAAGTATTTTCTTTTATACTACATTCATAAATAGTTTACTTGTTTTTATAGACTAAAGAACAATTACCCATGATGTTTCAGTTGAGAGGCAGAATGGCATTCTGGGTAATTGCTTTAATTTCCAATGTTGCTGATCTATTCTAATTTATATTGCTTTATTTGCACCTATTTAACATACACATTGATTAATTTTATTGATTTAAATAAGTATCAGATATTTTTCAGATACAAAATATGAAGATCTTTTTTAATGAGCAAACAATTTGTTAAAATGGTTTACACAGAATTCACTAATAAATGGTAATCACTTTTCTTGTATTATGTTGAATGTATGTCATTAGTTTAATACAATGATGTGGTGGTATTGCATCCCCTGATTCTGCCACCAATTAATCACAAGTGACAGTTCTTGCCTGGTTTGCTGGAGTAGATTGCAGTCATCCTGAACCCATCTTGAATGGGGTCATTCTCCAGCTAATTTTTAAAATCATAACATTTGGAGAAATCTCTACGAGTGTATACATGTTTCTAAACTATTCTGGGTCGGGCAAAACGTGACAGTCAGTCAGCTCTGAACAAATACGGTTAATTAGTACAACGGGCACATCCTATTATACAAATCCCTCTCCTTTGCACGCTGTGTCTCATAAATTTAACTAATGGCTATCTGGCCACAACTAATGGTTTATTAATGGATCGACCGAAAATTTGGCACTTCACAACGTTTCTTTCCTTAATGCATACATTTTTGCTATATCAATATACCTCTATCATTCCAAAAAGGTCATGATACATAGGTAACACTTTGCATGAGCGGCGGGGTTTTTGTGGTAAAACAAAGGTTTTCTGAGTATAAAAGGCGCCCAAAATTGACTTGTACGTTTTATTAGAAATAATACAACCAAATAAATAGTTATTGTTGATGCATACCATTTTTTAAGTGCCATATGTTGTGATATTCATTAGTTATAAAATATTGGCATGAAAGACAATTCGCTTAGAGAGTTATTATTGGTGTTAAACTGTGTTGAAATATTAGATGAAAACTGCAATGATTAATAATAGTAGTTTCTCTTATATTTGCACATCGAGAGCGCAGGTCTATGTTACATTTAGATGACGAAAATGTTCTTTTTTCTTTTTCTTTTTCTTTTGTCTGTTTAGTACTAATAAAAAATCTTGCAAATTCTTGGGTCTTTTGAAGCGATAATTGATTTAGTTTTGTAAAGTGTTTTTACACTGATAAAAAGATAAATTTGTTTGATAAATTTAGGAGACTAAAATTTATTAATTATACGACGTAGATTAGATAATGAAAGATTCGATTGTATTCTGAAAGGATTTACATCTCTCAATATTGTACATACTGCTTTGTTTAAAGTCCATTGTTGGATAATATTACGGGCTTTGTTCAGCGCAGAATCAATGATATGTGTAGGATATTTTCTGTTTTGTAAATATATTTGGAATTTATTCAACGAATTTTGTAATTGACAACCATCTGAAATAATATTCTAAAAATGAATCACGTAAAAGATGTTTTAATTCTGCTATAAAAAGGTTATCTGGGTTTGGGGACGACTTCTCCAACCACTCTGGGGCGACTTCTCCAGATACGTTGGGGCGAGTTCTCCCAGGGCGAGTTCTCCATGGAGCGAGTTCTCCCAGAACGAGTTCTCTGCATACCACGAAATTAGATTGAGTTTGATTAATGTGCATATGTATTTATATGCATGATTATATCCCTTGGATATGTGCAGTAGGAGTGATTACATAATAACGATGGGTAGATACATTGTGTGTTACAAATTTCAATGAATAATGTTATTCGTAAGCAGATCGCAAGGCATGAATCCGATAAGTGAAAATTTGTATATACATAGGACCTAATAAAATTGTTCCCCCATTTGCCACATGGAAAGTCCGTGAGAGTGATGAATTTCAAAGAGCCGAGTAGGAATAAGCCAGTTCACGGAATATTACTTCGCATGCGCAGGAATTTCACAGCTGTTTCCGGGTCAAAGGTCAAAAGGACCCATATCACAGAGATTTAGCACCGCGATAAGCAGCACTTCAATGAAGTAAGCATGTTTTTCTCTCTGATTAGGTACAAATTAAGATACAAGTTAAGATATTATTTGCTGAAAAAATTCTCTGATAATGCAAGCTTAAACTTCTGACAGTAAACTGGCTATAACCTATAATTCAAATTTTTCGGCAGTGATATTAGAGTACTGTTTTTGAATTTGTAATATATTATGTCGACTTGTTATGAATTTCTGGGAATATTTATTTTTTCTTTTATTTACAGAAAGCAACATGCCAAGCAGTCAAAGATGTGCAGTAAAAGTATGCAGCATTTAAAAAAAAACCATAAAGGATTGGCATAAAGAGTTCTTTGAACTTCACAAGAGAAAAAGGATGTTTTGTGAATGTATATGCCCTATTAAACTGCATCCATTCCCAATGGAGATGAAAGATCCTGAAAGGAGGAACAAATGGATCTCAAACATCAGTAGGACATCACCAGCATGTAAAAAGACACGGACTCCAAAGCCAGAGGATATAGTGTGTACCAAGCATTTCATGCACGGATGCCCCACTCAAGATAACCCAAATCCCAGTGTACTTATGGGGCATGACAAAATAAAAATAAAAAAATCTGCACGGAGAGTGTTGTGTAAAATTGATCCAAATTTCGAACAGCAGTCATCACACACATGGAAGATATCCAATGTTCAATCTGGAGTAGATTTTGATAATGCAGAGAAAATTAGTATGTGCCAGAATCATGCAAGTTCCTCTGATATTCACCGAGATGTAGAAGTACAGTACCATGTAAGCTATCTTTGAGGAATATATATCTGCATTGTTGTTACTATATATACTTAAATAAACTGTGTAAATTAATGCATTCTTTGTCTTATGTGTAGATATTTATCATGCTTAAATAACTAAAAAATAATTATTTCACATACCAAAGTTCATAGTGACTTCTTTCAGTAATCAGAAAATCAGACTATAACAAAAAAATCACAAAACACCTTTATATTATACAAATGTTCAAAGGAGTTCCACACTTCGTATGCAACAAAAACTTATGTCTTTATTAAGCATCTTTCACAATACCATTTGTCAAGTTCAACTTCTTTGCTTTTGTGGGTGATATGCAGGCACTTCCATGTTTCTGTCAACTTCTTCCTGAGTTGGTACTAAGAGTAGCTTTTGTTCAATCGCTACAAAAACTCTAGCAACTAATTCCTTTTTTGTCCCCACTGTCGAAAGCTCCTTTTTCTTAAAAAAAAAACCTTCAAGCTATCGACTTTCCATGTTTGTATGGTGTCAAAAGACAAATTCTCACCGTTAAAAGACATCGTTCACTCTTGTTAAATGGTGTTTTGAATGAGGAAGTACAGCTTGGGTCCCTTTGATCTTTGACTCGTGACGTCACAACAAATATGGCGGCACACAGTATACGGTCGTGAACTCGCATATACAAAAGTGTACATCCCTTATATTTCTTCATGAAGCTCCAAAGGTTCCGTGAGAGTCAGTGCTGAGATATTCCAGGGTGTACGAAGTGACGACACAGAGAGAATAAGAAGGAATCCGTGGAGACTTCCAGCATATACACAAGAAACGCAATGTATAGAAGGAGAAAAATGAAGGATGAAAGAAGAGAAATGAGATGAGTAATTGGGAAAACTCACTGAACAGATACTCCCTCACAATAGGACAGTAAATTCTATATATTACGAAGTAAAGAGTGAAGGGCATTTGCTCAACCCGGCCATTATTGTAGTATGATATAATGGGCTGAAGCTTTATGTCCATGAAATTCTTGCATTGATTCGTGTATTTGATAAAAAAAAAAAAAAAAAATTTTATTCAACCTTGAGTTGTTATCTATTTAGAGAGTTTGAATTGCTGACTGAGAGCTCATGAGTCACTACATTTTAATGCACACCTTCAGTGGTATTATTTATAATACCTTAATGGATACGTATTATTTATAATACCTTAATGGATACGTATTATTTATAATACAGTAGTGGATACGTATTATTTATAATACAGTAGTGGATACGTATTATTTATAATACCTTAATGGATACGTATTATTTATAATACAGTAGTGGATACGTATTGCTTATAATACCGTAATGGATACGTATTATTTATAATACAGTAGTGGATACGTATTGTTTATAATACAGTAGTGGATACGTATTATTTATAATACCTTAATGGATACGTATTATTTATAATACAGTAGTGGATACGTATTATTTATAATACCTTAATGGATACGTATTATTTATAATACAGTAGTGGATACGTATTATTTATAATACAGTAGTGGATACGTATTATTTATAATACCTTAATGGATACGTATTATTTATAATACAGTAGTGGATACGTATTGTTTATAATACAGTAGTGGATACGTATTATTTATAATACCTTAATGGATACGTATTATTTATAATACAGTAGTGGATACGTATTATTTATAATACAGTAGTGGATACGTATTATTTATAATACCTTAATGGATACGTATTATTTGTAATAGAGTAGTGGATACGTATTGTTTATAATACCGTAATGGATACGTATTATTTATAATACAGTAGTGGATACGTATTGTTTATAATACAGTAGTGGATACGTATTATTTATAATACCTTAATGGATACGTATTATTTATAATACAGTAGTGGATACGTATTATTTATAATACCTTAATGGATACGTATTATTTATAATACAGTAGTGGATACATATTATTTATAATACAGTAGTGGATACGTATTATTTATAATACCTTAATGGATACGTATTATTTATAATACAGTAGTGGATACGTATTGTTTATAATACCGTAATGGATACGTATTATTTATAATACCTTAATGGATACGTATTATTTATAATACCTTAATGGATACGTATTATTTATAATACAGTAGTGGATACGTATTGTTTATAATACAGTAGTGGATACGTATTATTTATAATACCTTAATGGATACGTATTATTTATAATACAGTAGTGGATACGTATTATTTATAATACCTTAATGGATACGTATTATTTATAATACAGTAGTGGATACGTATTATTTATTATACAGGAGTGGATACGTATTATTTATAATACCTTAACGGATACGTTTTATTTATAATACAGTAGTGGATACGTATTGTTTATAATACCGTAATGGATACGTATTATTTATAATACCTTAATGGATACGTATTATTTATAATACCTTATTGGATACGTATTATTTATAATACCTTAATGGATACGTATTATTTATAATACAGCAGTGGATACGTATTATTTATAATACCTTAATAGATACGTATTATTTAAAATACAGTAGTGGATACGTATTGTTTATAATACCTTAATGGATACGTATTATTTATAATACAGTAGTGGATACGTATTGTTTATAATACCGTAATGGATACGTATTATTTATAATACCGGAATGGATACGTATTATTTATAATACCGTAATGGATACGTATTGTTTATAATACCTTAATGGATACGTATTGTTTATAATACCTTAATGGATACGTATTATTTATAATACAGTAGTGGATACGTAGTATTTATAATACCGTAATGGATACGTATTATTTATAATACAGTAGTGGATACGTATTGTTTATAATACTGTAATGGATACGTATTATTTATAATACCTTAATGGATACGTATTGTTTATAATACCGTAATGGATACGTATTATTTATAATACCATAGTGGATACGTATTATTTATAATACCGTAATGGATACGTATTATTTATAATACCGTAATGGATACGTATTATTTATAATACAGTAGTGGATACGTATTGTTTATAATACCGTAATGGATACGTATTATTTATAATACCGTAGTAGATACGTATTATTTATAATACCGTAATGGATAATTATTATTTATAATACCGTAGTGGATACGTATTATTTATAATACAGTAGTGGATAAGTATTATTTATAATACAGTAGTGGATACGTATTATTTATAATACCGTAATGGATCACTATTATTTATAACACCGTAGTGGATACGTATTATTTATAATACCGTAATGGATCATTATTATTTATAATACCGTAGTGGATAAGTATTATTTATAATACCGTAGTGGATACGTATTATTTATAATACAGTAGTGGATACGTATTATTTATAATACTGTAGTGAATACGTATTATTTATAATACCGTAGTAGATACGTATTATTTATAATACCGTAATGGATCATTATTACTTATAATACCGTAGTGGATACGTATTATTTATAATACAGTAGTGGATAAGTATTATTTCTAATGCAGTAGTGGATACGTATTATTTATAATACCGTAATGGATCACTATTATTTATAACACCGTAGTGGATACGTATTATTTATAATACCGTAGTGGATAAGTATTATTTATAATACAGTAGTGGATCATTATTATTTATAATACAGTAGTGGATCATTAGTATTTATAATACCGTAGTGGATCATTAGTATTTATAATACCGTAATGGATCATTATTATTTATAATAAAGTAGTGAATCAGTATTATTTATAATACCGTAGTGGATCATTATTATTTTTAATACCGTAATGGATTATTATTATTTATAATACCGTAATGGATTATTATTATTTATAATACCGTAGTGGATCAGTATTTTATATAATACTTTATAATACCATAGAGGATCAGTGTTATTTATACTACAGTAGCGGGGTTGTGACATTTGCATATAACTCTTCTACACTCTGTGATTATGTTTTCAGGGGCCAATCATCTGATTAGACATTTTGATCATGCTGTTGTTTTAATTAACATCTGGACTAACCTTCAACTAGATTTTGCTCCATTCATTTTAAACTTTATTGTTCCGCATAAAAGAATGTCTGGCTTAATCCGATCTAGTCTGGTTCAGTGGCCAAGAAATTTGAATTATGTTTTCAGGCAGTAGTGATGTAATTATATGCCCGTCTGTTTTATTATATTTTATGGAGTTGTGCAGCAATACGACACCGTGTGCTTAATAAATCCACCTTGTATGCACTCACCCATCGGGTTAATTTTTCAAGTGATAATATCATCTACTGAGTCCTCAGACGTTCTTGTGATATAATCCAAATCATTAAAAAAGCGATAACTGATCAAATTCTTATAATCAGAAGAGAGAAAAAAAACAGCAATCATATTAAGTAACAAAAATGATCCAACGAACTCTGACATGTTTCAAAATCAGCAATCGTATGTATGTCCCTTTTCTGCTCTAGATTGTTGAAATGTTTCTTTCTCTTCATTGATAGCTTCAATCTTTATCTCCGTTTTAATTGCTTGTCTTGTCAATATTCCGAGTGCCTTCGAATACTTTTTGTCTAAACTGATACAGTGCAAGTTAAATGAAGAAATAAAATAAATGATCGTTTTATGGAGGAGGAGGGTGGGAAATGCGTAAATATGTAATTAAATGAATATGTAATACAATAAATATGTAATAAAACCCTCACACAAAATAAAGACAGGACTGAGTATTAGTTAAGATGAACGCCATAATTAGAATTCAAGTTCATTTAATCTCGGATCAAATATTATATAATATCATTATGTTAAAGGAAAACTTGTTTTTGTAAATTGCAAGAATACGAAACAATTTGATTTCGAGAGAAAAAATAATCGATAATAAATCAAGACTGGATTATAACACAAATATTTGTGAATTGTTATGTATAATTCGTGGACAGCATAAAATGTAACTAAACACAAACGTCTTGTGTCTTTTCAATCTGTCATAAGAAATCTACGAACATCGTTACCATAAGTGAACCCACCACCCTCGCAGTCCACAATTATGATCAACATCAAAATAAGTGAACCAATCTCTAGGGAGTCTATTTAGCATTAGTGGTCATACGCGATGAAAATCAATCGGACAAGATTTATGCTATACTGGTCAGTAAATTGCTGACTAAGCTTTTACTTGGCAGTGATTTATGAAGTCACTCAATTAGAACAGTTAGAGAGAAAATCAATTCGTTCCATCAGACTTAATTTGTGTCCGTTGTAAGATCTGGCTGCTGACCATGAAAACAAATGAGAAAATGGTGGACAAGGTAAATCTTGAACAAAGAATTCAGTATGTTACGTTGACACTACTGGACATAGGTCGGATCTCAGCCATCAGTATGTAACATTGTTGGACAGAGGTCAGATCTCAGACATAATACTACATGCATATTATTGGTTTTGCCTGAAAATTTCTGATATTTGAAATAATTTCTTAATATCGAAATGCATGCATAAACCTTACAAGTAGCACTAAATGATTACGGAGATCATTAGTTTATCCTAGATTCTCTCTCTCTCTCTCTCTCTCTCTCTCTCTCTCTCTCTCTCTCTCTCTGTATATATATATATATATATATATATATATATATATATATATATATATATATATATATATATATATATATATATATATATATATATATAAGTCGTACGAGTTTACTCTAAAGACATGAACCAACATGTTTCTACTAAACTCCATGCAAACGTATGTTTTCTAAATCCTAATGGATAACGTCAGGACGACAAATTGCCACTCCCTTACACATAGTCATTTTCTAACAAATGTGATTGTTGCGTATCTAGTCTTGGGCCCCGAGTGGCCAAGTAGTCTAAAGCGCTCTCCGTTACGGATCACTGCCATCTCACCTGTCTGCGTGGGTTCGAGTCTCAGATTCGGCTACTGTGGGCATGTGAGAAAGCTTACCCCAGTAGCTTCTCGTGAGTCGGTGGTTCTTATCTGCATGATGTTTGACATGCATTTTTACTAACATTGGGTGAGAAACTTTACCTTGTTTACAACATAGAATTCTTTGGAAATTTTGAGTCTCATCTTGGTTATCTTACTGTATAATAGGTTTTTATATTATGTTTGTTTCCGTTAGAATTAACGATTCCTATCTTAACATCAGAAGTGGATTCGGTCATTTAGTTTTGAGCAGTTTTAGTTTGAGAAGACTTCTTTATTTTTTTTAAAAAGTCATTGGAAAAATAAAAAATGCGTATTAATATTTCGAACCAAATCAATATTTTGGGATTCTTGTGATTTCCTCTAGAGACAGTTTGGATTATATCATTGTGATGCATCAAGACTGTAGCGCATCAATACTATTCCAGGTTATTGGTGCATGAGCAGTTTCAAGAGTAGAACTCATTCGGATTACTCTACGTTTGGACTTGTGACATAATGTTTAGAACTATTGGGGATTTCGGTCACAGTGTTCATTCTTTAAAGTTTTCAATTCGTATTCTTGGGATACAATTTTTTGTTGAATTAACATAACTTGTTGGTTCTCGCTCTTTTATGTTTCTTAGTTTAAGACCATAGTGTATTAATACATTTATCAATGAAAACAAAAATTGTTTCCTTTTTATTTTGAGCTGATTCAAAAAATGTACAGTGCTAGTACTTGAAAGCTATCTGCCACTTAGCTTCGTTTTCACACTCTCTTCACACGTTAGCGCAAACCTATTTACCAAAATCTGACGATCATAACTTTATTTTCTTATTAGCAATTTTTGTTAAAGATAAGAAAGCACCAGGTTAAGCGTTATCTTCTCTCTGAAAAACTTTTATATAACCTGACGAGTGTTAAAGGGTTAGTAAACTCAATTTTTAAATAAAATTCAAAATAAATTTCAGTGATAATATTCATGTATGGCATCAATATCTAATCAATACAGCCGTTTTAATTTGTATTAATACAGTCTTCATAATAAAGACATTAACCCTGCGATAGTCTTCACAATGAAGATATGAATACTCTGACAGTCTTCATAGTAAAGCTAACAGTACTCTGACAGTCTTCATAACAAAGATAATACTACTCTGACAATCTTCATAATGTAGATAATAATACTTGACAGTCATCATAATAAAGATAATAGTAATCTGACAGTCTTCATAATAAAGATAAGAACAATCCGACAGTCTTCATAATAAAGATAATAATACTCGGACAGTCATGACAACAAAGATAATACTATTTTGACAGTCTTCATAATAAAGATAATACTACATTTTTCATAATAAAGATAATGCTACTCGGATAATCTTCATAACAAAGATAATTCCACCCTGACAGTGTTCATAATAAGGTTAATAATACTCTGACGGTCTTAATAATAACCTTAATAATAATCTGTCCTCATAATAAAGAAATTAATACTCTGACAGGCTTCATAATAAAGAAATAATACTCAGAAAACCTTGATACATAAGATAATACTCTGAAAGTCTTCATAATAAAGATAATAGTACTCTGAGAGCCTTCATAAAAAAGATAATAATACTCTGACAGTCTTCATAATAAAGATAATAATACTCGAACAGTCTTCATAATAAAGATAATAATACTCTGATATTCTTAATAATAAAAATATTAATACTCTGACAGTCTTCATAACAAAGATTATACTACTCTGACAGTCTTCATAATAAAGATCATAATACTCGGACAGTCTTCATAATGAAGATATTAATATTCTGACAGTCTTAATAATAAAGATAATAATACTTTGACAGTCTTAGTAATAAAGATAATAATACTTTGACAGTCTTCGTAACAAAAAGAATAATACTCTGATAGTCTTCATAATAAAGATAATAATACTCTGACAGTCTTCATAATAAAGATAATACTATTCTGACAGTCTTCATAATAAAGATAATAATATTCTGACAGTCTTCATAACAAAGATTATACTACTCTGACAGTCTTCATAATAAAGATCATAATACTCGGACAGTCTTCATAATGAAGATATTAATATTCTGACAGTCTTAATAATAAAGATAATAATACTTTGACAGTCTTAGTAATAAAGATAATAATACTTTGACAGTCTTCATAACAAAGAGAATAATACTCTGACAGTCTTCATAATAAAGATAATAATACTCTGATATTTTTCATAATAAAGATAATAATACTTTGACAGTCTTCGTAACAAAGAGAATAATACTCTGACAGTCTTCATAATAAAGATAATAATACTCTGATATTCTTAATAATAAAAATATTAATACTCTGACAGTCTTCATAACAAAGATTATACTACTCTGACAGTCTTCATAATAAAGATCATAATACTCGGACAGTCTTCATAATGAAGATATTAATATTCTGACAGTCTTAATAATACAGATAATAATACTTTGACAGTCTTAGTAATAAAGATAAAAATACTTTGACAGTCTTCGTAACAAAAAGAATAATACTCTGATAGTCTTCATAATAAAGATAATAATACTCTGACAGTCTTCATAATAAAGATAATACTATTCTGACAGTCTTCATAATAAAGATAATAATATTCTGACAGTCTTCATAACAAAGATTATACTACTCTGACAGTCTTCATAATAAAGATCATAATACTCGGACAGTCTTCATAATGAAGATATTAATATTCTGACAGTCTTAATAATAAAGATAATAATACTTTGACAGTCTTAGTAATAAAGATAATAATACTTTGACAGTCTTCATAACAAAGAGAATAATACTCTGACAGTCTTCATAATAAAGATAATAATACTCTGATATCTTTCATAATAAAGATAATAATACTTTGACAGTCTTCGTAACAAAGAGAATAATACTCTGATAGTCTTCATAATAAAGATAATAATACTCTGAATACTTCATAATAATAATAATATAATAATATTATAACATAATAATAATAAAGATAATAATACTCAAAATACTTCATAATAAAGATAATACTATTCTGACAGTCCTCATAATAAAGATAATAATATTCTGACAGTCTTCATAAACAAGATAATAATACTCTGACAGTCTTCATAATAAAGATCATAATACTCGGACAGTCTTCATAATAAAGATAATAATACTCTGATAGTCTTCATAACACATATAATTGTATTCTGATAATACTCTGACAGTCTTCGTAATGAAGATATTAATATTCTGACAGTCTTCATAATAAAGATCATAATACTCTAACAGTCTTCGTAATAAAGATAATAATACTTTGACAGTCTTCATAACAAAGAGAATAATACTCTGACATTTTTCATAATGAAGATATTAATACTCTGACAGTCTTAATAATAAAGATATTAATACTCTGACAGTCTTCATAATAAAGATATTAATACTCTGACAGTCTTAATAATAAAGATATTAATATGCTGACAGTTTTAATAATAAAGATAATAATACTTTGACAGTCTTCATAACAAAGATCATAATACTCTGATAGTTTTCATAATAAAGATAATACTATTTTGACTGTCTTCATAATAAAGATAATAATACGCTGACAGTCTTCATAATAAAGATAATAATACTCTGACAGTCTTGATAAACAAGATAATAATACTCCGACAGTCTTCATAATAAAGATAATAATATTCTGACAGTCTTCATAAACAAGATAATAATACTCTGACAGTCTTAATAATAAAAATATTAATACTTTGACAGACTTCATAAACAAGATAATAATACTCTGATAGTCTTCATAAACAAGATAATAATACTCTGACAGTCTTCATAATAAAGATAATACTATTCTGACAGTCTTCATAACAAAGATAATAATACTCTGACAGTCTTCATAATAAAGATAATAATACTCTGACAGTCTTCATAAACAAGATAATAATACTCTGACAGTCTTAATAATAAAAATATTAATACTCTGACAGACTTAATAATAAAGATATTAATACTCTGGTAGTCTTCACATTATATATAATAATACTATGTTAGTCTTCATAGTAAAGACAGTAATACTCTAATAGTCTTAGCCCAAAATTATTTTCAAACCTCAATTAGAATGATGCCTCCTATATTATTATAACATTTAATAATAGGTATAAAAAAAATTATAAAGTGGACTTCTTTTTTATTGTTTAAAGTTCTGATGAAGTGATGCATTCTTGCATCATTGTTAAATGAGGTTATTTTACCTCATCAAATATTATATTATATTCGAACATGAAACACGCATTTTTATATGGATCTGAAAAAAAAGATACAAATAATTGGATTATTAACAAGCTAGTTGCTAACCATATATTACAGCTTTGTAACTGACCTTTCAGTATAGTTCTGTAACTAACCATTCATTAAAGTTTTTTTGACCAACTATTCATTAAAGTTTATTAACCAACCATTCGTTACAGTTTTGTAACTAGCCATTCGTTACAGTTTTATATCAAACCATTCATTACAGTTTTGTAATAACCATTCATTAAAGTTTTTTAAACCAAAATTTTATTACAGTTTTGTAATAAACATTCGTTACAGTCTTGTAACTAACCATTCGTTACAGTTTTATATCTAACCGTTCTTTACAGTTTTGTAACTAACCGACCATTACAGTTTTCTAATTAGCCATTCATCACCGTTTTGCAGTTGGTCTAGTATTCCAAAACATAAAATATTAATCGAGGACGCTCCATATAGACTATGACCTTCGGAAAAACCATAGTTTAGAACGCAAATTACATCCATCAATCATACACCAAAGACAATTGATTCGTACCATTTATTGGGGGTTATTATTCCATTGTCCACATAATTATTTGAAAATCACACGCTAATAGCATTCGTGTGAAATTGCATTGGATCAGAACGATTGTTTTGGTCAGACACAAATAAGTATTTGAAACGAACACTGAATAATAAAGTGAAAAACTGGTCTTAACCCAGATCTAGATTGGTTTAAATCTCGATAATTTGCAAAATGTTTTAAATTTATAAATTGTTTCTGAAGCTACAAAATTTAGCATTTATTTAAAAGATTTGCTGCCATTTATAAATCTGGCAAAACTTCAAAATTTACGTTAATACTTGGACAAGTTTTAAGTTAAAATATAAGTAATTATTACAAAGAAAGTATCACAAACTTACAGCAACTTCCAGTGTATTATTATATGCAATACTTTGTACATGAATGTACTTATTCTAGTAGGTTATACTCTAGAATACTGTATTAAATGTTGATATAAATTGCCGCACTGATTTATTTTTTCGGATTGTAATTAGATACAAAACGTAATCAAGAAATGACCAATTAGTGAGGTATTTAGTGCTATTTTTATTAAGCGAAATGACAAACAATGGCACATCATACTATTTAAAGCAGGTTTTAATACCGGAAACATGTTGGTAGGTATTACTGCCTACATCTGGTTCGAAAAAGTTATTACCGATAGCTCGTTGGTTGGGTTAATGCCTACAGATGGTTGGTAAAGATTATTAGCTATAGCTGATTGGTTGGGGCTCTTACCAAGAGCTGATTGGTGGGATTTAAATGCCTACGACTGGTTGGTTCAAGTTATTACCCATACCGGTTGATAGCGGTTAATACTTACAGCTGGTTGGTGGAGGTAATTACATATAGTTTGTTGGTAGTTGTTATAACCGATTGCTGATATGTAGAGAATGTTACCCGTAGCCGGTTGATAGAGTTTATTACCAATAGCTGGTTGCATGGGGTTATAACCCATAGCTGTTTGTTGGGTGTTATTACCAACTGCTGATTGGTAGGGGTTATTACCCACAGCTGATTTTTGGGGATTATTACCCATAGCATATTGTTAGGGGTTATTATCCATAGCATATTGTTAGGGGTTATTACCCATAGCCGGTTGGCAGAGTTTATTACCCATAGCCGGTTGGTAGAATGTATTACCCATAGCCGGTTAGTAGAATGTATTACCCATAGCCGGTTGGTAGAATGTATTACCCATAGCCGGTTGGTAGAATGTATTACCCATAGCCGGTTGGTAGAATGTATTACCCATAGCCGGTTGGTAGAATGTATTATCCATAGCTGATTGGTAGAGGTTATTATGAATGTCATTAGGGAATATTGGAAGCTTATTAAGTTTCAGGCAAATCCGAATAAAAGGAAGAGTTAAAGCTAAACTTGATTTAATTATAGCATCTTTGGAAGTAGTTGATGATTCAAATTATCTAGCTGTTTTCTTTTTCTCTAATCAGGTAATTTCCTGAAGGCTCGGGTACTTAATGTAGAATGTCATTTTGAAAAGAATTATAATGTTTGTGCAAATTAGGAATTTGAATATAGCTTTTGCAAAAACTGGGATTTTGAAGAATTGCCGTTTAACACAGAACGCAGAGTAATACTATGAGCGTTGTTTTATTGTTAAAATAGCACTCCATATTTGATACCACTTAGTCAGCTATGTAGGAAGCATTTGGAAACTTAAATTTATATCATTACCTTCTAATCTAGCCTTAATGTAGGTAATATATATCAAAGCTATCTTATATAATAATAATAATAATAATAATAATAATAATAATAATAATAATAATAATAATAATACAGTATACAAACTTCTGAGAAGTTTTAATCCACATATGTATAAAATACGCATGGAATGATTTAATTAAATAAATTGACAACTTTGGGTTAAGACCTCAGAAAATATATCATTCATAGCGAATTAAACATAACACGACAGAAGAAAATTAACTGGTTAATATAGAGATGCCTGTTTTAACTTGAAAGATTCTTCTAATGTGTAATCTATTGACTTTTTTAAATGTTAAATTTAAAACATACGCCACTTAATTTAAGCACTTAAAGTTCGTGCATCAAAACACAAATTAAAACAGTACGCTAGAAGGAAAGGGATTAAAGAAAGTGTATATCGTTTTCGCTGGGATGATTCTTTCCCAGATAGATAGCTTTTTCTCAGATATAGGATTTTTCTACCAAAAGAGGAAATAAAATATATAAAATGATGTTAGTTTTCACAGCTAAACTCAAGGAAGTTTCAGCTACTTTTAAATAATATTAACGACACATATAAAAAAAACATTTTTGAAAATATATGTGTGTAAAATATAATGTCTACATATATTGTCTAAATATAATGTGTAATCTAAGCTTCATATTTGCATATTTTGTTCTTTTTCTAAAATTTGTATATTCTCATTTCTCTGACGTATAAATTGAAGCGCTTTATTATTCTCTAATTGAAATGCACTGATATTCTCTGGTCGTAATGGTCTCTATCTGTAATGCTCTAATTGTAATTCTCTAACATCCTCTAATTGTAATATTCTCTAATTGTAATTCTCTAACATCCTCTAATTGTAATATTCTCTAATTGTAATTCTCTGATATCATCTAGTTACAATATTCACTAATTGTAATTGTATGTTATCCTTGGATTACAATATTCTCTAATTGTAGTTCTCTGATATCCTCTAATTGTAATATTTTCTAATTGTAGTTCTCTGATATCCTCTAATTACAATATTCTCTAATTGTAATTATCTGACATCGTCTAATTGTAATATTCTCTCTTTGTAAGTTTCTTATACTCTTTTATTGCATAGCTCTAATATTCTCGTGACCTAACGCTTTAGTTGTGTTATTTTTATCTATGAAGCTGAATTGAAATCATTACCGCTTAGACTGAGTTTATGAGGCATATCCAAGTGAAAACTGCATAGACCAAGATATGACGTCACATTATGTGTCAGCTGGTTAGGATCTATCTTGCTTGCATTTGAATAATCTCATTACGTGAGTATAGACGGCGATCGTCTCTTGTTGTAAAGACTTAGAACATTCAGTTCATGACATAAACATTCGTCTAGCATCTTGCTCAATCGTCTAGCAAACTTGCTCAATTATCTAACAAATGGACACAGAACGCAGTTAATTTTGCTATATATTCCCTACATTTCTTTCACAGTATTGAACTTTCCACGGTGTGACAATCACTAAAAAGCATATTTTAATCTGATATTCCTTCAAAGATGACTTCACGGTAAAATTAGTGTCAAAGGTTCACGGGCGTTTTTAAAAAGGCTTGACTGTAGATTTACCAGCGTGCAATAGAACATAAATTTCACGTTTGGATCATCTCAATGACATTATTACACACTGTACACTGTCGCCGAAATACGCACAGTAGAGGCCGACCGAAATTCGGTTTCGGTTTCGGATTCGGCGCCGAAAGTTGGCAAATGACCACTTTCGGCATAGTTTCGGTTTCGGCCGAACCCAAAAAGTTAGCTTTCGGTTTGCTTTCGTTTCGGCCGAAACTGATATTGACTTTCGGTCATCATCCGAAGATCTATTTTAACTTTCAGAATGCAACGCTAGTGCTGCGTCTATTACTCTGTTTGTCGGTCTGTCAGTCGGCGCTAGGCAATTTGACATTTAGCGAAGTTCCCTTAATGCAGGCTCTGAATGATTACTTCTGTATTCGTTTTTAATTAGTGGGGCATTGCATCATGACCCAGGCCTGTTTAATAAATCTTGTGTTCGGCAACTTCGGTTTATCTTTCGGTTTCGGTTTCGGTTTCGGCCGAAGGTGTAGGTGTAGGTAAATTTTCGGTTTCGGCCGAAAGTTAATTTTTCACTTTCGGTCTGGTTTCTAACGCACAGACACCTAAACCATATGATCATATCCTATAGAATAAACAATTGCCTTTAAATCCATACCATGAACGCCTAACTCTAACTCTTGCATCACCACTAAAAAGAGACAGGAAAAAAATGCTCTAAAATAGACTGGGACTACGTTCGTGCTTACTGAACCGGAACCGGAACTATTAATTGTGACCTGATACTAACGGTGATTGTGCCACTATTAATAGTTTGCTATTCATGAGAGTCGACATGTCCATGTCTCAGTAACTACGATTTATATGGAATGTTTTATTCATCTACTCCAAATTTCACATAAAGTATTAACGTACACAACACATCAAGTATTAACGTACACAACACACATAGTATTATAACACAGTACATCTAGTATTATCGTACACACGACATCGAATATTAACGTACACAACAAATATAGTTGTATCATACACAACAAATATAGTATTATCGTGCACAACACATAAGTTATTAACGTACAGAACACATCTAGTATTACAGTACACAACACATCTAGTATTATCGTACACAACAAACATATATTATTATCATACACAACACACATATTATTATCGTATATATATATATACACACATCTGATGTGTGGGTGGTGGGGTAGGAATCAGTGTGTTACTTTGGAGTGGTCTTTTAATGTGCAGAAGAATATTATCATACAGGTTATATAATCTGCAATTCGTACCTTACTGAGATTCGAACACGGGTACCCATCCCCTTAACCGCGAGCAAGAATTACTGCGTCGATATGGTCGAGAACGTATTGGGTTTGTTTTTTCGAATCAATGTATTGGTTGGTGTTTGGCCGAGTCGCAGTAAGGGTTGGTTTTCATCGGGTCAGTGTTGGGGTTGATGCGGGCAGGTATGTATACAGATTACTGCATGAATTATGTATGGTCTATACCTATCCCACTAAAATACGTTTCCATAAAACTATATTTGCTTTTAGAAGAAGAGCTGTGAGATCAATCAGCCTAATGTGCCGACTTCGCATCGTAAAGGTCATTAGACTGGTTCAGCACATCTTTCATGAATTGAAAGCATGACTGGTTTAACCAAACATCTGTTTACTGGGTCCACTCGATTGACAAATGGAAAAACAATCTTTCCGTTTACACAGAATGTTATTGCTTTCAGTCATTCAATCTTACCACGCAAAGAGATCGGTACTTCCTTTACTGTTTGCGACTGCAAAAAACAAAATAAATATGTCTTAGGACTGTGATTAGTTATTCAAGCTTTAATTGTGACTATGATTCATGTTTCGCACTGTCAACCCTAAACCTCAAAGACCTTTCTGCCTGAATGATTGATATCGCCCCACCCCAACCTCAATATCTCCACCTGTTCTACGACCATCTTGTGTTCATGTTACTGCTACCGGTTATTGCTGATAATCAATATATCAGTCCGATATTTTCATCCTAAACGTATTACTTTGGCATATATTTTGTGATTCATCTGATATGTTAGCAGCCAGAACTAAAACACATTTTTATCTATGCAGATTTAAGAGAGATCAAATATATATCAGTATATAATATGTTCAATTTGTTACTTGCAGATGGGTTATAGTTTCCATTTTGTTCTGATATAACTCTTTGTCCCTGGCCTATGGGGCTGACTTTCATTATATTGCGATATACCTCTGTCTCTAGTATACGGGGCTGATTTTCATTATGTTGCATTATACCTCTGTCCCTGGCGTACGAGGGTGACTTTCACTAAGTTATAAATATACCTCTGTCTCTAGTATACGGGGCTGACTTTCATTACGTTGCGATATACATATATCCCTGGCCTACAAGGGTGACTTTCATTAAGTTCTAAATAAACCTCTGTCTCTAGTATACGGGGCTGACTTTCATTATGTTGCGATATACCTATATCCCTGGCCTACAAGGGTGACTTTCATTATGTTCTGATATACCTCAGTCTCTAGCATACTGGTCTGACTTTCATTATGTTGCGATATACATTTGGTCCCTGACCTCCGAGGCTGACTTTCATTATGTTATGATATACTTCTATCCCTGGCCTATGAGGGTGACTTTCATTATGTTGTGTTATATTCCTTTGTTTCTGGAATACGGGAGATGATTTCCCTTATGTTGTAGTGTACAAGGAAAACAAAACTAAATTCAATGTAAAATTGAGAGTCACCAGTTTCTTTGCATGAATATGACATATTTTCAAAATCATTCATTAATAAGTATCCATTACTAGATAGAATCAAGTATTAAATCTCTAAATAAAATTAAAGACAAATCAACTTTCCAAATCAGTGGCGAAAAATGTCTTCTGGAACTCATGTTTATTCACAATAATTTGATTTTGTTTTGTCTTCCTTTCCTAGTATATAGTTATATTATATAATAACATATACAAATAAACTACGAAAATGTCAATAGTATTTGTTGCTGCAATTAAAAAATAAAATCAATACGGTCTAAACATTCAACTTGATCCTGAAATTGTGTTTTGCGATTTTGACTCATTACAGCAACGGAAACTTAAAGGTGAATATACATTACCAATTGAACATCGATTGATTAAGATACCAAAGAGGTTATGATACAATCTTTGGCGAGAGTTAAAGATACAGACTATGAAAAATTCGGCTGTTGTTCACTAACGATCGGCTAAATGTGATCAAAATTATCTCACGAAACAAACTAAAATATCAATACAGGTGTGACGCAACTTAAAAGAATATATCAGATCGTGAAAACGAACAGTGATAAATTCAATAGTGAAAGTGAATGTAACGAGTGTTCTTTCAATCACAATCAGAAATAAAATATTTCAGTAATAAATAAGTATATCTTTTACCAAATTATTTTTTCTGTCTAAATTTATCAAGGTTTTTCATCATTTTAACTTGAAAAAAATTTTCTCAGAAAAATCTAAAAATATCATAAAATAAAATTTGTGTCTGAAAAGTCTGAATTTTCGATCAAAATATCTCAGTAATTTTAATGATTTTAATCAATTTGTCAGTAAAAGTTCAGTCGATTTGCATTTCTTCGTAAATTCAAACATCAAGCGTTTCTCTGATTGTTTTTGATGATTTTTATATTTTTCAGTTTTGCTATTGAATCAGCTAAAAATCAATCAAAAATTGGATTTTGACAAAACATCATTTGAGACTGTTTTATGCGATAATTTATCGAAAATCTTCAAAATCAATTAGAAAATTGCTTGAGGTTTGACCCTTCAAAAATCATAAAATCTGACATTCATTTTTTGCACCATTTAGATAAATGGTACAAAAAATGAATGTCAGATTTTATGATTTTTATATAACAAATAAAAATTGTTAGATAAATTTAGGAAAAATAAGAAGAAAAAATAAATTATGTTACAAATATTTATATTTGGTATTATGTGATTTGCCTTTTCGATGATTTGAGTATCAATCTGAAGAAATAGATAGTAGTTTTAATGCGATCAAAATTAATACAGGAGTACGCATCATTCAGAATCTAATCTCTATCACACATGAAAATAATAATATATTCTTATCTCATTTCATTTTACTCTTCCTGTGTCAATACAACTTTTTCATTGCGGTATTCATTCATAATTATACCAAACTAAATTGTTCTGCCCCTACCGAGTGCATGGTAAATATTGTTCTGATGACATGTACCTTTTTGTTGTCAATAAAACCATCACGTGTTGGTACATTATATATTATATCCCTTTGATTAATTCGTAAATAGTTAAAATCGTTAAGACATACAGATTTAAAACAAAACTTAAATCAAGAACATATCTTGGCCATTAATTTTGAAATGTATTTTTGGTAATAACATATTATGACATCGTAGATAATCCGGATAAATAGGTTTCTGTACGACCCAATAGCCAAGAGGTACTTGCGGAGTAAATGTATATAAAAAATATCCGTCTTGAGCCTGATTTGAATCTACAAGATTTGCTTCACAGCTACCGTCGACATCACATACAAGATTGACTGCAACAGTTGATGTTATATTAACGATTGCTGCTTAAATATGACGACCAACATCGTACAGATCATTGTTATCTATAATAATTTTTCCATACTTCAAGTATATTAAGAAAGTTCACATTAATAATATCATTAAGTAATTTCTTTATTTCGTCTGTTGCAAGTGTTGTTATTATAAATGTTGGTAATTGTTGTTTAGTTATTTTTTAATGATCATGAAACGATTTATCTGAAGTGAACTGTTCAGATCCAAATCTTGATACTTTATAACATGTAAAACTTTATTGCAAATTCGCCAATTCATATGTTCAGCTTCTGCCATCATCTGCTTTAAATGTTGCGCTGTTTCGATAATTTGTTGTTTTAATTCATCAGAATAATATTCTGTAATGCTAACAAATAAATCTTTTAATTTACTAAATATGCGTGTAAGATCAGGCCTAATTGCTTTTGAAAAAATATTAATGTATTCTTCGTTTACAATTAATCTAAAATATTAAACACTAAATAAATTAAACTTACATGGTATCTTGTTATCCCCACCTCTTGTAAAGAATAAATCATTTTCCCAAATATCTTTTCTATATTCTGGAGGATTTATATCTTTTTCATATCTGTTAGAAATTCAGTGAATTTTTCTTCTGGTGGTCCATGATATCGTAATGGGTTTTGAAACTGATCGAATCGATGATTGATATATATCTACAACATAATCTAACGTGTTTATTTTAATTGCTGCTGATAATGTTGGTTCATGAACAGTGATAGCTATTTTTGATTCATTTCCTGTGATAGATTTAATTATACGTTGGACTTCATCAATGATTTGTTCAGTTTCATAAGTACCACTTGGAATAGCAAAAACTTACCAATCGAGATTTCCATCTGGTTTGTTTGTATTCTCAAATGCTAAAGTTGTATTCGAATATTATCCATTGAATGCTTTTGATCACTTGTTTGGCCAATCAGGATATATCGTAATTTTACAAACACAATTTATTTTACTGCAATGCATTTGGAAAGTTGACGCTTAATTCAAGATTTGTCGAGCTTGCTCATATCTTCGTTGTTTTACGGAGCTGTATTAACGACGATCTGCTGCAGTAGTTTTTGTGATGACGACATTATTATTATTTGCTAAATTAGACGTAGTCATCGCCTCGTTGTAAATCTTGATCATTTCTGTAAACTCAGCATCTGATATTATTTCATCACTGGGATCTGATGAGATCAATGAATATAATTTCGAGTAGGCTAAAGTCGCTGTAGGCAACTTTATTATATACTCATGTAGATTATCTTCGCTGCATGTGAATATATTTTGGCAATGATATTAAGAACACCAGCAATGATTGCTGTTACTGGTGCCATCGCTTGCGATGTTATTGTTGGTAGCAATACGCCGGTTCCAGCGATAACAGCAGACGCCGAAATTACATCTGTGTCTACGACAACTACACGTCTGCGATATTTGTTTACTTTGCTGTTTACTCATCAAGTATATTCTTTACTTTATTTTGCCATTCACGCACATTATTGTACCTGGACTGTTGCACGTTGATTGGGCAGCTAATTTTTTAAGTAAGTGGTAGTTGATCGACTAAAGCATGACACCAACAGTAAAACAAGCCGCGTCTTTTTACATCAGATTCCACTTCAAATGTTAATTCATCGTTTTGATCTAGCAATACTAACATAGATCCAGAAGATTTTCTTAGTAGATAACGCCGTGGTATTCTAGTAGATATTGTAAATACTGCGATATTCCGTCAGTTGCTTGTTTGTTTAGAGAAAGATCTTACGTAAATATCAACCATTATACCGTAAGATCTGTTTAAAATGATAGCAGTTACGCATAAAATACCTCTAATTGTTTTTAGTTTTAATTTTTAAGCAGCATTAATTTTAAAAAATTAGACATTGAAAGTATCTACGAAGTGTCCTTGGAAGTCTGAGCCCATTTCTCTATCACTGAGTTCCTGAGTTCTTAGTCATTTTTTTTTTATTTGATCCTTATCCTGTTGCTTTCTTTAGTGCCATTGTCGCAGCGGTTTCAATAGCACCAAACTTAGCCGCTCTAGCGACAGCTGGTGCAGCAGCAGACGTTCAAATATACCACCTGTTTTCGTCATGAATATAACTCAGAGGAAAACGAAGTTGAACTGTTTTATTCTAAAGTGTCATTAAAGTGTGTAATGAGTTTTGGTTAATGATAATTTGTTTGGAGAACCACTAGCAATTTAATCTATTTTAACGTTATTTTTTGTTCCACATTTACTTGCAAGATTTGAAGTACCCCAGAAGTCAAGATCACCTTACGTGACTATATGACATTTTAATATCATGAGCGATGTAATTACATGTTATCTACTGGATCATCAATGACTTTCATTCGTCCACCAACAGCTTAAAGTAACATTTATTTATCACCAATTATAACAGCGATTGCACTCGAAAATGTATATCAACGACAGATTGTCTAACTAAATCCAGGTGTTCCAGTGAAAAGTAATAGATCGCATACAGTATTATAAAATTTAGTTGTGATATTTGCAAACCAGTATTTATATTTTGATAACGTCCCGTAAATGTCATCAAACGATAATATGCACGTGCAACGTAGTTGTGATCCAAATTAAATAACATATCTTCAGATGGTTCTTGAAATCCGTTTATTCTTAAGGAAACCTCAGAATCCCCATATTTATCAAATACCAGTGGGTTATGTTTTATTTGTAAAACCTTGAAAATATGCCTTGGTACTGAAATACCTTGCTGTGATGCTATATGCCATATGAATAAACCAGCAACGTTACTTAGAACACTGTCTGTGATTACTATTAAACATGATAATACTATTTTTCCACCACAAAAGCGAGTAATTTTTATTCTTCATCAAGTGATGGAGTCATTACCGGTATCCACAACGAAAGTTTAGATATTACCTTACAAGCAACAACAGCACCAACTTCTCGCCAGATAGCATCATTATCATCAAATTTTCTTACAAGTACAATTGTATGGTTTGCTTCGAACATAACCTTTCTTACATTTTTACAAAATCTAAAGCTGTGTGACATTAGAATTGCACATGAAATTCGGATTGAGATTAATAATCATGTATTCTACATGCACATTAGCAACAGGAACAGCACGGTCTTGTGGTAGTCTTATATTGTATGGCCTACTATCAGGATGGTTAGAATTATACTTGGCAAACATAACTGACCAACCAGCTGATCTTGTATAATCATCTGAATATCTTGCTAGACGTACTACTGTTGTGGCAACGCCTACATTATCCTGAATTGTTTCATTTTCTCTTTTGGATAACGCCATAATACTATTATTAACAAAATCAACTCTGATAATAGCTCCGTATTCTGTATTAGCGACAACGTCTGTTACGTTACAAGTTCACCTTCTGTTCAATAAATGATTCAGCGGGTAAGAAATATCTACATGTATCCTGAACCTATAGTTCGATTCTTCCACGTTGATTTGGCTGTCGTGCTTCATAAGAATAATATTGATAATCGCGTATAAATTCATCTTTTAGAACTGGCGCATCCATGTCGAATCCTTCATCAGATATATGTTTAAACATTATATTATTAGTCTCATCATCTGACACGAAAATCTATTATATGTATATTTTTCTACTTCACCAACCAATGCTGCTAGTTTCTGATTTGTGGTTTGATTTTTTATTTGCCAATAATTGCGGGCATAACGTCAATGCTTGGAAATTTTACTGGTTGATGCCATCGTGCTAATATAACCTTGATTGCTGAAAACGCATTACTTGCAACATTACTAATAGTACCAGGAGCATTAAAACGAACAACGTCATTAGCTTTCATTCCTAGTTGCTTTCCAGTCGGTATTGTGATACGTGCTTAGGCTCGAATAAGCAGCAACACAGAAAGAAGTGAAAATAACAAGCTTGTAAAATTTAACAAACAAATTTTATTAAGTACAATTATTTTCATAAGAAAATAAATAAACTTACGGTTTTAGAGAATCAAATCCAACATTTATTCAATATAGAATTCACAAAAATAATCCACTAATGAAATTGCAAGAGTCCTGATAAATAAATGTTCTAATAGTTCCAGGTTCGAATCTTGACGATGTAATCCAAAATGGCTGACGATGTCACGTGATGCAGTTCTTGTTTTTATAATAATCCAAATAAAAATCTATGAGCACATATTCTTTTCCAGATAAATAAAATAATTCCTCTTACTCCAACGAATTGACACAGTTTCCAATATAACTCAAAACACAACTATTAATTTAAAGCCCAGAGATTCTACTAAATTGTTCTCTCCTAAACCATGGTTTATACCTCTGTTTTTTTACGTAAACAAGTGATCACGTGATTTTCCAGAAGGTCACAGAAAGAACGTACGATCATAAAAACACGTACGCATGGAATGAAAATCAGCCATTTCTCACCCCCAAGAACTAAAAATAAAAAGATGTCCTTGGATTTAGCCAATCGTTTCCACGGCTTGTTTATCACTCTGAAACAAGGCCAGAAATGAGGTTAACAAGTCAAGGTCAAAAACATGTTTACAGATAAAGTATGGTCATAGAGATTTTTCTAGAATAATCTCCCAATTAACGAATTTTAAACCCAGAATGACAAATTTGGATCTGAAAATTAAAAATAAATGATTTAAATCAAATATACGTAACAATTATTTTTGGAGCTATACATCTAAATAATCCCTGATAATAATATTCTTCTTCTTCTTCTTCTTCTTCTTCTTATTATTATTATTATTATTATTATTATTATTATTATTATTATTATTATTATTACATTCTGCAGCTACATCTAATGCTTTTGCAATAATATTAATTTGGAAATATCTTTATTAAAAAATATCTTTAACAGAATTTGGTGATTTTTGTTGGTTTAAGAAGGTTGTTGATGTTTTTGAGGAGGTCCAGATGGATTCGGTTTTTGTCCCGAAAATTGTTGTTGAAGTTGTAGCTGTAGTGTTTGTTGTAATAAGGAAAAATAATCATGTATTTCATATAAATATATTTCATAATCAATACATGTGGCCTGATCGAAGTCTTTTTTTATTCGAAATACCTATTTGTACCAGGTTTCTCGATAAACAGGCATGTTAACATCTTCGGTTTTTAAAAAATCTGTTCTTCTATTAAAACTTGTGGCGGCAAATATAGCTAAATATTTTCAATCTTTATTTTTTTTATTTTATCAATACTATCATTATTAGAACAAATCAATCATCTCAACTCTGTCTATCTGTCTCTCTGTCTCTCTCTCTCTCTCTTTCTCTCTCTCTCTCGTTACAATGAAGGTACCGCTTGGATGTGCATTTTATATAAATATATTATCAAGACAAACAACATAGGTCATTCACTTTACATCGAATATTCATTAAATAATTCATTATTTTTAAAAAAACTAATACAAATTAATGAACAGAATTTACTTTAAATTAAATAACTTTGCTCTACAAAAAGACAAATTGTCATTGTTCCGTTTTTCAAATCGTTCACAAAATTTTAAACTTATAATTGTGTACAATGCCCATTTGAATATTGTAAAGCTAGAAAGACTTTTTGTAACCTGCTGTCTTTAACATATGTTGCAATTTCCTTTGTGTATAATTTCAACGAATTTCAGTTAGAGGGCAGAAAACTCCATCCGATTACATTTGCAGTGGCGTAGCTAGGGGGTGCAAGATGCACCGGGTGACGTCTTAGAGGCGCTGGAAGAAGAGGATCGGAGGATTCAGTGTATACTTGTACAAAGTTTGCTTCAGAAAAAACAACTAAGTAAACAACTAAGTCCGAGCCAGGATGCAGCGCCGGATTAAGCACCGTGGAGGCCCATAGGCAGTCAAACTTTTGGGGCCCCAGACCCACGGTCACGGTCTCATGGGGGCCCCTGATGTGGCCCATTAAAGTCGTGGGGCCCATAGGCAGTTGCCTACTCTGCCTAATGGGTAATCCGGGACTGCCAGGATGTATGGATGATTGAGATTGCCTATCTATGATGATTGTATTATTATGTAGCATTCAGTATTGACTACTGTTTTCCTTCGTTTCAATGACCCTGTGGGCTTAAAATCTATACCTTGTCCCCGGGCGGCTAATAATCTCAGCTACGCCGATTGGGGGGGGGGGGGTGAACTTTGCACCGGGCGCCGAACACACTCACTATACCACTGACCCTTTGCCGCCCAAATAGATTCACCTCTACATCCAACTAGACAGACTCATGAAAACATGTCAACCAATCTTTAGACAACAATTTTTTTCTCTGTAATCCCATAACATGTTGGTCTAAAGTTAATTATTCTTGCCCACTTTTGGACATTAAATTTTGATGCAATTAACCCACAAAGAAAATATTAAATTCAGGATGTAGCTACAAACTTTTTACTCTGTTAAAAAAGGACGTCAGTTCCAGGTAATTTGCAATTTGCGTGATAAATTCACTTTTGGGTCCAGAGGCCCGTTCCAATGTTAAATCTTCTTTTTAGTATATAATCAGCATGCCCTTTTAACATAGGATTCCCCTTTTAGTCCCGGGTGCCATTTTGGGGCTGAGGAAGCAATTTCCGTATTAAATTCCGGTTTGTGTTTCCATTGCCATATTTTATTTCCATTACGCCCCAGACTGATATTTCTATGTTAAAGTTCTCTCTTGTCTCAGACAGATATCCCCATGTTAAATTTCCTTTATTCCTCCGACTGCTATTCCCATTTTATATTTCCTTCATGCCCCTCGCTGCCATTCCAATATTAAATTTCCCTTATGCTTTCCTTGAAATCGATTTTTAAAAATGATATTTAAATATAATATGATAATGTCATCTTGTGTAACAGTTGGGGCCCTTTTTAAATTTCAAGTTGTCCATATGCATCAATCAGGTTCATATTCGACAAAATATAAATGAAAGCGTGAATATTAATGTGGTAGAGAAATGAGAATAGTAGAATATCGTTGTGTCGCACGTGGACCATGTGCACCAACGACATAACTTAAATCCCTTCGCATTCAACAATTAGCTTGTATATTGATAATGATCAAGTATTAGAAATACATAAACTGAAAGTTCCTTTATAATGAACACAAAATGATTTTGAAATATAAAAGAACCATTCTGTTCCTTTATAATGAACACACAAACAGGATTTTAACATAGAAAATAGCATATATGTTCCATTATAATGAACACAAAATCATTTTCACATATTAAAGAGCCATTTTGTTTAAATAACCAACGTTATAGGTGAATAGTTTGTTATAACAAAACTTTTCGTCGCCTATTTAAAACTTATAATTAAATCTTGTTATGTGGGTTTTGAAATACCTTTAAGTCCACTCTTATGAATCATGCACGCTGTCTGTGTTTAAAAACATGAATCTGATTTATACTTCATATGTCTGTGTGCATATACACCGGTGAAAGTATGCCAGATTCTCCTTTTGCATTCAGTTCCAAAATTGCAGTACGAATTACCTGAGTTAACATTTTGTTGGCAAATCAATAGTTAGTTACATCAATAAATAGGCCGTGAAAAGTGGAATCACTAATAACATATTTAAATAAATAATAAATGGCATTTTCGATGGCATCTGTCTCGATATATTAAAAATGATATTATTTCCTTTTTCATTTTATTTGACTCAAACACACTGTACTATGAAATGCTAAATCAGTCATCCGCAAACATTCCATTATGTTTTTACCTTCTTTAAAAAAATTCTAAATATTTCCTAAAAATGGTCTTCAGATATTATGGCAAATGTAGCGATCTATTGATGGAAGTAACTTTGCATCTAGAAATAAACGAAAAGAGCATATATTGTACGATTAATGTGTGTGGTAGTTTAAATAATACACAAAGGTGACAGTATGTCGGTATTAGCGTTCCACCCATGTATTTGTTTGCTGTTTTTCCACATATATGTTTCTTTTCAGTGAAAGCATGTCTGTCAATATATCTCATATTAAACAAATTAAATGATTTTTCTTCCCTATGCGTTTTTCTTTTCCTTTTCTCCTTTCATTTCCTATAGTACACCATTTTATCTGAACTAATTAATGGACATGAAATATTGTTCCTTACTCAATAATAACTCCAGCATTGAAAATCATTTTCGGATTCAAGTTACTTATTGGCTGTTCTCATTATCGTCTATTAATTTTAAGACTGAATTAGGATATAGATTCGTTACAAATCATTTGTGAAAAGTGTGAATGTTATTACGTTACAACATTACATTGCTTATTAATGTTCTATTCATTCTTCTCTCTCTCTCTCTCTCTCTCTCTCTCTCTCTCTCTCTCTCTCTCTCTCTCTCTCTCTCTCTCTCTCTCTCTCTCTCTCTCTTTTGGGTACATGTGACTTGTCACGGAGTAAATGGAGATTTGGTAAATGTGTGTTGTCAAGGGTAGATTAATATCTTGGGTACCAGTGTGTTGTCAAGGAGTATCTGTATATACCTCGGGTACCGGTGTGTTGTCATGTAGTAGCTGGATACCACGGATAGCGGACATTGGACGAGTGGTTCCATAGTGTTCCACAATTCTCAGGATGAATACCTTGCCATGAACAGAATCGGGCTCAGATACCTGAATGGCATTTGGCATCGAAAGTCTCTCTTAGCAGAGCAACTCTTCAAGTCATTTGTAGTCCGTGTTCCTTTTATCCGATCCAAATTGTATTCCTTTCTATTGAATCGGGTTTTAATAACGTAAATCCATGTTGCAAATTTATCTGGTCATTTTTTTTATTTTATTTGGCCAATAGCTGTTTGGCGATTTCAATGCGAGTTTACTTTTAATCCGATATCAATAACCTTTTCTGACCTTGAAATTATTATTAAAGGTATCATAAACGGCTGACTAATTAATGCCCATGATAATACAAATATATTTCTTGGTGTATTGAGAATTTTCATCGCATCAACTACTTACTCGCTCAACATCACAAGCAACGGACTTCCACACCAGGAGTCGTCAAACATATGTACAAGAATGACAAATTATATGAGAAAATTACATTAGTAAACTTTATCTGAGAGTAAGAACGCGCACATGTCCTTTTGTTTTTCAAAATTTTATGTCACTGTAAATTTACCATTCAATGCCACACATCTGTAAATTTGCAGGCGTGCATCTTGCTGTATATGCAGAATTGAGATCATTAATTTATACAGCATTATTTTGTCAATCGATCAACGTTAAATGTATTGACTGTTTTAAAGAAGCAAAGTGTTATACGAAACTATTTAGAACTTATCATTTACATTACCTACCTACCTATCTATTTATCTACCTACCTACCAACATTCATAAATACATACATACATACATACATACATACATACATACATACATACATACATACATACATACATACGTACGTACGTACGTACATACATACATACATGCATGAATGCATGTATGCACGCACGCACGCACGCACACACACACACACACACTGGAGAGAAGGTTGTAGGAAGTGGTGTACATTTGTTCCTTGACATTAGTTTGTTAGTAAAGAGAGATTCAGTCAGCTTCTTTTTTCTACTAGGAGGAGGACGGTAGAGACAGAAATAATGGATTGACCTTTCCTCCAGTGTGAGCGTTGTTTGGACTAGTTCAAACGATGTGTGGCAGAAATTGAAAGTTGTGTTGTACTTAAGGCATTTGATCATGGAATTCTTTGTAATTACATCAATTCCACCTCCGCGAGAGTTGCGGGGGAACGACTTGATGGAGTAATCGCTGGTTGTTAAATCCGCACACTTATGTTCATCACCTGACGATTGTAACCATGTTTCTGTCAGGAAGAAGACGTCGATTTTCTGGTCGTTGATAAAATTAACAATTTCTGTGCGCTTTTCCGGTGATCCTACTGATTGAGCGTTGAATAATGTAATACGATGTGGTATCTCTGGGACAGTTGACACAACGGTTGACGATTTAAGAGGAATTTGAACCAGGTTATTAATATTAACGGCAGAATTTTTAAATTGTTTATCTATTACGGGCGAAAGGGAGATAACTGGAATTATTCTTCCTGTTCTACGCCGGCCAGCTTTGAAAGAACGTTTTTGTTTTCGCTTCCGTTTACATTTAAATAATGATGAATGTATTCCCAGTTCGTTTAGTCTTGAGTACAATGTAGTATCTAGAACCAAGGTGTGGTCATTTTTTTAATCCAATTAATGAGGGTCCGTCATATTGTAAGCGGTCACGTGACAGCGGTTTATTCAAAAACAAATGACGTCTTAACAGTGGAACAAAACAGCTGAGAAAATTCTAATCGTTCT
This sequence comes from Unio delphinus, assembly GCA_029339505.1. Taxonomy (NCBI): domain Eukaryota; kingdom Metazoa; phylum Mollusca; class Bivalvia; order Unionida; family Unionidae; genus Unio; species Unio delphinus. The sequence goes on along the minus strand of JAQISU010000179.1, from coordinate 11,773,691 downwards.
CGTTTCCAAAACAAGGAGATGAATTAACACATACGAACGGAACAGCCAATGCATGATGAAACACAAATAATGTAGACGAAGATAGATAACAAGCACAAATATCATAAAAATAGCACAAAATCGGAAGAGCCTTTCTCGAGCAGTTAAGCGATGGCGGCCATCTTTCCGGAACCACTTAAGTTTTGTACATTTCTAAAGTTATAGGGCAGACAAACTCGGTTTACATTATGCAACAGCACTGCAGTGAGTTGGAGGGGAAGAGGATGAAGTTAGTATGGTAATAATGGTTAATTTGTCTCACCCACTGAAACTAATCCATAATAGGTCCATACCCTGTTACACTTCCAACAAGACAGACTCACCGTACTTTTAAGTCCACATTCATTTCATTATGGCGGTCTAATGTTAATGTCCGTCGATATACGTATTCGTTTTACCAAGTTTAACAAAGGAGTCCCATAAACACATATTTCTCTATCCTAAACTACTGACAAGTCCTGCACATTAAACACTGACCAATGCAAGTCTGACCTTCATTCGTCGCGTCATGTATCATGTGAAAAGTACTTCGGGCAGATACAATAATTACAACTTTAAAAAACGCATCTTACAACATTGAAAGGGCATATCGGGCCAACTGTAACTTTCCTTCGTTCAACCATGGCAACTTGAGACATGTGAAAGGCAACTCTGACCTATTCGATACTTCATTCCTTCATTAATCGCATCTTGAAAGACGCAAATGGCATATTAGGCCTAAAATAGGGTCTGTTCTATACATTAATCGCATCTTGAAAGACGCAAATGGCATATTAGGCCTAAAATAAGGTCTGTTCTATACATTAATCGCATCTTGAAAGACGCAAATGGCATATAAGGCCTAAAATAGGGTCTGTTCTATACATTAATCGCATCTTGAAAGACGCAAATGGCATGTTAGGCCTAAAATAGGGTCTGTTCTATACTTCCGGGTCTGTTCTATACTTCCGGGTCTGTTCTATACTTCCGGGGCTGATGCCGATTAGTTTTCATTTACAATGAACTGAACAGTACTGAAGTTTGAGGTTTGTAATGAGTGAATGCATAATTTCTTGACATCTTGTCCAGTATAATTCTACTTCTGGGACAAGTATACGTAGTTTTCTCCTTAGACAAACCAACTACCTATCCAGCTAAATGCGTACCCATATATCCAAACACCTACTTACTTACCTACCTATTATTGCACAAACTTAACCACCCACCTATTCACTCAACCTCATGTTCACCCATTCACTTAACCGCGGTCTAAATTTCTCGTTTGATGAGACTCAGGAGTATTTTGTTTAGTAACTCAAAATTTAAAAGATGGACATATTAAAGTTACCTGCAGTAGACTGTCTAGATGTGTGTGTGTGCGTGCGTGCGCGCGCGTGGGGGTGGGGTGCGATTGAATATATGTGTGATTTAATTTGTAATTAACAAATTTAGTTGAATTTGAGTGTATACACTGGTATATCCTTTATCACTTATGTTCTTCTGTCATTTTGGGGGCGGATTATCCACTCCTTGTCTACCAGTTTATGACACACAAATCGTAAAGCATGTTTTACAATATTAACCCCACAAAAACAGATGTTTAATGCCTGATATAAAAACGGAGTGATTTTTTTTAACTATACCATCATTTTTAACTTCGAATTAAATCACTCTCGCTCATGAAATTCAATGTAGCAATGACGCATATATATGTAATAAACTTCTGTTTTGCTCTGCAATGTCCTCTACATTTCCTAATAAAGTTATTTCATGAAGTTATTAAAATTTAGATTAGAGTAATGGAGTTCATCGAGCACGAATATGTGTTCAATGCAGACAAACCTTTGGTCACTACATTACTTATTCTTAACGATGTTTGAATGCATGCAGGAACATCACGCTTTAATGAAGATCTTGCCGGTGTCGTTTACTTCGAATCCAGTACACACAAATTGTAATTAATACAAAATGGTGGACTTGGTGTTTTCCAGAGGGGATTTCAATACCACACTAAGTACAGGTTTTCATTATCAGTTTCCTCCCAGCAGGATAAATGTAACTTTTAAAAATCAGTGGCGTCATAATAAATCCCAGAGAATCGAGGCGTGAACCTGTTTTTGAATTCTTAGGAACGTTCCTAGAAAAAAAATCATTACGTCACTGTCTCACTTAGACTTGCGCACATCGGAGACATTAACTGTAACGCGGGTGCTGGCGGGTTATCAAAGTTATTAAGACAATATTGCACAAGGCCTGGTCAGAGGTATTGCGCAACTTGGAAACAACACCTGAAGACCGCCTCCCACTAATTGGCGTTATCTAGGAGATGATCGCTACGGTGTGATATGCCTGGTCAGTGAGTATAGTAATCTGAGATGGTACTTTGAACAAGACAATACGCGAGCCCCCGTAAAGATAAAATATAAATTTAATTGAAAATACAATTAAGAAAAGAATGACACTGTGAATTACACTTTCTCCCTTTCTGAATACACTTAGTTCAGAAAAATACAAATACTGAAGCTTCAAAATAATGGATACATTCAAAGAATCCAAACACTAATGAAAATAAATGAAGTTAACCGTAATACTGAGAGTAAATTTCATCAAGGAATCGAATGTTCATTTAACATTGGACTGTTGAGTGATTCAACATGACCTTTTCCGTCGACTGGTTTCCTTTCTTTTCCCTGCGTGCGTCCGTCTTCAGCGTGCCCTTTGATTGAACTTATTCCACACTCTGACGTCTTATTTCTTTCCTTTTGACTTCTCGCTGATTCTCACTCTTGCCCAAAATAAACTATTGCCTTTGACTTCTCGCTGATTCTCACTCTTGCCAAAATAAACTATTTTTCCTTGCAAAAGAAAAGGGTAAAACGCCTTAAGTATCTCGTTACTTTACAAAGTTGCGATTGTTCGTCCGTCTTCATGTTCGAACAATCAGACCTTACTATCAGTGATCAGTGTTATCATTTATACGGCTAACAAATTCTATACATGTTTTCAGATCAATAAAGCTATACTGCTAATTATCGACATCAGAATTCGGGAAAGTCATATATTCCCGTAAATCATTACGTAAAGTGAGGCAATATAACATAACACACAATCCATATTTACTAATATGATAAATTCAAATTAATGTAACCTTTCCAATCATAAATGTACACGGCGGGTTTTCTACACCACCCGTTTACCTACGTGAGTATATAAGGTAAAATGCTAATTCAGAATTCAAAATACATTAGTAAATCACTGTAAAACCGACTATCCATACAAAATATGAACACGTCATGCATCTGTAACAAAGCAACATATCAAAGTACGTTATTAAATCAATGTAATACTGAACTAGTTGTATCGTAGTATCGATACATTATTCATCTAAGACAAAGATAAACAGCATATACAGTACATCGTGATAAAGGTGAATTTGAGTTAGATACCTTGTGCTTCTGGCGTCTTACAATCGTTCCACATTCAGTTCCCTGGAACCACAATTAATTTACGAACGTCTTTCTTTCAAAGACGTACGGAGTCTTCTCCTCTGTTGGAATCAATTATTCTGACCGTCTCTCGCAGAGGTCTTCCTAGACTGACTAACATCGTTTGATACGAACTATATATTTCCCGATTCTGGGTCTGACACCCCCCCCCCCCCAGGCATTTGCCCAATGGGAATAAATGCTATTCTTACTGACCTTATGGAAACCGTCTATCCAGATGCCAAAAATGCCACTTAGGATCAAAATATCCCTTATCATTTGTCTCAATCATTTTTGAAAGCTCTACGTGAGTAATCCCATAATTTTACGTGTCAAACACTCAGTCCGTTTTCACTTTAATTATTGTACCAAGTCTGACCAAGTTAAGAAAACATTTTTTTTCCGTTCCAAACTCTCCCCAAGACAGTTGATTGTCGGCTAGCCTGCGAATTAATTACTGGGTGTCACTGACGAAACATTTGGCACTTGACATTAATATTAATGTGCTAAATACATTTTCAGGTCAAAAACTGAAATTGTTATGTGATGAGCCTTTCCTTCACAAATGCATTAATCAGCCATGGATAATTTTTAATATCAAGGTGTTTGCATAGGTTTACTATGGGGACTGGAATAGTACCGTGAATGCTAGACAGCCAAAACAATACAATGGCTCCACATATGCTAGTGCAGATAGGTTAACTATAAATGCAGTTATATGGTTCTATTTCTGAAAAACAAACAAAATTAATACCTTTTGTAAACCACATAGTGACTTTCATTGAGATATTAAACACATATTCAGATGTGTCAACTAACGCAACGAAGTGTGGAGGGGGAACAGTGTACAGATGATTGGATCTGTTAGGTTTATTACTTATTATTTGATATTAAAAATTCAAGAAATTAACATTTTGAGTACTCATGATCAAATCTATATATATATATATATGTATGTATGTGTGTGTGTGTGTGTGTGTGTGTGTGTGTGTGTGTGTGTGTGTGTGTAGATGAAACCTGGATGTCAGCCTCTGTGTAGAGGAAACGATATGACCCGCGGCATTTCCTGGACCTGCATGGGTTTTAAAGTTGTGCTTTCAATTCCGCACCAAAGAGTCGGGTGCTAAATTTAGTAATTAGTGTTCCAAACTCAAGACTGTTAAAGGACTAAAATTTCATCAAGAAAACAATGCTTCAAATGTTTTGGTAGGTTTTTTTTTGTTTTGTTTTTTTTTTTTTTTGTTTCCTTTCTCACTTACAACTAGAATAAGCTCTCGAAAGATTCTTTTTTCTAGAACATAACTTACATTATTAACGAATCCATATATACTTTATTAATGTTCACCCATTTCCAGACTGGTTCCCATTTTTCCATATCATTAGTACCGTGTGTCCTATATAACAGTATCTAGCGATGGATGGCTAATGAACTCTAACATCCATTTTATTGACATTGTAATCTATCTCTTAGACATACAACCGTTCTAGACTGTTTGAAAGAACCGCGCGCTTGTCAAATCATACAAGAATGGCGACACTTATATGGTATCTAATTACAAACCATTATCGCTTCTAAATACTGTTTTCAAAGGTTTTTGAAAGACTTGTTTTTAACCACGTATTTTATTACTTCATTGAAATAAAACTCCTACACTTTTCCAGTCTGATTTTTGTCCTACAGTTGATATGTGATATGCTTTGCAAAATAATAAAATAAAGAGACCGAAGCAGCGACATAAATTGAGCGTTTGACAGCTTAGGGCATTTGATGACTGGTGTCATCAATGATTTATTGAAAAACTAAAAAACTACTAGTATTTGAATTGGATTAACTATAGATAGTCAGTTTGCATTTATTCAGTTCATTCGCTCTTTCCCTATCGCATGCTTGGCATGCAAAGACTTCTGATATCTAATTTGTAACATTTAAATCAATATATGATTTTCAAAGATTCTAAGTTGTTATGAAATTTATATGTGGAGCATTTCCGTTCTCATTTTTTGGAAGAATTACTTTGAAAAATAAGCGTTTGCCACTTTTCGTGCACAGTTTTGCCACGTATCATGAAAAAGTGTAGGAAAATGCTAAATGATTCAGGTTTTATTATCATCAAACGGTCGTATTGACCAATATCAAGAAGGCTGCATGGAATAAATTCCGTGTTTAATCTACATACTAGCAATAAGTTTTGACACATCATATCTATAAAAGGATGATCGATGTCGGAGATGCGCATCGTATCTGTTTTCACTAACGTCAGAAATATTCTTGCCTCGGTACCAATTCATTATAGAAATTACCAATGTTTTCTTCTAACTGACCTTTACGTAAATGAAACTAATTTTCAAACTAGTAAACGGTGACTGGAATGCGTATAAAATTTGATAACACCGTAATGGAAACCAGTTACAAAAACAGCCCCACACGCTAATGCAAACGAATTTTTATTTATAGTTAATTACCGACAAATTGCTACGGTATGCTTTTATGAATATTTATAGCATGTTAATTCGCTGACTAGGAAAACAACAGTCTGAGATATGTATTTCCCAGTCATAAAGACCGCTGGAAAGCTGTCTGCAAATAGCTATGAAAACTTTAGGTTATTTTTTTATCTAGGGTCAGCTGTAGAAATAGTCTATGTAAAACATCAACCTTTAAAAAGGTTTCATGCGGAAAAGAAAATGATGGTTGAACATTTATGATAAAACAGAAACTGTGTCAAATGTTCTAATTAAAGATTTCGTACTTCTATAGAAATTCGGTAGAATTTAGTCAAGGAATATAACCGTATTGTCAATTAATTAGCATTGTATATTAGTTAGTTTTTTTTATTTTATTTCCAAATCTCAATCAGTCACGCTTTTAGAAATCAAGTTTCTTTAAAGATTGATCAGAAGTCCTTATTTTTTTAATACTTATACTTAATGCAAGAAGAAATGGCACGTTTATTCTGATTGCTACAAACTGAAACATAAGCAGCAAGACAGACCTATTCCAAATTTTCTAATTTATAACCGGTCAAGGTCACGATCATGTATTGAAAGCAATACATTTTTTCGGTCAAAGAAACCCCAGTCTAATTTTTATTATGGATAATTTTCAACCATTTATGTCGAAGAGTTCTAGATTACTGACGGGTGATTCAGTCAATCCTAGCTCTAGTAAAATGTTAAGGGACACGGGAACTTCTTAGAGTCTTTTATTATTATTTAGATACATTGCTTTATCTAAGACGTCTTCTTGCAACAAGAGTGTTCTTATTCATCCAGCAGTTTTAGTTTAATGAAAGAAGTACTATCTTTTTTATATTCATCTCCATTGTATAAATTTGTCTTCAGATATAGTCTCAGGACTCGTGACAGTCGGAACATTGTTTTCTTTACCCATTGTGGCCATTCGTTTACTACTAGGCCATGACCTACCTAGAGATAAAATTGTTGTTAATCAACTTGTAACTGACAAGCCTTGTTTTCATGAAAAGGTCGTTGAAAAAGAAATTCTTGGTTTATACCCAGCAAGTGCAGTTAATATAACAAGGGTAAAGAAAACTCTTGAGAATGATGTTGATCAGGAAAGTATTAGTTTAGTTGAGACATGTATTAGTCGGGCTATTTATGAAGTCGTCTTCACTCCTGCTTTGGATCAATTGAACGTATTGATCACAGTGATCCTCTTTAACCTGCCCATTCTCTTTATTCTAAGCAGGGTTACTAATTACAATCACTTGTTGTCGAACAGGATCCTGATATCTGATGTGGGTTTTTTTTTCTCAGAAGGCTATCAGTAAAAGTAAAGCCACTGTACATGTTGTTGTTTCATAAAAATGGGATTCTAATGAGACAATGGAAACTACTTGAGGTAACTACTGGTGACAAGTCTCTCTCTCTCTCTCTCTCTCTCTCTCTCTCTCTCTCTCTCTCTCTCTCTCTCTCTCTCTCTCTCTCTCTCTCTCTCTCTCTCTTGTCTACTGTGCAGTGCAGATATGGATCTATTTTTTCTTCAAATACAAATATCATATACGACCAAAATACGTGTCAGGTTTTATCATAGATCAAACAATATTTTCATTATATTTTTGTCACATATCGTCTGACAAAACTCAGCTATGGTCAGTTCGCAATACACTCGCACAACCTATTACCCTGAATTTATGTATTTCTAGTTGCTACTCGCATTCACATATTGAACTATGACATAATTAGCCCTCTTAGATAAACCATCACACCACGCAGTGAACTTTACATTACCAGCTAACTCTGTCACACGACGCACGTTCCTAATGATAATGCATTAGTTCTTGTTTCTAAAGAATTCACAACTTAATACACAAACGAGTTAATGAACGTACATTTCGAGGCATAGAAAATTCAGTTATCACCATACATGTTACAACATTCAGTTATCACCATACATGTTACAAATCATTTCATAAATAAAATTTACTTCTCACAATGTTATCAGAAGAAATGCATGAAATTCCAATGACAGATGTTTTGTAATACATACAAAACCACTACATCCGAACTCGTTCAAATCTACGAAATATTATATTATTTCTTACAATACGTCACTAATCTAACATTCCAGTCCAATAATTAACGATTATTTTCTTAACTCAATGACAAATTGCAGTATGAATTCAAAACAAAACAATTCTGCAAATAATTACAGACTTAGATCAATGAATATTGTACCTTATTGGGAAATACCATTGTGCCTTCTCTAACCCTCGCTTGCTTCTCATCAGAGAATTCCATCTGTCTCTTCTCTGGGTCCGGGACTCACAAATTTCCAGTCCCCTGTCCCTGTTTCCTCGTAGCTAAATTCTGGCTTCAATCAGAACTTAAACTGACTAAATTTACTAAAAATTCTGAAAACCTTGAATTGAGTCTGAGAACAAATCCCTCCCCTCGTTTAATTTAGCCCATCAGGATTGCGTTTTCTAACCGCCAAACATTTAATAACACCCCATCGAAGTCAGAATAATATCAGTATGTGACACCTATTTCATTGGCCCAAGATTTTTCAAAATGTTTGCTCTGGCTAACGTGTTACAATCTACTTAAATTAGCTCTGGTCAACTCTTTTAATATCTAGCGAATTGCTGTATGACGATTTCAAACTGAATCTGAGAGTACCGCATAAAACGATCATAAAAATCTACCATGCGAAAATCGCCTCTACCTTATCATAAATTTTCAAATAGCGTTATCTTGTTGTTGTGGGTTTAAAGTCATGGCTGCCAATATAACATGTTGAGGAATAATCCGGAATTAACCAGTTGCAAATGAGTCCATTAAGCTGCAAAGGACACAACAGGCTCTGATTTGCAGACGATTCGTGTTACTGCAGATCAGTTTATATGTTGTATGTTTCACTGATTTGTTACAATTCGTTTATATGATTTGTGTTCTACTATTGTGTTTTAAAATCTGCAATTTAATAAAAATTAATTAATTAATTATTAATTAATTAATAATTCAAACTAAGTACATGAGGTATTTGCCTTTCATTCGGCGTGCTCGAAATCTTCTGTTGCAATGATATTTCACTGACTTGTGTTTCGAATCTATAGTTTTCAATAAAGTATCAGAAAAGAGCAAAAACCAACACGTATTTCGGATTTGGTGTTGTTGTACGGTTTTAAACTATTTTAACATAAGACAGACAGACTATACATGGCGACCAGTATTAATGGTGGAGGAAGAAAACCCTGGAAAACACTAGAAAGAACCAAAGACCCACGAGAAGCTACTTACTGGGAAACTTTCTCACATACCTACATTAGCCGAACCCGAGACTCAAGCCAATGCAGACTGAGGTGGAACACTTTTAAAAATAAAATAAAACTTCAACATATAATTTATTTCTCTAGAATACAAAGAGAAAATAAAAATAAAATTAACTTACGCTATTGCGAATCTAAACTAACATAATCCAAAACAGATAACACTAATCATAATGATTAAAGATCTGAATAAACTTACTAGTATTCTAAATAATTACCAAAGTTGAAACAAATTATCTGCCTTCAGAGACATGTAAAGTGGAGACGTGCCAACATTTTTGTAATTCCACTACAATAATCACTATAGAATGTCTCTGAAAATAACATAGAGCACTTTGTATTTCCAGAGAATAATAATTAGTTTCACACAAATCAAAAATTGAATTAAACAATATAAGTGATTTCTGCCCATATCTTATTGCAGGAATACATAACTTTACAGTCAACAAGATTGTATACTTATCTACCTGACCTAGGTCTCTATTAGCATTTTCTAACACAAACTATTGCCTAATGGAATATTTTTTCATTTTAGAAAATTCCAGATTTTCACAAGATAAAATCGGGTTTAAAAAATGTATAATATACAATGTGGTAAGCACATTGTCCTTGACTATGGCCAAAATAAGCATGTTTACATCTATTGATAATAATCCTAATATTAACCCATTTTCGTAGAGAAAATATTAGTTGTATATTAGTTGTTTGCAGAATACAAAATATAACGAGTCTTGTCAGGTGGCTAATGAACATGATGTTGGTTAAGGACAGCTACAAGATAGAATTTTACATAGCTCATAATACATAAAATAATTACCTAACAATGCAAATTAAATTTACATAACACATTGTCGAATACTATTAAAGTCAGTAAACAGTGAGTTTTGTAAACATTAATCCTATTCAAACAGATTAAAAGTTAAGATTCGGCAATATTGCCAGAAGCACGACTTGTTCTTGAAAGCAGCTACGGATATCCAATGTTTATTTTTTGCAAAACAATTCAAATATCGGTTTAATGTGAGCAGAACAAATGGACTGAACCTTTTGAGAAGACGAGGTGTTCATTGAAACGAGACCTTTGTGTTGAAGGTAACAGGATGTGATAACAATTATATAGACAGCACTAAATCAAAACATCTAATAATGCAAGATAACTGCCTGCCTTGACATATTTTGTTTAACATTGGAAGAGATAAATGCTTGCCTTGAAATGGATTGTTAATTGTTTGACATAACTGCCTGCCTTGACATATTTTGTTTAACATTGGAAGAGATAAATGCTTGCCTTGAAATGGATTGTTAATTGTTTGACATAACTGCCTGCCTTGACATATTTTGTTTAACATTGGAAGAGATAAATGCTTGCCTTGAAATGGATTGTTAATTGTTTGACATAAGTGCCTGGCTTGGCATGTTTTGTTCAATTGTGTAAGATGAGCGCCTCCCTTGACATATTTCATTTATTGTGTTCGATAAATGCCTACGATTTGCATTTTTTTTATCTAATTGCGCCTGATAAGTTCCTGACTTGACGTGTTTTGCCGCTTTTAAAATTGTATCAACACTCTTATCCGCATATGTAGCAAATATTTTGTAATGTTGACTTTACATCCCATTTCACAACGGTTAATAGATCAATGGCTTGAAGTAACTAACTGTCCAGTACATGTAAATGTAAATCTTGTCCGATGTAAAAGAAAGGTCAGCACAAGAAAATCATAAATGCATGCCAGAAAGCGCAGAAGTCATTTTTGATCAAACCAAATCAAGGGCAGTTGTTTGTATATTAAATTCCTTTGTTTCGTAAATTAAGTCAACTTAAACAATATATGAGACCAAAACTTTCAAAGACATACAAGTCCTTGCATCCAAAGACAGATTTAAATTGTCGTTTGTTAAAATGAACAGCATCATAAATTCCGAGCTAATAACGGTGGAAGACCTAAAATGGTCGTTTTAAATGTTTTCAAATATTTTCTCCAATATATAGTGCATTCAGCACATCTCTTATAATTTCCTTTACAAATGAAACCAAAGCACTGCACAAACTTTGTATTAGTTTTACTAATGCGATTTCTTTATAATATATCTATATTTTACAACCTGGCATGTATAACCTTTACATAACACAGTTATATGCGCTCAAATGAAGTCGAAAAGGCTACATTCTCTAACACATTTTCTTTACGTACACAATGGCACAATAATGTATTTACTATATCACTATGCATTTCGCTTCACTGTAGAAAAAAACTAGAAACAAAGATTGCTTGATGAAAATGTCGGTGGAACGAGGACTAAGTCTTACAGAAAGAGTACATTCTGCAGATGCACGGTGTTATTGGTCGAGGTCAAAAACACATGACTACTAATGGATTACTAAATTCTAAATATATATATATATATATATATATATATATATATATATATATATATATATATATATATATATATATATATATATATATAATATTAATGAGAACTTTGTATAGCACCTAATATTTAGAAGCTGTAACCGCTTTACAACAATTACAATGAAATGAATACAACAAACTAATAAAAATACCATGAAAATGGAAGGAAAAAATGCTGAAAATATTTAAGGTAGGAAACATTTTTAGGTTTATAGGTTTTGTTCTTGCAGTCAAATCGGCTGAGTTTTAAGAACACTCTTACAAGGGATCACTGTGTCTTTGTGTCTGGTTTCGATGGGCAATTCATTCTACGTTGCTGGGCCCTGGAATGCAAAAGAATTGTGTCCATATGACTTCGTTTTCATAGTAGGAATATTGAATATACGATTGTCAGAAGAAGAGCATAAGTATCTTGCTGGTGTATACACATGGGTGAGGCCGGATATGTATGCTGGAATTTAGTCCATCAGTGAAGTATAGCACAGAGAACGAATTTTGTGTTTGATTCTGAGTGGGAGGTGTGCTCTGATCGTGGTACTCTAAAGATGATCCGAGCAGCTGTACTTTGAATTTTTGAAGTTTCTGGAGTATATATTGAGACGAACCAGACAGAATTGAGTTACAATAGTCCAGTCTTGAAAATAATAATGAACAAATAAGTGTTTTGGTGACATCAACTAAACAATATTTGCGAATGGAGCTGATGTGTCTCAGCTCGAATATGCAGCCTTGCATATGTTCACGACATGTTGGTGCAATGTGAGAGTACTGTCTAGAGTAACACCTAGGTTTCGTACTGACTGCATGCATTTAACGTTGTTGTTACTGATATGTGTCGTTGAGGTAGTGAATGAAAAAGTATTTGTGTTGTGATCAGAATAACCTCGGTTTTACCGTCATTCATCTGCAGCTTGTTTTATGTATATATATATATATATATATATATATATATATATATATATATATATATAACAAGCTGCAGATGAATGCATACATATACACAGAACAATTATGTATCCACACAATAGAACAATTATATATCCACACAACAGAACAACGAAATATCCACATACGAATTACATACTCACTGGGCAAGCAAATTTTATCACATGAATTGACTAATTTCTCTAATTCTGATTAATCAGAAGAAAAAATGCATTCGAAGTAAAAACGATTGTTTACATGTTCGTGCATTTCGTCATGAAACGTGGGAAAAGTCAAATTGTTTTCACAAGATAACATGTATTCAAGCGTTACAAAATCTGGAAACTAAATAACACAGGCGATCTCTCAATTTATCAACTCTGAAACAAATAATAGCTTTAAAAACAATTATATAATGAATGTTTCAGCACGCGAGAGTAAATAAATTAGTATATTTAGATAATATATGAAAGTTATGGAAACATGAAAATGTATATCATGACGAAATGTCATTTTAGAACAGTGGGTACCAGTTGCGTGATCTCTCATGTATATAATTTCGACGATATTCAACAATTAAAATGTGTATGTAACAAACTGTTTTCACCAAAAAATATATTTGAGAAAACCAAAGAAAGCCATCTCTTAAAAGGGAAAACACTAACAAGATGTATGTAGCAGAAATGCCGTCAAATAAAGAACGTTAACTGTTTCAATAAATATCGGTAATTATTACCCATGCTTTACACTCGAATGATCCCACTTCAAAATCTTCCTAGGCGCATGCAATCACTTACACGACATTCAAAGCGGCAAGACCATTGCACTCTGAGTAATGACAATAATTTAATTTTAAAAGTAATTCGACACATTCATATCTGTCTTTAGAAGTATCAAAGAAGTTTTAAATTATAAAAGTCAAGAACCATTACTTGAGTCTCACAAATGCTTAACTGAAAATTAGTTTCTTTGATCAGAGAAATTGTATTATAGATTACCCTCTTCCATTACATTTGAAATGATTAGTCACGTCTGAAGCAGAAAAATGACTGCTGGGAGATTTTCATATATCTCTCCCCTCCGCACCGCCCAATCCATGATATCAGCAATTTTAACATTGTATTATCTTCGTACGAAATAATGATATAACTTAACTGAATCAAGTGTATGCGTATATATTATAAACCGTTTACTGTCTACTAAATGGCGCCAAGAACTGAGAGTAAATGAATTCCCAGCCGGCAATACAATTTATGTCAAGTCAGTGACCAATAAATGTTCATTTTGCTTACGCTATTGGCTTCTTGTCATGTGAGTTTGATTATCTATTTATTCAATGATTTGCAATATATTCCCATCCACTTAAAAAGAAAGACTTGCATTTTGTCTATCCCTACTTAGGATAAGTTGACACACGTTTCTATCCCTTTTTATTGACGTAATGGTTTAAGGTTACGTAAATCTTGCCATGATTATATGTTGACGTTTGGATCTGTACCTAATTATCCTTTAAGAAAGCCATGTTTTATTGCGTATCTAGATCGACCACATGCCATCGTTTGATAATGCCAGGCCTTAGGGAATATTTACAATTGATGTCTCGAACATTGCAAGGAATGTATGGACTACATCCTCTTCATGGCGCTCTTCTTAAATGTGTACAGAGTTCTCAACTGTTATAAACTGTTATAAAGTCTAAGAGTGGCAAACAGCTACGGATACATAGCAGACATCACCTGGTGTTGATAATGGAGAAGACCACGTTTGCACGCATTGTTACAGATAAATATTGTATGTTGTTGTCATTGTTTGCTTGGTGCATGTGTTACGATAAATAGCCTGATTTTCATTCCTATTTATTTATATAGGACGAAATTTAAGTGGACACTCCGCGGGAAACTCGTCTGATCCCAAAGAATAAAAATTGTACGGTCAACAGATTATTTTTATTTATTCATCGAAAATTATTCTAATAATGTTGATAAACTTGTATACATTAACACATATAATATATGATTGTAATCATAAATATTTCAACGTACAGTACACGTACATATATCTATATTGCTTTATACTTGGTACGTTGAAAAATTAATTGGAACTATAAAATTGTGGATGTAGAACGCACACGAAATTGTAAAATAAAATGCAATTGATTTTAACACGTATCTCACTGAGGTTAGGAAACCAAATTAAAACTTTAAAAAGGTTCACATTCTAACAAAGGTTGCCACTTAAATTGGGGCAATGTGTCTGGTTAGCAAAGGCAGATATGATACTGTTACAGGCACAGGGGTATTCACTTGACTGAGTGGTGTCAAAACCCTGGCGCGAATCCCGCAGGAAGTCATATGTTTCCCAAAATTTCCAAAGACTTCCATACAACCTGAGTTGTAAAATGGAAAGTCAGACGTGTCTGTCTTTATTTACTAAATTTTGCTCTAATCAATTGGCGATCACAGATGAAACAACTTGCCCAAAAGTCCATTAACCGCACCTTTGCATGTTTTTTCTTCCTTATCATCAATGTCCGCACCGCCAACCGTTTATGTCATAGAAAATACACTAGTATTACCTTTCTCAATGGGAACTATTTAACTACGCCCCCCACCCCACCCCACCCCCACCGCCCACCCTCACCCCATCCCCAGCCAGTCAATACACACTTTTACCGGCGTATCACGCGTATATAAATAAGCCTATTTTCCACTATGGACACATAAACGGTATCTACAAAGTCCAACTTATTGATTCCATTTTGTAATTTACTGGTTTCCTACCATAAATACTGCCATTTCAACCACAACACTATTACACACCACTAGATTTTAATATGTACTATGTTACTAAAGGGACAGTCATCCGGCTTGGACCTAAATTCACTACTTGCGAACCCTAGCATGGTTCAAACTCACTAACACTCGGCTCTGTGACGTTTGCTCCTAATAATTGGCTAATTATTTCGGGCTAGGAATATTTCCATGGCGTGGAATCCCAATAATCACACAAATAAATTTAAGAATTGCTTAAAAACGGGGCGCTATCAAATATGCATACTCCAGTTTATATATATATAATTTTTTATATATACATATTTTCATATTGTGTGTACACACACACACACGCACACACACACACACACACACACACACACACACACACGCGCTTTAGTATAATCTTTATGGTCATGAAGCCCGAAAAAGGTATGATAGTTTGTAATATCGGCAAAAGCGTGGTTTGTACATTAATTGCGTCGTGCATCGAAAGTAGGTTTAGTTTCAATTTTCATTCTCGTTGTGTTTTAACACACACACACACACTATATATATATATATATATATATATATATATATATATATATATATATATATATATATATATATATATATATATATATATATATATATATATATATATATATATATATATATATATATATATATATATATATCCCAATTATGTATATTCCACTATCCCCAATCCAAAAGTCATTATGAATAGTTTGTGTCTTGGACCGCAAGAGAAAAATGTTGTACAATAATATACTTATGTGGCTGTAATAGATTTTCTTTTGCGGTTTTATCTTGATCACGAAGTTTCAAATTGTTGGGTAGGTTCCTGAGACTAAAAATTACCCCAGGGGCAAGTGTCATTTTGCTTTGCAGATGTCACCCAATGGCTAAGCCTATGAGAGCAATAGCGCAATCCTTTTGTCAATGTCCGTTCATTGTTGGCTGTACGGTGGGGATCTCGGTATATTTAAGTTACGAAACCATAGGCAACGTTCTCAACAGTAGAAAAGACCCTTAAGGATCAAACAGTGGTAGAATGATCACACATGCCACTTCTTAGACATATGAGGCATGTACTAAAGAGATACAAAAGATCCCTGCCCAGTAGCCCAGTCACCAGTGTCATAGTTTTGTATGACTAAAGTTAATGGTTGAGGGAGGGATAAGTACATTACAGGCGAAAGCAGGATGGGCTAACTGTTTCACATTAGCAAGAGCTTCTTTTAAGGATTGGGGATAGTAAATATGATTTAATCTTTTGGCATTACCCTCACATAAATTTGACATCATAGCTTACATTACAATGTCCTACGATTTCTTGGGAGCATATGAATCCTTATGCATGTTACTTCAGCACTCTACTAAGTTTCAAAGTATTGCATTTTATTAATAAAATGGATGGTTTCAAGGTATTGCATTTTAATATTCAAATGGATGATTTCAAGGTTATGCAGTTTAATATTCAAATGGATGGTTGCATTTCTCTCTCTCTCTCTCTCTCTCTCTCTCTCTCTCTCTCTCTCTCTCTCTCTCTCTCATAGCATATTTTTTTTCTTCTTTGTGCAACGGTATTTGTCTGCCTCTCTCCTCTTTTTCTAATGGCATTTTCCTCTCACTTTTCTTCTTTATCTAGTAGCATCGTTTCTCCTCTTTATCGTTTTGAAGTTCAACCTTTCATAGATCTAATTCCATCTTCTATTGTAATTTTAAGTCATTTAAGTTTGTATTAGAGTCTGCTACAGACTTACTAATCAACATCAAAGTATTTTTATCCAAAACGTTCTTTTCCACCAAATATTGGACCAAAACATTGTCTTAGTTTCTTGCTTCCTTATAGAAGCTTTTGCCTCAGAACAATAAGACTTTCTGGCAAGTATAAATAATTTATCTTTTGTTTCAAACAGTCTAAATGCTCCTGGGTAGGATTTGAAATAAATATAACTAATTTTGATGTTATTGTAACAACACTGTGTTGATATCACTAAAGACTTCTGATTAATACTTGGGATTTAACAAATTCCGAAACTATGACAATTAAAATTACACAGAGTTTTCTAAAATATTTTAGAAAAATTCGTACAAACTTTCAGTTACGAGGGCATGCTCTGTAAATAAGTAACAGCAAATAGTGAAAAAAATGCTTTGTAAATTTAAGAACATAATGTATTTCTCTAGAATATATAGTGAAAAATGAGAAGAAAAACACTTACTATATTTTAAATGGCAGATTAAGAGAATCCTTTAATGCTTTACGATTAGATAAGAATTTAAAATTTTCAAATGAGAAACTATTAGCCCCTTAATATAACCAATAATGTCGTGTTACGAATGAACTCATTGCAGATTTTGTTTATCATTAAGAAGGACTTCAGGCTATTGGCAATATCATACCTAAAACAGTGTAAACAGAGAACAGAACATGTCGGTTAATGGAAAAATTTCGCACCGTAACAAACATATCTGACGATTATCATGAATGTCATATTTTTACGGTCATCTTGAAGCGGATATGATTCATATCTATTAACTGCATCGTTGTTAACGCTAGGGATGCAGCGCGTTGTAAAATACACGAGTTATGTCTTCTGTCGCTATACCATGTAATTATCTAGGTTAATAATTAAAAACGTAAAAGTCTATTTGACTTAAGATAAACGCAGGAAATCCGAAAATGGTCCTTATGTTATCGGCAATGTTTGGATTTCGCTTATCAAATAGAATTATGTTCCCATTAAAAACATAAATGAAAGATGTCCTGCATGTTTGGTTCACGGATAAGCGTAGCTAGGTATTCTCTTTTGTAATAGTTTTACACCTGGCGGGACGTTCGATTGTCTGATTCCTTAAGAACCAACACAAATAATTTTAACACCGACTTGAGTTCAAGTTAATGGCAATTGCACAGCTGGACTTGGAATACAGTGCAGAAATAGCCATGCTAGACGTCAAATAAGCAATCAACATCTAAACTCATTTAAAGATTATTTGAAAAAGGCCTGTCATGTTACGCGTGCCATGGGAAGGTTGCCATTGGGTGGAGTAATGTAGATGTTGGCCGAATTTAAAGAAGTGAAAAGTATGCTACAAAGTTTCTTAATTATGAAATACTTTTGATTATTAAAATCAATTACTTCACTATTTCCTGTTGAAAATTGAATGTAACATACTTAACTTGTATATATTTCTCCATCTAAAAGATAAAGTAATGCTCCATTGCCCATTGCCGGGAAACTAATATCATTATTGTTCAAGGATAGTGCTAATGGATAACCAGTTAACAAATATGGAAACGTATTAACAAACATGGATAAGACATAAAAATAGTATATCGATAAACCATTTTCATCTCATGTTGCAGCACATTTTAACAAGAGTTCCCATACTGTTCAAGATTTCTCTTCTCCACTTTTTGTTATAGCTGACTATGAAATGGAACGTCCGCTAAAGTAAACCTACTGGATTCGCCGTCTTAATACGATATATCCAAAAAGTCTAAATTCCAAAACACTATATATATATATATATATATATATATATATATATATATATATATATATATATATATATATATATATATATATATATATATATATATATATATATATATATATATATATATATATATTCTAAATAACATCAGGATATTTCAGCTATTTATAATTTGTAAATGACCTAAGCAGTGTAGTGTTTAATCTGAGATTCTTCTCCGAATGAAATGAATAACATCATGCGACTGTTAGTGCCTAAAACCACTTTCATTTGCATCTATCTCTAATGAGAGCTATTATGATATAACAGAATCAAATTAAGTTCATACATGCACATTTGCTGAAGGCTCAATGTCTAATAAAATACTGATAGTCTTACAAACCGTCTCCTTACAATTTCATAAAATGAGCACATAACGAAATATTTTACAGAGGAATCGCGGATGACAATTGTTTCTCTATCCAGATTCTACGATAATTTTGTATTACATTGCTACATGTACAGTCTTTTAAATGAGGAGAAAACAACTTGTTGATTCTCATCGGTATCTCCTCCAAACTACCATGACACATCAGATTCGAACATATGAACAGAGAATAAAGTCATCCGAAAACGTTTGCAGAAAACAATCAAAGCTATTTTACACTGCACTATGAAAGTCAACTATTACTGCGTGAAATTGAAATGTTAACGTTATTTCTCAAAGAACTATTAGTCATATTAATGAATTTTACGTATCACGGACTTCTTGATTTGAGTCATATTAATAGATATTACCTTTCATGGACTTTCGGAGTCATATTAAATGGTTTTACATATGATGTGCTTCTTGATTTAGATTAACTGAAACCAAAACAACGAGTATAGGTTATAGAAGCAACCATTTCGATGTATGGTTTCTCTCTAACATGTATTGAGAACTCTTTACTTCTTCCACTTAAGTTTCTGGGATTCTTTTAATCGATTACTATGCTAGCTGTTTTTAATATCATGTCCTAGTTTTAATTCAGTAATTGTAGGGTGCCACGAAAATATTTATAAAGTGATATTTCCCAGCGTCTTGTGATACGTACCACGGCATATCGCAATTGTATTATTGACCGACAATTCAATGTTCTTGGGGGAAGGGGCCTGACATTTTATTTTTGGTTTAATTTCCGTCCGTTAATAACTGCAAAATTATCTTCCTCTGATTAAAAAGAAAGATAGCGTCATATTATATTCATTATATTATTTGGAAAGATATTAATTTCTTGAGACAAATCAACAAAAAATTATTTCAGCTCAAAACAAGATGGCAGCCATCCCACTCCAACCCCGTTCCGATGATTAAATGGTCAGTACCATACATCAAACGAATTTACTATAGTTATGTTAGCTGTGATCTAAAAGCTGTAATTAAAGTACGTTGAAGCTTACACTGATTGGGTGAAATACATCGTGCTGACATTAAAGAGCCAGTTGATAAAAATATGAAATGTTGATAATGAAGCCTATATCTTATTAGCTATCATGTCATCCAAACCTGTTAAAAAAAAAAAAAACAACATCTGGTCCTCATTGGATGTGTTCATCTCTCTATCCCACGTCATTGTTATCGCATGCATTCAGATCCGACCAACAAATATAATTCAAATTGATCGTCAAATCTATCTGTTCCAACAGCATGACTCAATTATCAATGTCAAGCAAACGCTCCGTGTGTGACATATTAAATGTGCTGGTCTCTAGCCTGAAGAGATAATTTCCACTGGGAACTGTTAGATTATCCAGATGGAACATGCGCATAGGGAAATAGTCTAATTGTTTCGGAATTCGTCCGTTTTTACCTTACTTAGACGTGTCGATGGTATGAACTGTACCTAGAGCAATCTTTGAAGTATTTGGAATTAAAATGCATGAGAATAACTTTCATGCACAACTGACCGAGTAATTAAAACCTTATCCGATATAAAATTATTTAGAAAATGATTAAATTTTTTCATGTGATGTAATGTAAAACGTTTTGGGGTAATTCAAAAATTTTTTTTTAACTCATCTGTCATTGATCATGAGTAAGTCGTCCGTCCGTCAGCTTGTTATTTCCGTCTTTCTTTCCATAATAGTTTAGCCAATTTCGATTAAATCTACAGAGACCTTGAATTAAATCTAAGCAGTTTCGGAGAGACAGGACGCGTGTTTATTGTTTTATAGCCTGATTTTGTCGCAACACAGTGAACAATGATTGGTACAACTCAGATTCAACTATAATCAAAATATATATTAAAAGTTGGTTTGTCATTTTCAAGTACGCTTAAATTAGGAGTTTACAATAATACTGACATCGTGTATTATCTAATTGATAACTCCATTGGAGCATTAAAATTAACGCATTAATTAAAAAAATTCAAAACAATCGCGATGGATAACAAAGAAACAATAAAAACAAATACAACAAAATCCTTGTTGGCTCTGTAAAAAATACATTTTACCACATGTGTCATAGATATCGAGGCGGTTGCTATCTTTGCGTTAAGCAAATTATTTTCATACATTAGAGTTTCTTTGCACATATGGCATTTGTACATGTTGTTCAATGAATGCAGTCCTCTATTTGTCATTAACGTCATTGAAATACTTTTAAGTTAAGAAGCAAGTAATACATGCGTCAGACTTCATTTCAGCCTTTAAACTGTCATTTTCACTATTTCGTATTATTGTAGTATTTAAAGTAGTAGTAGTAGTAGTAGTAGTAGTAGTAGTAGTAGTAGTAGTAGTAGTAGTAGTGAAACAGGATTATATATAACATTCCAAGATCCAAGTCAGCATTACACACACACACACACACACACACACGCCTGTGTGTGTTTTGGATTTTTAAAGTAGCTTGAACAAACTTTATCATTTCGCTACTGTGTCTGCAATGTGGCAGTTTATAGTGATGTTTAGCAGTGGGACATCACGTCGCATACATGAAGCATGATGTCCCACAGTCACATTACCGTGACACCTGGTCGACCAGTTCTAACATTAACTTCTTAATGTTAACCGCCAGTGAGTCACCTTAGTACCATTTTTTTTGTATGACTCGGCTGGGGTTGCGACAGTCCGCATCTGAGGAGGACGCTCTAACCATTAGGCCACCGGCATTTCACACTTACGATTACATAGTTTAAATAAATTCATAAGACGTGTCCCGTCAAAGCTGGTATTAACTCTCGAATACATTTTCCCATCAAACCAGCAATTAACTCTGGAATACCTTGTCCCATCAAACCAGCTATTCACTCTCGACATACACGATGTCCCATCAAACCAGCTATTAACTCTCGACATACACGATGTCCCATCAAACCAGCTATTCACTCTCGACATACACGATGTTCCATCAAACCAGTTATTAACTTTCAACAAATTCTGCACTTTATTGATCAGCGAGAAAGTTAGAATATGGGAGCGATCGAATGACAATGTGGACTTAACATGAGTTTTGTAACTATCGAGTGACAATGTGGATTTAACATGGGCTTCGGGACTATCGAGGTACATTGGGAATTTAACTTGGGTTTTGTAACTATCGAGTGACAATGTGGATTTAATATGGGTTTCGGGACTATCAAGGGACAATGGGAATTTAACATAGTCGGCTTGTCTAGGCACAAAGGGAAAGAGAAATATTTTACAACACCAAAATTATTATATGAAAATCGTTAGTATCTGTTTTATAGTCATAACTTGTAGTTAAAGCCATTTAAGAAAAAATGTGTCTTTTGATAGTCACAACTTGTAGGAAATTCCTTTGGAAAAATATGGTATTTATTTTTAGCCATAATTTGGGGTAAAATCCAATAGAACACTCAATATATATTTTCAGACTAGAAACGAACCATTGTTGCAAGCGACTGACATCACTCGGGCGACTACTACATAACAGTGGTGCAAGTGGTTAACCTCAATAGGTGCTATGTACTAGGTGCTAGGTAGGTAGATGAAATGAATTTTATAGGGAAAACGGCCTTTGATAAACCAAAAATTGACTAATACATTCACATACATACACCCACCCACGCACACATACTCAATATGTCCTGTGTTAGTTTACAAACTTAGAGAATGAGATAATATTTAAAAATATTGATTATCACTTATACCACAAACAAATACTATTCATCACACCAACTATACCATTCAAAACCCTTAAACACACCATCTTAATCGTCTTGGGTTTAGTATAGGATCTAAATCTTACATTAGCTAAGTCAGAAATAGAACAATGTTAGTATATATTTCTAGACTCATCTTGAACTAAATTACTACTGAGAACCCTGATTTTCCTACAAGCTGTGACAAGTTGCGATTTTCCATGTAGTATTTTTGGTGGTGTAAGATATAGAAAATATTGTTCGAATTTGTTCTCTTTCTCATACATTTTAAGTTAATACAGGGAATTCGATGTGTGTGTGTGTGTGTGTGTGTGTATGTCAGAATCGACATCCAATCAGAATTGAGAGTAGGCATGGTAACCATTTCAATCCGAATTTAATATAGTATTTTTAAGCTTGGAACTTAGTAATTGCCTAAACATCGTGCTGGAGATTGCAAAGCAATACTCCGATGACCCATACTTCGATGTGCACGAATGCGGGATAAAAATGTAGTAGCCTTTTTCTGATGATTGATTATTGCTTAGTGTTAAAAGAGATGGCTCAAGAAATATGCTAACGTCCTTCTGTTTTCACAGGGATTGTTTAGGGGGACTGACTTCTGGTATTGTTCAGTCCCGAGTCTCTAAGAGAACAGCTATCTCACACAATAAATAAAATTATGCAAAAGGCTATCACTTGGTCGAGAAAATGAAGAATGATTGGGGGAATTAATATCATTTGACTTTTGAATTGAATTAAATTGTTTTTTATTTAAATTTTACCTTTTTGTGTACTCCATAATTTAACTGTCGGCATTGCTGATTGGGTGCTTGTAGCTTTACCTCTATCTATCACTAATTTCTCTTCCCACAAAATCGAGCCTGTGTGGAAAGAACTTCTATAGTAATTTCAATCATATATCCGTTGTTTTCACGTGACGTCACAAAACGTGTGTACTTCCATATTCGCCATTTTGAGTCCCTATCCCACATAACCGGCACGTTTCATTTTGTGAGTAAATATATAAGAATACATCACATTCTGTTGTGCATGTCAACCTCGCGAAATCGAATCGCGTGACTTTTTACGTGTTTCTTCAAATAAAATATTTATATTTCAACCATATTTGTTATTTTTTCCTAAACAAATAGATCGATCAATAAACAAACGCATCAACAAATGGATATACAACTAAATAGAAACATGTAATGATTTTCGATTTTCACGGGCTTAAATCAAGCATTTGATTATCGTTAAAGTTTAAAAGCCAATTGTTTATATACAATTTCATATTTCTAAAAGCATTTGAGGAAAACATTGTTTTGACATTCGAAACGTCATGTTCCGTCAGACACGTGTTTCGTTTGAATACACTAAAGATGAAACTTCTTTGACCGGTTATCGCTTTCATCTAGTATAAGCCTACATCCACCATCCCCTCCACAAATACAATATTTGAATATACTAATTAAAGTGGTTTCTCAAATATTCAATGGCACAAACATGTTGTCGCGAAAAATATTTGTATATAAAAGTTCTAGCATAAAATACATGCTATGAAATTTTAATTCGTGACTGATATTGTATCCAGAAAATCATAATCTGCAAATACTCTTTCAAGATGACAAGGTTAGGGATATAATACGAATGACTTTTTAAAAACGTCAATATTGTCTGTTTGTAAACAACAACAAAAAGTGCATTTCTTAGATATCACGATTACGGTTCTACTTTACTACTTTACTATTCTGTCTTTCGATATAAGCAAGGGAACTTCCAGCTTTATTTTTATTGTTGTGCTATAGTGCACATAATTTCAAGTATAATCTATGTATTTGTGTCGAAGAAGTAAATATCCTTATCGATAGTTTAATCAGATTATTATTCTTGAATATACACAATGACTAATGTTGACAACGGTTTGTTAGGGGCTCAAAATGGCGGCAGAAGGTGCGCGCGCGTTGAATTGTGGGTATTTGCGTACTTAATCGTGACGTCTGTGGAAACAACCAATTGAGACCACATAACCCAACCATAATAACACAAGTACCACAGCGGTGACATAACACCACGTCACGCCACACCATCTTATCTTTGTTTTTAACCATATGTATATTTGACCTATAGTAAAATGAAAACTTAATTTTGTAAATCTATCTTTTTCTATACGATGGAAAGTGCAATGTATATTTAATTTAATTTATTTTAATTTTAATTTATTTTAATTTTAATTTATTTTAATTTTTGTTTTGTTTAATTTTTTTTTTGTTTCACTACATTTCAATATATTCTAACATGGTATGCTGGACTTGAACTTGTCCAAGACTGAATTCATTTCTGCTTGAACTGATTGTCGTTTTATTTTATTTTTTATGTTTTTTTATTTATGTAAACAACTAATAATAGTTATGTTACTTTCTATGCGTATGAGCTTATTATCAGGATTATAATTCAGGTCAACAAAGATGACGTAAATATATTAATCAGAGTCAGGGTTTAGGGGGATTCCCATGTGAATTTTACAGGCCAGTTTGGGCCGAGTTTTATTTTCTACATATTATTGAATTCAATTAATTGTTGGTTTTTTTTTTTGAAATACAAAATTGCTTTGTCAAATGTTTTGAATAAAGATATTCATTTTGAATTTATAAAGAATTCAAAATGCTGGAATGTATGTGAGTCAACAAGATACTGTTGATAAATCAGATCTTCGCAGGACATAACAGACACGTAATCGCATTGGATCTCTTCGGGACTTGATCTGAGTTTTACTCAGGACTTTTTATTACTAGGACTTGTGTCTTTAACTATTGGATTATTTTTGGATTTAATTTGCAATGCCGTTAGTAATTCTTCTCATTTTTCACTTTGTATTCTGGGAAATATATTATTCGTCAAATTTTAAAGCTTGTTGTCTTCAATATTTTAAATTACTTATATTTAGACCATAGACTCGTAACAGAATAATAAAAGATGTTTAAACATAGTAATTATATTATTAAATTTTAAGGCCTATGTATTTCAACAGATGTGTCAATAAATTCACTTTGCTATTCAAATTTAAGGCCTGTGTAAATCAACAGATGTGTAAATAAATCCGCATTCTTATTAAATGTTAAATTGTATCATTGGGAATTTTAGTGAGACTCCGATATGTTTCAATCCCAAGTATAAATTATATAACGAAGGCCAAAGAGAAACCCAGAAAGTACATTTTCGACTCGGATCTGATATTAGAGTATGAATAAAATAAAACCAACTTATAAAATAGGTTTAAAGGAATCAATGAACATAATTAAAGCCACCAAGAGGAGGGGGGGGGGGCTTCACGTATGTGCCCTAACATTTCCTATTTTTTCTGTCTTTTTGCCCCATTAAGGAGGTAAGGAGCAATCGTGTGAGATAAAACATGGATGTATTGGACTCCATGATCCATACATTTAACGTAACATGCAAATGTATTTTAAACATTAAAAACATAGGTGTTTTACGCACACATATAGAGACAAACAAACAACTACTGAATGAATCACCGCTCTCGTGGTTAGAGCGTCCGTTTCCGATGCGAGAAGTCGTGTGTTCGATCCCAGTACTAGTCATCATAATAAACTACCACAGTACAGCCATCGTTTGGATTTGACTGAATTTTTTTAAAGCTACGTTAAAAATCGAAATCACACACACACGCACACACACACACACACACACACACACACACGCACACAAAATGAATAATTGTAAAGAACAAAATAATGTGAGATACTTAAGGAATAATTTATTCCCTCCATCAATAATCTGAGAATTAAAACGAATATCATAATTTCAAATAGTTTTCAAAATGCAGTCCTTATTATTGGGTAGTCCTAGCATTGTAAACGCATTCCTTCTCATTAATTCCTCCAAACTAAATACATAATTTACAAATTTGGCAGAGGAATGTTTCCTTAATAGTAAACGAAATTTGTGCTCTAATATATGGCTATTTGGCATTTTATAAAATCAATTAAATGTTTCCATAGCGATGCACAATGCAATCAAGTATGAATAATCTGGTTGATATTCAAAGAATATTTTCAAATTTACGTCGTCTTTTTTATTATTTTTTGGGGGGGTGGATGGGGTAAGTATACAAAAGTTTGTGTTGTCTCATCATAAATTACCCATCAGAGAGACTGAATTTTAAAAGTATAAGGCACCCTCATTGGGTCATTAAGAATAACAGAAGAAAGGGATTATAATTTATGACGAGAGAAAAACATCCATATCAATCGTTTTGTATTGTATGTGATGTCATTTTTAAATACGTAATTTTCAAATATCTTAAAATCATTCAATATACCTTCTATAGAATTAATTATGAATGACGTAACATCAATAAGATTAATATTGACGTAATATTAAATCTTTAGTGTGTTATATGTGGTCCTACTTGGCACAGACCCAACTTATGGTGCGTATGTTAAATAACAAAGGCGAACGAATGCCTCCCTACCTCACTATTGCTTACAGGTACTAAATTGGATGCCTTCCTACCTCGCTATTGCTTATATGTACTAAATTAGATGCTGAACCTCCCTTACGACATACCACCACTAATTGATATAACACCTAATTATATAGACCAGTATTTAAAGTGTTAAACCTTAAGAAATGCCTTACCTGTGTCTGCAAAGTGACTATAACTAATTCTTTACTGTTGTCTACAAACTGACCCTAACAAATGCCTTACTAGTGTAAACAGAATGACTGTCACAAAACGTTGCCTTACTAGTGTCTAGAACTACATGCATGCACAGGACTTCCATTTTCTAAATAACACACGACAATTTCTTTATAGGTACAGATGCATATTATCAATTGTGTTACACTGAAATATTTTCGAAATAATTGTCGTGAGAACTATAGGTTTATATTTCTCTCCCGTGTGTGTGTGTGTGTGTGTGTGTGTGTGTGTGTGTGTGAGAGAGAGAGAGAGAGAGAGAGAGAGAGAGAGAGAGAGAGAGAGAGAGAGAGAGAGATTTCTATGGGATTTAATCTCCCCTTCCTTCCTATGCACTTGTCACCCTAGCTAATCTGAACAAGACATACAGTGTGTGACGTGTTTGAAAGATGGTAGTACAAGCAATACAGTTTCAAAATTCATATTTAATGTCTACTGAAAATACAACCTGTGTCGTATTGAATACAGCATAGTACGTATATAGTGTATAATCCAAAACAAAATATTTTGATATACGTCATTTTGGAGAAACATTGTGTATATACTTGTTCAGTTTAATATCAGGAATCCCTCCCCACCTCCACTCACTCGACAGAAAAGGAATGATTTTGTTTACAAAAAAAGACCACCACTCCGGAAAGAGAAGCAAAAATATATATACTTAATGGCTTTCTTCCTCAGCTTTAATTCGAACAAAATAATCGCTTTCTCGAAATATGTTTTTGAGGTTAAAAACCGACCTATATGGGAGCAAATTTCAACCATTTGTTTAATAAGAAGCATGATCGCATGATTATCATTCGGAAACCAGAAGTTTCTTCACAATTAAAACTCACAATACTGATTTAAAGAAATGTTTTTATTCAATTTTCACCTCAGTAAGAAGACAGATCTAGCTGTCATGGTCTGGAAGGTGTCTGAACTAGTCTTAGTCCATTTTTAAAATATGTCCATGAGAGATAATTCCTATACGTACACATTGATTAGTTATATGGTTATTACAAAGTTAAATATCTCATTTTCCTTGGTGCAGTATGTTTGTTTCTATAACTATAACGATTCCTCCAGTGCATGTTTGGTCATCCTTAATTGATAGCTACAAGACCGAAATCTTATCTGACTACTATATATATATATATATATATATATATATATATATATATATATATATATATATATATATATATATATATATATATAATATAATATAATATAATATAATATAATATAAAATAAACAACGCCAACACGTATTAATGTTGTGACCGGTTTCGCTTTAACATTTTTTTTTTTAAAAATATATATTTATATACATTAATTAATTTGCATCATACATATTAAAAGTAAAAATAAAACTGTTTATTTCTATTTATTCATATATATATATATATATATATATATATATATATATATATATTATGTGATAAATCGAATTTTCAGGGAAATGTTTTGCCTCGCAATTGTTGTAATAACTACAATTAGAATAACAAGAAAAAGAAATTCGTATGGATCATCATTGCAGTTAGAATAGTCACCTTTCTAACTTAAGAAGAATAATTGTGTTTTATTTTCAACATACTTTCATTACCAGATTAAAAGCTAATGTTTCTCTTATCGCTCTGTATACAAGTATTTTTTTAAATTTTTGTAAAATATATTTTTTGTGCATTTATCACACATCATCAGTGCATACAGATTTGAGCCAACCCATCATTTGATGTAGAAAATATATGTCTGCCCCAGTGCAATGTACCGGCACATAAGGGTCAATGTTGCTTGCATTTGGACTCAACATATACGTGAATATAAATGTATGTACGTTAACGAATTTGAAAAAGATCAGGTTGAGCCTAACTCTGTAACTTCTTCACGAAGACCTTACAAGTTGAAGAAATGTTTAAATGTTATATTTCTCGGAAGAAATACAATCAAGAGATAAAACAAAACATTATTTTATTTTTTATTTTTTTAAATTTATTTATTTATTTATTATTTATCTATTTTTTATTTATTTATTTATTTATTTATTTATTTATTTATTTATTTATTTATTTATTCATTTATTTATATATTTATTGATTTATTATTTAGTCTTTTATTTATTTATTTATTTATTTATTTATTTATTTATTTATTTATTTATTTATTTATTTATTCATTTATTTATTTATTTATTTATTTTGTGTTTTAAGACATGCAGATTGTGGTATTACTGTTATTTTGTGATATAATACCTTTACAGCAAAGCAATGTAACGGTCAATGCCTGAAGGTATGCCAAGTGAGAAAATATTTTACTCCACGTGTGTTTTTATTGTAACCTGAGAGACATAAAGTTTTTGTCCATCTATTTCATCATAAAATCCATCATCAAACGAAATGTTTTAAAAGTAAATTGAACTTACTGTATTCACATTTATAGGCTAAAGCATGCATACCGTATAATTTTCAGTGTATGTATGATCGTATAAAATGTATTATTTTATGTCATCCTTATCATAATTAATTTCTTATGCAATGTACACTATGTTTCGAGTTCTCAATTTTATGTTGAAATATTTTTTAAAGTTTTGCCTACAAAACCTGACAATCTCATTTTTTAATACATTCTTTTCTTTTATGTTTCCTTGAGAGAACAAAAATGACACATACGTATCATAGATTAGATATTAGAACAGTATCACAACATTATTTCAAGAAAACAAACTGTAACCAGTGCATGTAATTATTTAAATGGGACAAACTGTACACAGTACTAGACATTTTTCAGAGAGACAAAATCTAGGCAATAATATACATATTTCAATAAGACAAACTGAACGCAGTGCTCGATAATTTTCAATAAGACAAACTGAACGCAGTGCTCGATAATTTTCAATAAGTCAAACTATACGCGGTGCAAACATTTTTCAATAAGGCATGCTGTACGCAGTTGTAGACATTTTTCAATAAGGCAAGCTGTACGTGGTGGTAGAAATTTTTCAAAAAGACAAAAGACTAGACATTTTTCAATAAAATCAACTGTACCAAAGTGAGACATTTTCAATACTCCCCGTAGTAGGACATTCATTCTTCCCGACCATAGTTTTAATGATGTAATCCTGAAAGGAATAGCCTTTAATTAAAAATGGTACAAGACAATTGGAAATCAAAAGCAATCTATTTTAATTACCGGCTGCGAACACTGAAATCCAGTGGTTAAAATCAAGAAGAATCCAAACGGGCATTGTTCGGTGTATGGGGGACAATGAAATTCTTAGCTACCAGAATTAAAATTTCCTTTCATAAACACACTTCCTGATGGTATTGGTAACTAGTTTTATGAAACCATCAGTTTAACAAAATTCTAGTTCTTGGATAAATTGGACTATTGCGCTAGGATTTACCTGCTGTCCTATTGTATTACGTCAACAATTAGAGTACGTGGCTTGTATACACTTTCCGTAATTGGAAAAGTTCAGAATGGCTTCTTGTACTGATTTAATTTTTATCCAGGTATATCTCTAGACCCTATATTATGTCCATTTCATACATATACCAAATAAGATCCTTTACATATATCTAAAAGAACTTATCTGCTTTTGTGTTATTTACATTATGATATTTGAAAGTATTTATATTTGAAACCATAACAAGATGGAATACTCGGCTAATTCAAACAAAATCGTTCTTAAGAGGTAATATATCTTTTCTTTATCTAATTTTAAAACTATGGACTGCCTATTTGATCCAAGATGATTAATACGAATACATCTGATTTCCATTGGTTACCCTATTATCGTTTATATTTCTTGGAAGGTAAACTGTAAATTATTATTCAGTCATATAGCTACATATATTAGCAGCCCCCAGGAAGTGTGCATGAGGTCTTCCAATTTTCAACAAATATTTTATTTTATTTTTATTTTTTAAGAAAAAATGTTGAATATATACTATCAAGTAAACTTGTTTACTCTACTTCAAATTAAAACAAATTGTTTAAGATGCTTCAAATTTGACCTTTTCTCAGATCTGCAATCTTAAGTAATTCGTTACTACAGAGAGTGATGGTTGAGATAATATTATTTAAATCACTCAAAGACTAAAGGAAAACAGATTGAAATTGAAACTTGAAATCTTAAATTGAGATCTTGATGGAGAAATTAAAACTGCTGACTAATTTCTAATAACCTTCAAGTGATAAAATGTGTGTGAATCATCTTGATAGCAGGCAAGACATGTCACTTAATAGTTTTCAAATTTTAATTTATTGATCTTTTTTTTCTCACACATTCCTGAAACTTTTCTCACCAAAGGAAAAGAAGACATTGGTCTTTAATGAACTCCCGTCGTGACTGCACTAGAATTTGGGTTATTCGTTCAATTTATATGATTAATTGTCGCTTTATTAGCTCTGATTTATATTTCCTTAAAAAAAGTTGATTGATTAGGTATAAATGATTTTAATGGTACTTTGCTACAAAGTGCAAGAAAGTAAAATAATGGACGCAAATTAAGTGAGAATTTGAATAGCAAAGTATTCAATGACAAATGAATGCACTACAACTACCACTATATCAACAAACAAAAATAGAAAGCTTAATTTGAAAATCGGTATCCTGCTGTAAGGCTGAACACATTGGCAACACTTTGTTCTTCTTCCTATCCTTCCTTACAAACCTTACGGTATGTATCATTGATCTCCGAAAGGATGGACGCTTTCGCGCGCTTAACCGGCTTGACACAGCTCTTCCGTTTATGTGCTATTGTTCATGATATATGTACTTGTTGTCCATCTTCGTCTACAGTATTGTGTTTCACCATGCATTAGCTGATCAGTTCGTATGTGTTGCTTCATCTCCTTGTTTTGGAAACAAGAACAATTATAATTTTCTCAGCTATAATAAGCCCATGTTACGAAGTCCTTTGTTCTTGAATAAACAGCCATCATGTGATCACCAGTCAACCAGTTTATGCTGTGATGGACCCTTATTAACTGTTTTAAATGACCACTCCTTGGCTCTTCATATTACATTGTGCTCAAGATTAAACGAACTGTGACTACATTCATCATTACTTAAATGTAAACGGAAGCGAAAAAGAAACATTGTTTCAAAGATGGCCGGCGTAGAAAAAAGAATTCCAGTTATCTCCCTTTCGCCCTTTTCAGATAAACAATGTTAAAAAAATTGGTTGTTAATTTAGATAACCTGGTTCAAATCCAGCTTAAATCGTCAATCGCTGTGTCAACTGTCCCAGAGATACCACTGTGAATTACATTAATCAGCGCCCAATCAGTAGGACCACAGGAAAAACGCACAAAAATAGTTAATTTTATCGATGATCAGAATATCGACGTCTTCTTCCTGACAGAAACATGGCTACAAACATCTGGCGATGACCCCAAATGCGGGAGCCTAACACCCACTGGTTACTTCCTCAAGTCGTTTCCCCGCCACTCTCGCGAAGGTGGAATTGCAGTCATCACAAAGAATTCCTTTATAAAATGTCTTAAATACAACACAACCTTCAATCTAGGCCACACATCATTTGAACTAGTCCGAACAACACTAACACTGAAACAAAGGTCAGTCCATTTTTTTCTGCCCCTACCGACCTCCTTCTAGTAGAAAAAAAAAACAAGCTTACAATAGTCTGCAACGGCGATATGCAGACTGTACATTGCTACAAAGACTTTGAATTCAAATGAGATACAAGTTGGGTTACAACAACGTTTTTAAGATTTCTTATATGAACATGAGATTAGAATCAAAGCGGTACTTCTTTAAATTTAAATTGTTATGGTCCAGTGTTGGTTTCTTCAGCAGGGGCTATACGATGGCGGTTTTGAAAAATGATGGGAATTCCCCGGATGAGAGAGAGATATATCAATAATATCAGTTAGTGAAGGCAATATTGGGTCTAAGCACTCAAGCAGCAGTAATGTTGGAATTGTATCAAGTTCACATGACCTTGGTGCACTCTTCATTACAACTGTCCGTACTAAATCCATAGAGACAGGCTCAAGCTCATAATGGCTGTCGCTGAAAGTATGTATCGTTACTGTATGACGACGAAGAATCAATTGAAATTGTGTTGTCAAGCGTATCTCTTACACTTTGTACTTTGTCACGGAAGAAATTTGCAAATAGGTCCGGAAGGTCTACTGGAGATAAGGAAGTTGGAAGTGGTGTACATTGGTTCCTTGACATTACTTTGTTAGTTATCTCGAAGAGCTCTTTAAAGGTCAGTAACTTTTAACATAAGGATTAATACGGGGCATAAATGGAATTTAGCTTGGGTGAGTCTCTGTATGCTTTAATGTTAATTTAACATTAAAATACAAACCAGCACCGCTGTCTATTGACCAATGCCCATTTGTCTGGTATGCAGCACAAACTTTACCACTACCTATCAGCACACTGTTGGACTGACCAATAGTGAGATATCGATGATCTACTATTCAACTCCCAGTTATCAAATATCCAATACGTCGCTGGGAGTGACCATTGTCAACTGATCTACTATCGATCACCCATTTATCTATTTTCCTATGTCTGGCGAATCTACTAATACCCCTATCTACTTTCCAAAACTACATTTGCATTGACCAAATCATCACATTTACTATTATATGCGCCTTTTGGAGTGACCAATACTCACTCATTCACGGACGAAATATGAAGGTTGTAATAGAGAGAGTATAATTTAAATCCCTACAAACAATTCTAACCTCCTTATCGCCCTGTAATGTCCCAATTATCCTTTTCTTAATTAAAGCAAAATCATATTCCACTATAACTTCCCTATCAATTCTCTCTAGACAAATTTAACACACATTACTACTCCTATAATCCTGTAACTCTTTCCATTGAACTGGTCGGAGAAAGAAGAAGGATTCCAAACATAAATACTACGCGCACAAACATAATTATACAGTATCACATATGGAGTGAAGAATGAAAATGGAAGAGTTCTTACACATTGCGCGACATAATCTTCTACATATATGCAAAATAGTGGAGAGATGGTCAAGCACGCTCTTAAAGACGGACATTGGCCCGCTTTTAAAATCCAAAACACAAATATATTAGGAACTGCATAAACACTTTACTGAGTCAGTATGAGTTTATAATTTGAAATGCTATTTTTGTTTTCGTTTATGCCGTCCTAGAATAAATTATGTCACTAAACTTCTAGCCAGTATCCCTTGATAAACGCTGTCAGAATAAAGTATTCAGTTCTAAATATAGCTCTTCATTTTGTCACAAAGTTTACGTTTTTGCTACCCAACATTTAGTACAGACTGAGGTTTGTTTACTCAGTGTCGGTTTACACTTATAGAGGCTGCTTTGCACATACATTAATCAAAAGCTGTCATTGACACAAAATGTAAAAAATTTCTGTTCAATTTTTAAAATCGCAAAAATTAAGAAACATAGTCTTCGTACTCGTAATGTTTGTAAAAGTCGTCTTCTTCACTAAACGAGGTTCTACTACAATAGTGTAAGTTATCTAACATGTTTGCTTTTGTATGAGTGAAGTAATTTTCTTCACTAAAATGAGTGCTGCTCCAGCAGTAAAAGGATCAGACCACATATTCATTTCCTCACAGAATTCAATGTTAATATATTCAAAATGTAAAATATGTTCGGCAGTAGACTAGTTTATAAATTACACATTCTTTCAATAGTTAGAGTTAAGAGAATCTGTTCAGTTATGAGAAACGTGTTTTTCATAGTATTGTTTTAGACGGGGACCTAATGACATATCTTCGTACCAAGAGTTCATATGCTTTGCATTAGTTGGAAATTACCTATCCAACTACTACAATAGTGCAACTTATCTAACATGTTTGTTTTTGTATGAGTTAAAGTCATTTTCTTCACTGGGTGCTGCTCCAACAGCAAAGGGATCAGACCACCGAGAATATAATGTTAATATATTAAAAATGTAAAATAATTTCTGCAGTGGACTAGTATATAAATTACACATTCTTCCAAGAACTAGAGTTAAAGAATCTGACCAGAGAAATTTCATGGTAATGTTTTCGTCAATAATTAGAGTTAAATAATCTGTTCACTCCAGAAAAACATGTTTTTCATGGTATTGTTTTAGCCTCGGGCTAAATGACGGGGACAGCCTAGTCTGCACCTAATGACATAGCTTCGTACCAAGAGTTAATTTGCTTTGTATTAGCTGGAAATTAAATACATGATGTCAAAATAAAATTAAATATTTTCTTTTCAATTTTAGCACGTAGACTGAAGTTTATGAAATGCATAACTGAGAGAAAATAATCCATTTAATAGCCAATGGGTGTATTTCAATATATTAAGTGCCCTGTTTGTATTGACATACCAGTGGACTGGTCCTCTGGGTGTAATAAAATCGTTGGTTAGATAATTTTACATGATAACATTTGTTTTACATATTCAATTGGCAACATTAGACGCGAAGTATGCATTACACTAATGCGGGTATTATTCTACCATGTGATATTTCATATGATATTAATATTTCCTGATGCACTACCGACAGAGGAAACAAACGAATGTTGCATTAGAAAAACGAGTTCCATATTCATACATTACAGATGTAGCTAACGGAATAAATGCTGTGATTTTAATAGTTGGTTTCATTTTTTAATTTCTTGTGCATATGCTCTTCAGATGTGTGTGCATGAAATATGCATCTGTGGACACGTAATGAAAGCGATCAAATTTCACAAACCCTATTTTCACAAATTCCTGCCGTAAAGATGATATTTTGGATGTCTAAATGTTCTTAATTAGACATTTTGATTTCTTGAAACATGTATTAAGAAATGTTTACGGCAGTTTCGTTTGCATCACTTGTTGTGAAATGAGAAATTTATGTAGGGATCTGGAACCTAGACCTGTCTGTATCTGGCCAAACTGTCAGATCAAATTAAAAAGCAATATAAACAAAGTACAATATAAATTTACAAACAGATACCAGTCACACTGGGAAACACAGGTTATAAATTACAGTCATACTACAGTATATAAAAAAAACAAAAGGAAACATAAAACACATTCTTGACAGAGACACTTCATTTCAAACCAGGAATTTCTTTTTCTTTACAAAAAAAGGTGTAATAAGTGAGAAAAATATAGAGAGGAACATTAATAAACGCAATATAAAAAACACTTTGATGCAAAGTACGATCTGGTATTAAAAGAGACAAATTGATTTTTAAAAAGGACGATCGTACTTCGTACTGACAGAGAGGAAGCTTTGGACCCTTTTTTTTTTAGTTTTTACGACTATTACAACCGGTTAATATGATGATGCCGGTGACTTCGAATAAAGGAGGTCATGAGAAATTCACCATCATTCATACTTGATAAAATGTACTAAACGGTCAGCTTGCTAAACATTTCCCATCGACTGATACATTAGGCAAAGTAAGGTAATCCAAGCTTACTTTTAGAAGAAAAAAAATATGAGAAAGAATTCATCCAAAATAGAGCTGACAAGATATATGCACAAAGATAATTTATTCAGAATATGAGGGTTCTAAAATTCGTTCCTAGTCGTAATTTAAAAACAATGCACACTACGTGTGCCATTTTTGTGCTTACACTTGGATATGGTTACTATGGGATGAGTTCATTCGTGAAGAATTAAATGGGGAGATAACCTATCCACTCCTACTAATATTTGGACCCTTATAGTTGTAAAATTATAAATTAAACCATTTAAAACGAACGGTGCATATTAACATCATATATATATATTATATTTTGTTTTCTTTTTGAGGTATCACATTCAAGTATATTATATAAAGTCCTGTTACACTCAGGTAGAAAATATAACTCAAATGAACATGTGGTGCCAAAAGAAAGTATGCATCTAGGGTCACTTTCATGTGATACAGAACGTTATCAACCGTGCCTTTCTTGCAAATATAACTGTTGAACTGAATACTGGTCATCAAAATTCATGGCCATTAGAGGGTCTATTAGAATCTAAACTTCATTTTCACGTGGAGGTAATAAATAATATGAAAAATAATTTCAGACAGTAATTGCTACTTCACACTATTGAAGTTTCTTGAGACTTGTTTTCCACAATTTCACCTATGCTGTTGATCTGCAATTTCTCAATAATAAACCAATACAAGGGTGTGGGATAGTGGATGACTTGATATTGGTCAGTATATCTATGTTAAATTTCAATTAAGCGACACGCAGACATACACATTTTAAATTACACGTATGCCCCATATCGACCATCATGTTAAAACCAACAAACATTATTAATATTACGTTTTCCCTTGTATCAATACATCCTCCAAAGGCAGCCTTATGTTATATACCCTTTGTATTGATAATCACTGACCATGTTCAACATACGTACCTTTTAACATTACTTGTTACTGTGTTTATATAAATCCTAGAAATGGTGGACTGGTGTTATATTCCAATTATACTCTATATCGACCAATGCATGCAAACATATGGGCAAACTACGTGGTATTAATTCTCGTTGGAGTCAACATCAGCCAATATCATAGTACAATCTTTAAGCGATAAACTGTAATAGAGTATAGTCCAGTGACATATTCCATCTAAATTATCTGTGGATATAAATCACACGGATTAGAGTGATACACGTCAAACAAAATGGCACACGCAGAACTCTATCCTCCCGTGCTCTACCTACGATCCTAAAGGCAAGAGAATATGTTATCCCTATCCTCCAAATATATATATATATATATATATATATATATATATATATATATATATATATATATATATATATATATATATATATATATATATATATATATATATATATATATAAAATATATATATTTATATACATATATATATATATATATATATATATATATATATATATATATATATATATATATATATATATATATATATATATATATTGTTTCGACAGATTTGCCACCCTAACTTTCTTGCTGTACTGTACTATCATATTTCCCTGAACAATCACAATATTGCAATAAACTGTAATCATGAGAAACTGATGGAAACGTTAATAATAATGGAACATTAACATGTCTGAATATCATGAAATGGATGTACCATGGAATTATGCATTCTGGATCTTCTTCTCATTTGACTGTAGAGTTCACTTTTTAGACACCAGAATTTCTTATAATAATACAAAATTGTCTGAATTATTTGTCTATTAAAATTAGTAAATCATAAATTCAATTAAAAATTGTGTTTTGCATTTAATTTAGTTTCTTTTATTATCAGTCCAACCCCCAAATAAATTAAATCCCTTTTAATTTTAAGTGTGACTGTAACCTTGAAAATACATTATACCAGCCACCGTAAACTACTTGACTATACAAGTGGACTAACCACGACAAAGAATGGATGTTTTCATTGACATAGCCATTTTTTATTTATTTTTTTAAAACAATGTCATTGTTATTCTACAGATTTAGCAGCTTTAGCGATTTTGAATACTAAAATCGCGTCTTAGGGAGCGCAAAGGAACAACTTTGGAAGACTTAGGACACAAGATTGCGGGAAAAACACCAGCGCAGTTATATTCACAGAAGAGTTGGATCCAAATGCAACCAAGATTAATCCAGCATAATGGGCATGCGGATTTAGGGTCTGTGTTGTTTCTTCTACTGATTAGTCCTAACAAATTGCTTAGACCCAGATCTGTCGGCACAATATGCGACGGCGGTTTTGATTCCATGCATTTTATCGTTAGGTCTAACTTATAAGCGAGTACATACGGTAAAGATATTATTCCAGTCCCGCAGGAAATGGATATTATATCAAGCAATGATATTCAGAATAAGCAAGCTACAGCCACTAGAATTTCGAAAGAAAAATAATTATTTCGATTTAGAAGCATTTTTAATCTATACTCTTCAAAATTCGATAGTTTTGGAGAAACAGTATGCTAAAAATTACAGCTTTAACTCGGACATCTTAAGATACAGCCGTTGAATTGGAGAAACACGTATAACCACATGTTATGGAGCGGAAAGCTCTTGATTAATAACAATATCATAGACAGGAATCATTTCATAATTTGAAGAAAACAGTAGCAAGGATTCCGTTATATACATGTGTAAAATGTTCAATGTTTTTGTACACCGATACATGAGCAACTTGAAGAGTTTTATACCATGAGAATTAAATATATACATAACCCATTTATCGAAATTAGACATATATATATATATATAATGTCATTGTTATTCTACAGATTTATATAGGCATTTCCATCATATTCTTTTGTTTTGCATCAATTAATGGGCACTATACAAATACTATGTTATTCTGAGAGTGTGACAGGTGTAGCAGCAGAGAGGGTGAATCCTACAACATTTTTAGTATATTTTTGATTATACCCTCCAAATAACACTAGACCCTTCTCGCGAATAACTAGAAAGAAAAATGACAGTGATTGTTGTCTGAAAACATGGGATTCGCAGGTGATATTGTATTCGCGTTTTCGTTGATGAATCATAAAATGTCGCAACGTCGTTGTCACTCACCCTCTCTGCTGCTATGGGTTAACCGAATATTTTATCAAGTCCGATACGATATCGTGTCCTAGGGTCTGCTAAATTTATTGTCACAAATCCGTGTGGTTTTGACTGAGCGTGACTAAAGAAATTTCTAAATTGATTATGATTCATATCACCGCTGCACCAGGTCTGATGAATATTTCGTAGCGTATGAGTATCAACGCCGTTAAATACACACAACACATTGCAATTATCTCTGATCACTTTTGGTATTTGTGTGTACCGTTGAGTGACATAGATCACATCAGTGTTTTTATGCCTGCCTCGTGAAAATATTCTAGCAGGATTTTTTTGATTATCTAACATGATATCATCGTATACCACTAAATTGTTAATACTTCCATCAATAGCATCAATGCTCGGGGCTTCCTCTATATCAGTAATAAACTCAATAAAATCTTCATCGATTTGAAATTCTTTTGCTTTCTCGTTAAAATCCTTTAGCACTTCATAGCATCGCTGATCGTCTACACTCGGGGCTATTAAATACAATTTGTTCCATTTCATCCATCTCGTTATCAAATTAAGTAGCAGTTGTGTCTTTCCGCTTCCAGATGGTCCGATTATAATCATTCTAATTGAATTCGGCAACATTTCATGATGTTTAATAGGTTCCCGTCGTCGGGTAGCTGAATAATCAATTATATTCATGCCGTTATATATAAATTATGGATCTATATTGTGTGAAGTGTAAAAAACGTACTGGCACAGATGACTTGACGACGATTACAACTAAAAATAACCGATCAGCGCTTTCTGGTAAATGCGTACAATGTAGTACAAAGAAATTTAGATTTGTTTCTAAACCCAAGGAACTCAAGGAACCTTTAAAAAAAAACGAGGAGGTGATATCGCAGCCAAGCTAACTAAACTCCCTGGAACCCCATGGGCAAAATACCCTGGAGAAAAGCACCTTCCAGGATATAGCTACTGTGGACCGGGAACAAGACTTGATATCAGACTCAATGATCAAAATCAGCCCCGACCCGGTGAGGAACCAATAAACGCTATTGATAAGGCCTGTCACCTTCATGATGTATCTTATAAAAGCAGTAATCTGCAGCACAGGCATCTAGCAGATGTGAAATTAATTCATGCGTTAAATGCTATTTCTGATAAATCTTTCAAAGAAAAATTGGCTTCCTTTTTGATAAAATCGGCTATGAAAAGTAAATTGATGTTAGGTGCTGGTAATTAATAACAACATGGAATCTATTTATTATTCCCCAAGAGGATACTGGAGGGGTAACTCAGCAATCCATAAACTCGCTAGCGCTGCAAAAGTGAAAAAAACCACTGCGGCTCATTGGTTATCCAAACAGGCACTATGGCAAATTTATCTACCACCGCCTAAACAAATCAATTTCTCGCATTTTGATGTGACCGGACCCAATGAAGTTCATCAGGCTGATATATTATTTCTGCCACATGATCGTGGTTACAAATACGCATTAACCGTAGTTGATATTGCAAGTCGATACAAAGAAGCAGAACCGTTAAAAACAAAATCAGCCACTGAAGTGGCTTCTGCATTTGAAAGGATTTATCGAAGGAGTCCTCTGCACTGGCCAAATCTATTACAAATTGATCCCGGCAAAGAATTTCAGGGTGTAGTGTTATCTACAATGAAAAATCATAAAGTCACTATCAGACGAGGACATACTGCGCTACATCGTGATCAGGCAATTGTAGAACGGTTTAATAAAACCCTTGCTGAGCGGTTATTTGGATATCAATATGCAAAAGAATTCATCCAAGAAAAAAGATCCCGTGAATGGGTTAAAAGGTTACCAGCTGTGATTACTGTACTGAATAACGAGATTACTAGAACAATTAATTTGA
This sequence comes from Unio delphinus, assembly GCA_029339505.1. Taxonomy (NCBI): domain Eukaryota; kingdom Metazoa; phylum Mollusca; class Bivalvia; order Unionida; family Unionidae; genus Unio; species Unio delphinus. The sequence continues at coordinate 11,731,540 of JAQISU010000179.1, read as the reverse complement.
AACCTATCAATACGATTAAAAAGAAGTCAATACCTGAAATGGAAATTCAAAAAGATTTTAGCGTTTCCCAACCAATTCTTGGTAGTAATGTCATTGTGAGGTACTTATACGAACCAGGAGAGCTTGAGGGTGGCACAAAAAGGGCTACTGATCCTATTTGGAGTGTTACTGCACACAAGATATCTAGTATAACACGATCTACGGGTAGACCTCCAATCTATAAACTGGATTCAACTGCCCCTCAACGGGGTTTTACTAGACAACAATTACAAGTGATACCCGAGGATACTCAATTGCCATTCATGGTCTTAACTAGCACCCTTGCGTCTATTGCACTCAAGACAAGTCAACATCACATTATTTCTGACATGACCGAGATTGTTATTTTTTCTGTCTACGGTGAATTGGCGAGGGTCTTTATCCGAATACTGCCAACGCATTATACAATTGCAACTTGCGCAGTGATTATTTTGTTGTTGCTTCAAAGTGATTATTAATTCAGCATCAATATCAAATTCTCGTTTTTTTTTTGTCTTGTTGTTTGTAACCGGAGAGTTTTTTTATCAATAATATCATTATCATCGCCAATGATTTCATCATCGCCACCAATGATTTCATCATCGAAGACAATTCTTCGAAGTTGATTTATTTTTCGTACTCTAGACACTGCGAGATAGACTAAATTCGACCATTCTATGCGATTATCTACCATCCAAACAATTGTATCCGATATAGTCAATCCCTGTGAAGAGTGTATTGTTGCTGCATAACCTAGCGTCCATGGGGATTTATTAGCACGCAATGCATCTTCAACGACATTGATATCAACCAGCACAATATCATTTAATACGAGAATCTGCTTTTCACTCTGTCCTGGAATATCAACTTCGATGTTCTGTTTTCGTGTATCCGATGACCTATAACAGAGGGGCACTGGAAGTGTTGCAAATTTTTGTTTATGCAATTCAAATAACTTCATCTGAAGTGTGTCCCTGACTATGCAATGATTAAATCATTTGGTCTCCACGCTTCCCAAAACTCATTCATGGGAGTTTCCGAAATTATTTCACGGGCTATTTCACACTGGATTTTATCCGGTTGTAATCTAATTAGTTTCTTAAATTCTTTTAATTCATTATCAAGTGATCTATGATCGGTATCAATTTCTTCATAATAGTCTACAAAACCCTTTAGCCATTCATGGGGAGATGCACCGACAAATGGTGGTGGTTGGCCGTGATCACCGCACATGACGACTTTTGTATTCTTCAATAACAACCACTCAAGAAATATTTTTAAGACATCTTCGGACACTGTGTCTATTTCATCCCAAATGATAATTTCAGGAATAAATTTCTCTCCCATGCGCTCAGGAGTCCATTTATCTCCCTTCCATCTAAAGAAACTATGATAAGTGCAGGCATTTACCCCTCTCTGTATCATTTCTCTTGCAAGTCTGTGAGTCGGTGTTAGCACAATCATGTTTGGATTTTTCCCACGAAATAACTCAATTGCCCGGGTTGTTTTTCCTGACCCACCACAGCCGTTTAAATAAACTGTTTTATATCTACAGATTGGATCCGAAATCGGTGGTGCACTAGAAAATTCTGAACACTGATTGCTTTCTAAGTAATTATTTTCAATGGTAACATCTGCTGATTGAATATAATCATGAAGCATTTCCTTCTTAATTCTCCATGACCCCCATTTCTCGTTGCCAGTAGCCTTAAAATCAGCCATTTTGCTATTTATGTAAAATGAGTCAGTAGCAACTCTAACTGCGGTGTTAGGAAATCTATTGATCATTGAAAACAGATTGATAGAAGCATAACCGAGCATAGAAGCTCTCAAATGCGTATACTGCGGATTGTATCCATCAGTGTAAGTAACAATTGTACCCAATTTGGTTCCATCGGACATAAATGCGTCCTTACGATTGACATATAGGCCCCTATTCGTTAAATCCGTGATTACAAAATCGTATTCAGCATTGTCTATAATCAATCGTGAAGAATATCTCGTATTATCATCTTTGCCACCTTGGGTAAATTTACCGATTATTCTTCGTCCAAGATTTTTTGCTTCATTGTTTCTGATTTCAAATAACTGTCTGGACCAATCCATAATTTGTTGTTCATTAAAATCAGGAAACAGTTTTCGCTCTTCGCTAATTATTTTTTCTAGATCAGGTTGTGGTAACCAGACTGATTTCTGTGCTCGATAGGATATAATTGCTTCACTGACAATTAATGATTTTAACATCTTACAATCAAGCATATACCGTAATAACACTATTGGCATCCAGTGTTTTTCAGACATGTGTTTACCAATCCAAAGATAACTACACGGATGAAGTCCTGTAGCCATTTCAAATGATACTACACAAGCGAATCCGGTTAAATCGAAATGTGGCAGTGGTCCATTAATAGCAACACGGGTCATTTCGTGTGTGGGGTGTCCAAATCGTTTGAAATATTTCTCGCATTCTCCATACCCAAGAAAACTTCCTGGATAACATGCAATCATATCAACTGAAATAACGGTATCAGCGGTGTATTTTGTGTTCCATAATCCGCCGTGGCTGTATTCAAGACAGGACAATTTGACATCTGATAAAAACTCACTTCGTGTTGGTTTCCACGCGTTTTTCTTTCTAGCAAAATGTGCTGCAATGGATGGTACTGTAAAACAGTTTGCTAATAATTGATCGTTGTCTTCCTCCAGAGAAAACTCACTAGCTAGTTGTTTCATTTGATTATGCAGCTCTTCAGTACGGTACAATTCTCCGTTGGGCCTTACAAACTGATCAAATCTACATTCTTCGTCTGAAGTACTATGAAATAGCCACACTGACACAGGATCGTTTTTACTCAAATGGTAAATAGCATCAAATAATTTCTGCTCTGAAAAAAACTCTTCGGTTTGGGATAGATATTTTACGGTTCTATCCCGTGGGAATATTGTTACTGCAGATGACCACGCGTGTTCGTTATGATCAATAATCTGTATTGGGGTTCCATTTTTATTATATTTCGATTCGTATAATACTTCGCCGGTGATTGTCCTTACCGATATTGGAAATCTCAATGATGTTTCTAATTTGGCTATATCTTGAATTGTTGCCCCATGCTGTTTCACTGTCAGTTCCCATTCGGTTATTTTTTTTCGTCTTAGATCAGTTAGTTTATTTCCCCGGGACGCATTTGTGAAGTGTTCCATTATTCGTGCTGCTACACAATTGAGCCCTGTCGAATATTTCATGGGTGCTAGTTTTGCAATATCAGGTTTGTCATTGAGCGGATATATCCCGTAAACAATTGCTGTGACAGGATAAGATTTTTCGTAGTAGGGTTTATCAAGTCCAGTCAAAATTCCTGGTTTTGAATCCTGATTCACAGTGACAGTTTTTTTGTCCTTAAGAATAGGCTCGTATTTGTCCCTAATGATATATTTTCCATTATCACGGATAAGGAATTTTATTCGAAAAAAATTTCTTTCTTCCCCAACATTTGAGATTAGCACTGCTGCTTTTTCATCATTCATGGTAGCGTCAACAACACCATCAATTCGAAATGTTGACCAACAATGAGCTGCCCCATCACGCTTGAATTCATTAAAACAGTCTCTGATTTTACTAATCAAGGTTCTATCAAGAATTTTATTCTTTGGTGTATCAGAAACTCTATCAAGATTGAATTGAACATCTTTCCAAGGCTTAATTTTCGATAATCTCTCGAACTCTTCCATACTATAATTAAAACAAGCATTTAAATGAAAGATTTAAGTATAATGAATCATTGCAAATGGCTTATGATTGGATCAGTGACACCGTGTAACAAATCATGCAGAAATGAATTCTGTTGGTATCATATGCAAAGCTTTCGTCGTGGAAGCCTTGATCCGTTACCCTGTATTCGATGTGGGGTTGGGGTCAGGGGAAAATCGCAATTATGTCTTAGGTGTGGCGGCAAACGATACAGGGAACTAAAACGCTATTATGATAAAAGAATAAAAAATACTGTCAATGACCCCAACGATGACAAAATCATAAAGACTCCTCAAGATTATATACAGAGACTTATAATTAAACCAAACAATGAATTAGAAAAATAGTGTTATTATACAAATGAACCAAGAATTCAGACCTCCCCCCCCCCCCGTGCTTGTTAATTATGAAGCATTCCGTGATGGTATTATCAGAAACCGCAGATTGAAGAATCCAGTTGGATTTGTGACTAATCGAGGGTATTTGATGTTTAGTGCTGGGAAGAAAAAATATCTCTGTGACAGATTCGTCTTCGAGGTGTTTAATGGATTGATCAAGGATGGTTATGTTATTGATCATATTGATTCCGATTCTCAGAATAATTCTTTACCAAATCTACAGGCCATTTCAAAAGAGACAGGACAAAAAATTCGATTTTCGTATGTCTATAACACTAAGGGAGACAACTCTTAAATATAACCAATGGATATAACCAAGGGAGTTATCTCCCTTAGATTGTGATTTAGCGGCTGGGTATTGTTTTATAAGAAAAGAAATATTTTCTTTTTTTTTTTAGTGTTTAAGTCAAATAATCTGTCTCATTTAAATACCGTGAAACACCATTAATAAGTAATTTAAGAAAATAAAATAACACCCTGTGGATTGCTGTATTAAGTTACCTTATATACTTTCTCCCTTAGATTGTGTTAACTTGTTTTATGGGTTATTGCGATTCAGCGGCTGGGCATTGTTTTGTAAGAAAAGAAATGTTTTCAAACAATTATATTCTTTGTTTTAGTGTTTAAGTCAAATATGCTGTCTCATTTAAATACTGTGAAACAGTATTAATAAGTAATTCAAGAAAATAAAATAGCACACCTTGCGGATTGCTGTATTAAGTCCCCTTATATACTATATGAATATTTACAACATATATATGTTAAAAAACGTTATTCTTTATGGACGTGAACAGTGGTCTAACGGTATCGTGTTTGGCTTGTAAACCCAGACAATTATTTTTCACATGTTCGCGCCCCATAGCAGACAAATTGTCTGATGGTGAAACGGTGGATGTTTTTTTTTTCTATTTAATTGAGGGGAAAGAGGGCAACCCCTCTGTGTGCATTCACATAACATGCAAACCCATGCTATCAAATTTACGGTAGCGTGGGTTGTCGGTTTTTGACAACTTACGCAACCATGAATTTGATTTCATGGGTTGCATGTTGAATGTAAACACATACAATGCCCTAAAATAAATAACATCCATGGATGTAATTAGCTCTCCATCACATTTGGGTAGCCCCGTATGGTGTTCAAAATGAATTACCGGCCAAAAAAAGATTCGTGGATGCACATTGGGTAACCCCAGAATGAATTATCGGCTAAAAGAAACGGTCATAGGGTCATATCTCAAAGAGCAAAAACAAAAAAAAAAACATTCTGATATAAAACAGAAACAGAAAAATGCTCTAACAAAGGAACCCTATGAAAGACACAAAGGCCTAATAAGGGACCCAATGAATGCAAATAGAACCACAGCGGCCTATATCAAGGGGGTCAAATGACTGATAACCGCTCATCATGGTTGTTATTTATTTTTGTCTGCATTTATATTTATATATACAGAATTATTTTAAAAAATATATTTATATATACCGAATTAATTTTAAAAAATATAGTTATATATACAGAATTAATTTTAAAAAATATATTTATATATACAGAATTATTTTAAAAAATATAGTTATATATACAGAATTAATTTTAAAAAAGATATTTATATATACAGAATTATTTTTAAAAATATATTTATATATACAGAATTAATTTTAAAAAATATATTTATATATACAGAATTAATTTTAAAAAATATATTTATATATACAGAATTAATTTTAAAAAATATATTTATATATACAGAATTAATTTTAAAAAATATATTTATATATACAGACTTAATTTTAAAAAAGATAGTTATATATACAGACTTAATTTTTAAAAAAGATAGTTATATATACAGACTGAATTTTAAAAATATTAACGGATCTTTTATTTTTGAAAAATGAATTAGAAATATGTATTATCATATATGAATTCTGAAATTATGAATAGCATCATAGTTGAAATTGGAAAATTGAAAAATCAGAATATTAAATTGTCAGATGGGTTAAATCCTGATCAAATCAAGTCGGATTTTCAGGATATAGAATACGGAGTTAGCACTAACAAGTATATGTTGCCAAAGAAATATGCACTCATCAAAAAAATTCAAAATTCTATTCGAGACTCTCTTGCATTTTCCAGTGAAGTAGATGTGTTTGTTCCGTTATATACTATCGTGGAAGGAATACGAAAAGAATTGGGTAACGAATATGAATTGAAAAAGGAAGTTAATTCTAAAATTAGAAACTTACGAGCGTTAATTCAAGAAAATGAACTATTTTGATTGACCGGCCCCTCAAAAGATTTTGTCAGACAGTAAAATCTCCTTGAGATTTTCATTTTTTTTTTGTCATTTTTTGATTGAATCAGTGAAAATATTTCACACTGCGAAAATAAAATAGAATCCTAACAGCTTTGAAAGTTCTTTTAAGAACTTTTCCCTATGGAAAATCCCATGTAAAATCGACTACTTGACCCTACGAGGTTTTTTGATGAAAATCGATGAAAAATGACCAAACATCACTGAAAACAGGCAAAAATTGATGAAAAATGGCTAAAAATCATCAAAAATGAGTTTTAACAGCTTTTCCTTATGGAAAATCCCATGTAAAATCGACTACTTGACTGTAAAATCTCTTTGAGATTTTCAACTGAAAACCACCAAAATGGCACCAAAACTGTCAAAAAACAGGCAAAATCAATGGATAAAAAATAAAAATATTTCATAGCAATAAAAAATAAAAATATTTCACAGCAATAAAAAATTGGACCGTTAGGGAAGGAATCATCGATGGGAAAAATTGTTTTGCAATTGAAAAATGGTTTCTGATTTCAAATAATGGTCAATGAAGCATTAACGACCCGATTGGCTCGTGAGCGACTAGATGCAATTAAGAAATTTATACCAATTCGCGACTCTGTCAGGAAAAAACTGCAAGATCGACAGAGTCTTCAGACTGATTTTGCTGCAGAATCTGAAGAGTTGTTTAAACCAATAACTACAACAACGAAACAGATAGTGTCAACAATCTCTGAGCAAGGAAAAAAACAAGAAGAGACTTTTCTCCCTGTGTTAGAAAAAATAGCAAAAAGAACTAAACAAACAAAAAAGTCTTTAGAAACACTTCCAGTAGATATAGTAGCTACTTCACGGCAACAACAAAAAAAAGAGCAAGTACTAGAAGAACTAGGTGCTATTGCAAGAAAACAAGAAGAGGAAGAAGACGTTACTATAGCAAAAATGTATTCACCGCAAACTATAATTACAAACTATGCATACAACATAATTAAAAGTTTTAAAGATGACAATGATTTAATTAACTTTACCGCGCGGAATTTTTCACTCGATAAAAGAGAAATAGCTGTAAACAAAGGGTATAAAGAGTATATAAAAAACGACGAGAATTGGATAAAAAAAGTATACTTGGCAAACCGTGGTAGATTTAGAATCACAGAAGGTAACCGCAATGATTTTGAGAGTTTTAAAGACAAAGTATTGAGAAAAGTAGAGTATCCAACTGGATTTTTTGGTAAAGAGGAGTCAACTGAAGATGAGTATTTAGGTAGCGGAATAGTTGAAAACACTAGCGTTACTTGTCCTGGTAACATTCTCAGTGATATATCACGGTTAGAAGTCCTCATCGGAGGTAAAACGAGCCGGAAATAACTCTCCAGAAATAATTAATGAGGCAGCTGATATCTGTAGACGATTATTTGCCGGTGGTATCATGGACATTAATGTATATCGAGAACTCATTGCTGAGTTAGTTGAAAATCACAAAGATGCCCATGGTTATTACAGCGATTGATCACTAATTAAAAAACTACTAGTTTTATAACAAGATGATTATACACTACAATCATGATAAACCAACCCCCGTCTATGTAGTAAATTCACAGTTTCCAGTTTATAGAGCATACTACGGAGATGGTTTAGGTAATACCATTGCAGGGTTATTTACAAGAATGGCCCCAAAAGTGATGCCGTTAGCTAAACAACTAGGAATGAAAGCCATTGATGTTATTCGAGATAAGGGTATTAGTACTGTTGGAGATCTTGCCGGGAAAGCGTTTTCAACTGCGAAGGATAAAATAACATCATTAGTGAGACGAAAAAAGAAACCATTGCCATCTACAGCAGAGATGCCTGCGAGTGTCAGTAAAATAATAAATAACGCAGTAGATGAAAAACTAACGTCGATGGTAAATCAAGAGGACCAAAATAACATGATAGCAAACATGATAGCAGGAAGTGGCTTTAAAAAACCACGACGAAAACGCTAGCGTTTTTTACGATGAAAATGGAAAATCCGATTTAGACTCTGATAAATAGAATAAAATGTTCAAAAGGTCATCTGATCCAGCATTTGATATGGATGCCCCAGTGCGTAAAGATGATTCTGTACGCGATTTTCAATTTTATTCTTATCACGCAATACAACCCGATCTCCGATCACGAATTGAACTTCAAGTTCATGATACCAGTAAATACTTTTTGCCTTGTGAAGCGTTTATTGAAGTAGAAGGAGAACTTGTAACAAATGATGCCGCAAATAATGATCCTCCATATGTCAATAACGCAAATGTCCGAGTTGGTTTTGTTAATAACGGCATAATGGCGTTATTTGAAAGCGCTAGATATCTCATTGATGGAAAAGAAATTGAATCCATTGACCGTGAAGTTGATGTGGCCACAACAATAATCGGGTTAGCGAGATATTCTGATGATTATACAAGATCAGCGGGTCCATCTATGATGTTTGCAAAGGATACCTCTGATAACGCTGATCACCTTCAATTCATTAAAGTGTTAACAGCGCAGAATACTGCAGAAGGCAATCAACAAGAAGCAGCTAATCCAGAACGTCGAACTAGACCCGGAGCTGCGTTTGATATTCTCGGAGGCGTTAATGGTAATCTCAATTTAGGATTTGCAACACGCGTAGCAACATTACAAGGACAGCGTCGACAATTTTCATGTGCAATTCCACTGCATCATATATTCGGATTCTGTAGAAACGTCCGAAAAGTTATTTATGGAGCTAAACACACAGTAGCGCTTGTACGAAAAGGTACTGATAATGATGCAATATGGCATGAGGCTGGTGTTACTGATGGTAAAGTCGTTTTAACAAAACTAGCATTATGGATGCCAGTGTTAACTCCATCAATTACCGCAGAAGAAAAATTGTTATCATTTATGGACCAAGGAGGAAAGTCGTTATTGAGTTGGTTATCAGTGACCACTGATATTAAACTGGATAATGTTGATGATATATTTACTTGGCATCTGGCATCAAAACAAGGGGTTTCAGCGCCACGTCATATATTTATTGCATTACAGAATAATGCACGAGTTGGTAATCAACAACGAAGTCATATGATATTTGATCAGTTAGGTGTTAGAGAAGTCTCACTGAGAATAAACGGACAACAGGAACCATCGGAAGATGTGCAACTTGATTACGGTCAAAATCATATTGCACGTGTCTATCATAACATGTTGTCATTTATGGCACGTGATCTAAATATCGATACTGGTTTACAAATATCACAATTGGATTTCAAAAACCTCTATCCGATTTATTACTTTTCTCTGGAACATCTCGACTTGGTGAGACAATCTGTCGTTGATATACACTTCAGAGCCCGTGTAACCCGTCCTGTTGGTGCTGGTGCTATTGCTAATTATAGAGCGGTTGCTGTCATTCTCAGTGATAAATCAATGCTACTTGAAGGTGTTGGTGGACGAATGAGATTTATTGATGCACCAGTGGAAAATCTTTGATTGAAAATCTGAAGGATTTTTCCATTAGAATCAATCTGTATTTGTATAATGTCATATAGTAATATCAATGTGTCATTGACACCTGGTCAGTTAAAAAAATTGCAATCAAAATCCGCTAAACAATGTGGAACCACAATCACGTTGAAACCTAATCAAATGAATGGCGGGGCAAATAAATTGCCACTGACAACTCGTCAAGTGAAACATTTAAATGATGCTTTCAAGGATAAAAAAGGAGTTCAGATCACACTCTCTGCGGCTGCTATCAAAAATATGATAAAAACAGGTGGTATATTTCCGTTGTTTGCTGCAATACCAGCATTGGTTGCGGCAGCAGCCCCAGCAGTAGCAAAAGCGGCCGCATTGGGGGTAGTTGGAGGCTTGGGGACAAAAGCGGTACAGAGCATTGCTGAATCATATGAACCGAAGAAAGGTCGAGGGTATAAAAAAAAGGGAAAGGGTCTAAGACTACCAGGAACCCCGTATTCATGGTCTAAGACTACCAGGAACCCCGTATTCATGGTACAGCGGGAGATCCGTTCACGGATCAGGCCTGAGACTACCAGGAACGGTTTATTAATTGAGGAGTCTATGGTTACAATGTCCAATTTTGATTTAATGGATGCTGCTAAAAAACTAGTGATTAAAAATTTCAGAGGTGTTTTTATGAAAGGTCAATTACCACATCAACCAAACAAAACTGAAACAGGTATTATTAATCTCGATAACAGCACCGGACCTGGAACTCACTGGGTTGCATACGCTATTGATCCACGTGGGATTGTCTATTTTGATTCATATGGATTAGCCCCACCAAAAGAGTTTATGCGTGACATAAAACAATTTCCAATGAAGACTTGGTATTCTACGCTACCAACACAACAAATCAATGACCCACCAATATGCGGCAGTGAAGTATTAAATGTCCTTGACGCTATTTCAGCATCTAGAAAACCACCACACATTGTCGTAAATGACTACACCAGCAATCGCTTTTTAGAGAGAGAAAGAGTTTTACAATAACATGATTGATATTTGGGGGAGACCTCTGAAACCCAAACCCGATGACACTGCAACTCCTGATTCTATCAAGGATATAAAAAAAAATTAAAGATGAAATCGCTGAGACGTTGAACTTAACAAGTGTTGACCCGAATGAAATAGTTGTATTTCAAGACAAACAGGGTAAATTGAAATCTAGTAATATTTCTCTGGATGATATTTTAGTTAAACAACAAAACGCAATCGAGAACACCGTTGCGTTATTTTCCGATCAGGGTAAATTGAAAACCAGTAATATTTCTCTGGATGATATTTTGGTTAAACAACAAAACGCAATCGAGAACACCGTTGCGTTATTTTCCGATCAGGGTAAATTGAAAACCAGTAATATTTCTCTGGATGATATTTTGGTTAAACAACAAAACGCAATCGAGGATACTATCGCGTTATTTTCCGATCAGGGTAAACTCAAACCGGGTGTACTTTTTTCGACGATTACAGATCGATTTAAAACTCTCAACGATTCTGCGTTGGAACTAGAAACACTTCAATCTAAAACCGAAGAACACATAAAACAGTTTACCGCATTTCGTAGAAATATCATTGATAAATTTCTTGGATCTACATTCGATAAAATTGAACTAAAACTACCGGATATTAAAAAATCCATCGATGAGACGAAAAACTTCATCGAAGCCGTCAAAGGTGATTTTTCGAGGATGATAACAATCATTGAAAAAACAAAAATTCCTCATGAGAAAACCAACAACATAGTATATACAATCCAACACGGATCATTTGTGTGGACACCTGCAAACAACAAATTAGACATCACTGCAACCGTTAAGGGTATTTATCGATTAACACTAGTGACAACGACTCAATTTAATATATTATCGTCGAGTTCATATGGTGTCCACAATACGATATCAACAATCATTGATAAGGATACAACCGAACAATTCATGATAGCATCCACTGATAAAAATTTGGTTATGAGTTCAACAACATGGTATGTGGAATTCGTAGCGGATTTAAGTTGAAAATTGCAAAGCAATTTCACTAACGGTTTCAATTGAAATCGTAAACTGATTTAAAAATAAAATGATTTCATCATCGCAATATCGCTATGATCAGGTCAGAGAATATCAAACTAGACTCAAAACCCTGTCTGAGGAGTATGCATTGAAAATTAAAAAATATCGCAGGAGAATTACCGCAATTGATATTACTGTGTATTCAGTGAGTGGTGTAATCACCGGAGCTGGTATTATACTGTCTTCAGTGACAATGATGGCCCCGATAGCTGTTCCAATTTGCATTTCTGCGGCAACAACAATCGCTGGAATAATTTCAATAATCACAAAACAAATATCCTCATGCAGCCAACGGAAACTACAAGACTACATAATTCAATTTCATGTTGTGTCTACTGCATACTCGCAATTATCCTCATTGATATCGTCATCGCTCGATGATACAATTATATCAGAGAGTGAGTTTTCAGCGATGGTAGATATATATGATTCTGCGATGTCAAAATTAGAAATACAACATGAGTATAATAACAATGACAACACAGATGGAATTACTTCAACAAATAGTGGAGAACACGAACCCAGTACAAACAAGCATGATCTCAATAACCTCAACGAATCCAGAATTCAGTGTGAATTTCCCCTCTCCGGTCCCAGTGAAGGAGATAGCGCTAGCAAAATTACGAGTATACCACAGTTGGCCAAATATTAGGTCAAAATCATTTGGTGGTCAACAACCGAATAATTCCCTGGTATTTGCAAATAAGAATAAAGACGACGGTACCCCAGACTGGAACGTTGTTTCCATACCAACAGGGTCATACCAAATTGAACAAATCAATAATGAATTCGCGCGTAGAATAAAATCGATTACTGGAAAAGAGTCAAAAATAGCTATAACGGTTCATGAGCCAACACTATCATCTGCCATTGAAATAAGCACAGAGGGTTATGTCGTAGATATATATCAGGAGTTCTATTAGAACCGTACTGGGATGGCCTGAAATCCCACCAGGGGAAAAAACCGTTGATTTACCAGAACCAAAAAAAACTGATTATGTCACAGACAGGACAAAACTTGACAATCTAATAAAAAGCTATAGCGATTATGACAAATTGAATTTTTTCACTGAATTAGATGAGGGAGGGGGAAAATACTACATAACTCGACAGGATAAAATCACTGAAAATTTCACAGCTTTCAATAACGATATTTCACTGTTGTTAATATCCCTTAAATCCGGTACTCTCACCCGAGATGAATTTATCAGCGTCATAGAAACATGTAATAGAATCCTCAGTGACATGAATATATTTAATTCACTAATCATACGAGAGGTATCCATTGCCAGACACCCTAACACGAAAATAAAATTTGCGACAAAATATCATGTAAACGTAGAAAATATATCCGAATTCAATCTACCAGGATATAATCTCTTAGAACTACAAAAATCTCTCAATGATGCCATCGATGTTGGTTTCAAAATAATTCATGATACGTGGAAAAAACAGCATCAGGGGAAATAAAAATCCTCAAACACAATAATGACCCAGATGGTGGTGGCAGGCATATTGCTCCGTTCAATGTGAATATTTCATCGGTGATTGCGCTCAATTTAGTATGCGATGTGATCGAAGGAAGCTATCAAATTAATCTAGAACGATCAAATCAAGCTCAGCAGGGATATATTTTGTATTCATTTGCACCAACAGCTCCTCCAGGATTTTTAATTATTGAGTCCCCGGTGAATCCAGTCTATATGCGATGTCATAATAATTCATTAACCAGAATTAATTTCAAACTCACTGACCAGTCTAATAATCTGATTGATTTACAAGAGGAGGTTTTACAAATTAGTCTGTTTGTAAAGTCGTAAAGACTTTCATCCTAAGGGGATTTTCGTCGTAGTAAGGACTTGATAAAATATTCGGTTAACCCATAGCAGCAGAGAGGGTGAGTGACAACGACGTTGCGACATTTTATGATTCATCAACGAAAACGCGAATACAATATCACCTGCGAATCCCATGTTTTCAGACAACAATCACTGTCATTTTTTTTCTAGTTATTCGCGAGAAGGGTCTAGTGTTATTTGGAGGGTATAATCAAAAATATACTAAAAATGTTGTAGGATTCACCCTCTCTGCTGCTGGTGTTAAGTTGAACTTATCTCATCTGCAATATGCACTATGGAGAGAATGTTGTCATACCTCTCTGCTGCTTTAATGTACTGTGGCCGACATTTCTTTGGATATTGTGCGTACAGAAATTGTACGAGATACAAACAAGTAGATAACCAAAATGGTTGTTCACATGTTCTTGAAAAGTATAAGTACGCAATCTTAGGCAGCTATTAAAATAGGGAAGACGAACTTTTTACAGGTTAGTAAATACCAGCTTCTGATAGTACAACGAATGCATTACAAAATATATAACAAGTATTTTTAAAAATAAGTTTTCTGCTCATTCTTTCTACAATTTATCTCCGATGTCCCGGAAGAGAAAAATGACCAAACGGAACTCGCAGTTGTTTGCAAGATGCATATATGAGGTCAAGTCAAGCATTACGCTTTATAATCCACATTACACATGCATTATGAATTAAAAGTTAGTCTAACTATGCCTACGATATTTCAGCATCTTTCTTTTTAAAAATCAGTATCACGAGTGATGAAAACTTGGATGATACGAGCAGCTAAGGATGATACGAGCAGCTGTGTTTTTAACTTTTTGAAGTTTCTGGAATAGATATGGAGACGAACCAGACAGAATTAAGTTACAATAGTCCAGTCTTGAAAGTACTAATAAACACACAAGTGTGTTTGAGGCATTAATTGAAAGATATTGGCTAATGGAGCTGATGCGTCTGATCTCAAGATATGCCGCCTTGCAAATGTTCATAGCATGTTGGTGCAATGTGAAAGTACTATCCAGAGTAACACTTAGGAATCGTAATGACTGTGTGAATTTAATGTTGGTGTTGCTGATATGTATTGTCTGAGGTAAAGGATGTGAATAAGAAAGTCTTTGTGCTGTGATCAGAATGGTCTCAGTTTTATCATCATTCGTCTGCATCTTGTTACATGTCATTAAGCGGCCCTAAGCGGTCGAGGGGTCTAAAGCGCTCTCCGGTACGGATCACTGACATCTCACCTCTATCTGCGTGGGTTCGAGTCTCATATTCGGCTAATGTGGGTATGTGAGAAGGCTTGTCAATAGCTTCTCGTAGGTCGCTGTTTCTTTCTGGGATTTTCCCAGGTTCTTCCTCCACAATTAATACTGGCCGCTATGTATAGCCTAACGTGTGCTGAAAAATGGCTTTAAATACTACAACAACAACAACATGTCATCCATGGTTTCACATCAGAAATGCACCCTTCTACTCCATGGAGGGTAGCATCAACTTCAGTTGCGTGGCTAGATTTGGATAGTTGGGTGTCATCAACATACAATTGGTGAGACACTGGATGATGATTATCCATGACACTAGAAAGCGGCTGAGTGTATAGAATGAAGAGACCATGCCCAAAAACAGAACCCTGTCGAACACCACAACATAGATCAATTGGGTTGGAGTGTGTTCCAATCGCAGACACAATGTGTGTCCTGTTAACTAAGTAGGATTTGAATCACTGTACGGCTCTATTGTGAATGCCAAATATATACTGCAGACGGCGAAGTAATATATCATGTTCTATAGTGTTAAATGCTGCAGACAAATCAAGGAGGGTGAGAACTGTAATCTTTCTGCTATCCAAAGCAGAATGAATGTAATTAACTACTTTCAGAAGAGTAGTTTCATTACTGTGGCAAGGTAATGTGCTGGCGATATTTACGATCCTTATCCTGATATCTACCGATATTTAAAAATTGTATATCGGATTATTATTTTTAATATTTTTTAAGTGTGTTCGCTTCTTTTGCGAACAATCCGTCCTCCTGAAAAGCCAATTCCGCAAGAATTTACAAAACAATGTAATGTCTAGACTAAAGCGAAAAAAGGACCAATGCTTGTAGGATGGCTGCGCTAAATTCAAGCATCTTAAAAATGTAAATTTTCTTCAAATTAGAAGCGGGAAATTTTGGAATAGCAAAAACATAATACTGTATGACTAATCAGTTTCCCTGTTTCCTGAAAGAGATGTACATTTAGATTGCTTTGATGAAGTAATCTGACTTTTTCAAAATGTTTTAAAGTTTCAAATTAAATTGCTGAGCTGTATTAAATATCAGGCAAGCAACACATGTTATATTGGACATCTTAGTACGATTGGTTGGGGTTTGCAAAGAAAAGGAAACAAAAGGCAACAGAGAAACATAAGTAACGAACAGCGTAAAAGACTTTAAAACGTTAATGGATGACAAATAGAAACAAGTCAATTTCAGAATTACATACTATTGACAAATAGTAGCTTATCAATTTCAGTATTACATGATTAGATTGACAAATAGCAAAATGTCAATTTCAGTATTACATAATCAGATTGACAAATAGCAACATGTTAATTTCAGTATTACATATCAGATTGACAAAAAGCAACATGTCAGTTTTAGTATTGCATGATTAGATTGACAAATAGCAACATGTCAATTTCAGTAATACATGATTAGAATGACAAACAACAACATGTAAATTTTAGTACTACATAATTAGATTCAAATATATATTATGCACAAACTATCAATTCAATAAGAAATACAAAGAACTTCTTCTAATTTGAAAACATAACATATTTGATGACCATGCAAATTTGGCAGTGTAAGGTACATTTTTTTACAGTTGTCCCACGAAAGACAATCATATGGGTCTAACTTCAAACAACCCCAAAAATCACAAATGAAATGTTACTTGCTTTAATAATGTTTTAAACAAGAATGCAAATGTTGTGCTAAAAACAATTGATTAAGTTTAGGCTTTACTGTTACTTTAAACTTTTTTAAATGAGAGTCACAGCAAATCAATCTTCAGTCGATTAAAATAAATTACAAGTCAACTTTGTCATATAGAAACTAGGAAACAATGAAGAGAAATGTTACAAAAACGACAGTTGCATTCAACAGAGCATCAATATACGTACAAATCTAGTTTGGCTATATTGGTTGTTTGTTTGTTGTTTTGTTTTTTGCCGAGGCCAATACAAATTAACATATAATACAAATAATAGAACCATTAGAGCAGAAATGGAACCTAGAAGGACGTCCAACAAAAAATCCTTTTTTTTTAAATTATATGTTAAAACGCTTTTGTTCAGATTGCATTATTGTGGGAATATTTGACACGCAGTAAAAAAGATAACATTTTTGCTATAAAACATTGAGCTGGTCACATCAAAATGAAAAGTTTGTGAGCGCTATTATTTATATTAACAATTGGCTGAGTATCTGATACAATAAACATGAAACATAAAACTTGTAATTGTTTCTTTAGTGTGTATATAAATTTTTATAGAATATTGCAATTTGCTACATATCACTGTGACCTATTCTGCTTCACTACTCCTAGACAAAATATTATGTTGTACAGACCCAAGCTGCCACTTTTTAATAATAATGTCTGACAGTTGCTGGAAGGTATTTGAAATGTAAATAATAAAGATTAGCAATGAACACAAGCATAAAAACAGCAGACGAGAAATTGTCTCCTACACACTCGAGCGAAAATGGCACTGACGTACAAATAAATTATTATAATAGGAAAGTTCGAAGATATTATTTCATTGAAAGAGCTAGATTTTACCTGGTGCAAGGGTCCAGAATTGTAAATGCTTTATTTTTCTGAAACAGAAATCGAGAGTTTGTCTTTTATGCTGAAAATACAATACTAATGAAGAGCCCCAAGGAAACCGTCACATAGATGCATGACCGTAAAGAAAATACCATCATGCGATGATTGCTGTTACAACCAGTTTGTAAACTCTTCAGTCATCGATGGACGTGGGGTCACCACCATATGACATAAAAGTAACCGAGAATTGAATAGAATATTAGCCATGCTTTCAATATCAAACAGTAGATAAAACTTACCATACGCATACACTGACAGCGCACAACATCTGAAAGCAAAATGGTAAAGAACCGCTATGAAGGCTACCGCCGTGGATCAGAAGCTGTTTTCTTAGTGAGTTTCGAATAACCATTTTTACTTGCATATAGTCCGGGTCCAACTGTAATATACATAGACCATAATCGAAAGGCGCATCATACGACGGTGGATCAGATCTATAATGTTTGTTCCACTGATAAAGCAAACTAACTGCGTAGACCCAGGATTACCGATGCATTATAAGACGACAGATCTGGGTAATGCAATTTTTATTTTTGAATCTGAATCAGAGGCCAGTAAAGACATGAACCTACTTATCCTCATTTTAATTGTACCGTGCACATTTTCGTGATACACGCTGGAATATAACCTGGTTAAGGTATACGTTTAAAGGATGACGAATGCGAACGTAAATCCTTATGAGGCATAATGAAAGAATCTTCTTTATAAGTACAGAGAAAGATGCAATGATGAAACAAAGACAGAACTAATTTATTACAAGTAATGGTACATGTGTAAAAGAATTTCATTGTAATGAAATAGGTAAAATTATGTCAGTTTTGTTTATGTTACTAATCATCAGTTCCATATTGTCCATAAGGCTGACTAGGCTGAAGCCTAGGGGCCCACCAAGAGCAGGGTCCCATGCAAACCTTTAGCCATGCCATGGCAATGCTGCGTAATCGAAGATTCCACATTTAATAAATTCCTACTCCATGCCACAACAATCAGACTGCTGCTAAATTCCACCTTTTAAAATCACTTTTGGTAAGTTTGTATTAATTAAAAGAACGCGAAATTCGCGGGTGGATGTCGAGGGGCCCAAAGAAGCCTAGGGGCCATGCCATGGGTTAATACGACGCTGGTTACTATTTTAAAGAATTGAATCCGAGAAATTCACTCGACTAACACCGGAGTTATTTCACTCAATAACCAAAATAAATAAGTTTATAATTGTCAACGAAATACCTTTTATTCCATGCCTACTCATTTTTCAAACCAAAGTGCTGCAAGACTTTGCATAAAAGTTTTCTGAAAACTATCCCTTTTATTAAGAGTTCCTTTTTCTGTCATCAGATAGGATAGCTTGTACTGATATACAAGATCATGTATATAGACTGCCCCTCCCCCATATTGTGGATTGAAAAAACTGCCAAAGCTACCTGGCGAAAATTCGAAGAAAGAAAATGTTCTCCACCTTACAAAACTGTATCTTAATGTAATAGTACGTTGTTCATGAATATAAACTGTTGTAATTAAACATCTCTGTGTAATATGTAGATAGGAGAGTGTAATGTGTGATCGTCACATATACCTGCAATTAAGAAATTATATCATTAAACAAGTACTTTGTCTGTTTGACACCTAACCCTAAATAAGCCCTTGTGTGTATTTAAGATTTTCCCCCGTAATATCTCTCGTAATGATATACGAGCACTTGTATTTTTTCTCATTTTTTATAAACATGACACACGTAAAGTCTGCAACGCGTTGGATGCGTATCTATTTAAATTTGCTTGACATTTCGCGATAATGTTTGACCAACATAACTGGTGTTGTTGTTGAAAGATTTGTCCATATTATTAAACATCCATAGACAGAGTGTGAGTTACAAATGCAAAGAACACTATACAGAATTTATGATTTAGAAATAACTCAGGGAATATACTTCATAATATTTAGACAGAGTAACATTGTGTTTGTATTTGGGAAAACCCTAGAGAGGTGTAGTTTACTATTGAGCCATACATTATGTACAAAATCCAGAAACAATGCGGCCCAAAGAAATACAATGTTAATTTTAATCATGTGTTTTAAATTGAATCCTGGGTTTAAAAGATAATAATTCAATTCAAATAACTGTCCAATCTGAGTATTGTATCTCCCGAGTTCAATATCATTGTGAATTACTTTACATTGCTTTCATGGACATATCAATTTAATATTTTGCCACATTGCTATCAATATCACAGGAACACTCTCAATGAATAATAGAGACGGAAGACGAACGGATATCCGGTACCCTTGTCACCCTTAGTTTGATTCTAAACATGAAAATGTAGCATGCTAAATAATTGACTCCCCCTCACAAAAATAACCCAAAAAACTAAAGCTGTATTTGACGAGCTGATAATAATAATAATAATAATAATAATAATAATAATAATAATAATCTTTTTTCTTCTAGTAATATGGCAAAACCAAGAAGCAGCATACTTGACTTTCTACAGTCAATAGGTATTGAGATAAAGAACAAACTTAGGTAGGTTAATAGTCGTGGTATTGATTATCTGTATATAGTTATAAAAACTGGTGTGATCTGCATTAAAATGAAAATACGAACATACATAGACATTTGTCAGATTATCATAAGTAGTTGTATTATTAGCATTCTATAGATATTTGTCAGATTATCATAAGTAGTTGTATTATTTGCATTTTATAGACATTTGTCAGATTATCATAAGTAGTTGTATTATTAGCATTCTATAGACATTTGTCAGATTATCATAAGTAGTTGTATTATTAGCATTCTATAGACATTTGTCAGATTATCATAAGTAGTTGTATTATTAGCATTCTATAGACATTTGTCAGATTATCATAAGTAGTTGTATTATTAGCATTCTATAGACATTTGTCAGATTATCATAAGTAGTTGTATTATTAGCATTCTATAGACATTTGTCAGATTATCATAAGTAGTTGTATTATTAGCATTCTACGGGTATTTAAAAATAACGTGAAACTATTCTTCCATATCTGCCATAAAAAGACACAGTCTTTCAACACAGGGGAGCATTTCTAAACTTACCTATATTTACCATTAGTGGAAAGGTTCCATTTCTGAAGAAACATAGTATTCGAACAAAAGATTAAACAATCTATGTAGTATTTGCAACTGAGATTATTTCTGATCCATCCTTTGAATTTTACTCTACATCTAGTTGTTGTACAAAAATATCTTTTCATCGTAATCTAAATGTAATTAAAATTTCTCATCACCCAACCAATGATTAACTTCTGCTACGTAAAGAGTTGATTCTTAACTTTATTTAACCAACACAGTGCTTTCCAAATGTTAATTCTGGCTTATAACTCTGTTTGAGAATCTATCGTCAGCCATCTGGAATGAGTTTAACCAAAAATTAAGACTTTTACTATATTTTAGTACTTGGCATTGTAACAAATCCCATAGTATATAAAAGCATTTTAAATAAAAACTCTTGATCGTATATTGTAATAAAATCGTTTATCTTGCAATGTCTACTACCAACACAATAATAACCGCGTTTGAATAGGATGGAGAAATTCACGTCTGAATGCAGAAGTAAACATAAATAAAAACTCAAATCAAGAAAAGCGAACTCACAATCATTAAAATCGGTTATTTAATCATGTTATGCTCTGACGTCTGTTGGGTCTTTCTGTCATTTTCTACATCACCCCCACCCTCAGCGATGTTCACTGTCTCAATCCGCGCAAAAAAAATACTATAGCAAAAAATATATTTTAAAAAACTCTTTATTGTTGCGTGAAAAAATTAATTAATGTCACTTAATTAATGTTTCATACTAAATTAAAAATATTAATGAAATAGTATGTATAATCGTTTGTAAAATCGCGCTGTCCTAAAACTATTGTGAAATTTTGGAACTTCTATGCATCGATGTAGTAACGCAGCCGAAAATCGCATTAATAGGGAATGGAGAAACAAATCCATGTACATTGAAGGTTTTACCTTGACAAATGTATAATGGATGAAACTAGACTCGTGACAAATACAATGGTTCAACTTCACTAGTACAATATTTAATTATATCTACTAAAATCCACACTCCACACATCCCACCCCAAAATCATTGATATCCTTTTATTATTTTTTTTTGCTTTGATCTTACGGTTAGTTTTATTCTACGTCTACTTGCATTTTTTTTTTAATTTTTTTTTTTTGGGGGGGGGAATGGGGGGAGCGTACCATAGTATAACAGCCTCAACGTCATATTATAAATTTTATGTTCAAATTTTGTAAAATCTTGTATAAGAAAAATCTGGAGAAAACCAAAGGGTGGGAATATACAGTGATCATTTTCCACCATGGTCGAGTGGCGATTCCTCAAATAGTATACTCTCAGATTCGATGCAGTCTGGTATTATTTTGATCTGGAATTTTTCATTCGTAGAACATGTCTTTCTGCATCTTATTATTTATTTGTTACCTACATACATATGAGAGAGAGAGAGAGAGAGAGAGAGAGAGAGAGAGAGAGAGAGAGAGAGAGAGAGAGAGATGGTCGCTCATTCAAAAGAAGAAATTGATTTTAAAACTTATCAACAGCCGCCATCTTCCTTCAAACGGAAATAGACGACGAAGCAGTCTTATCTTTTAAATGTGCCAAACGATTGAGCAACATTTTGATTCCAGCTGAACATGCGCAATGCGCAGTTATCAGCTTAACTATGGGAGAGGAGACATATGAAAGAAAGCACGGTTTCCTTGTTCTACGATGTTTAATATGCCGTTTTAGGAATAATTAAATCATTTGTACAAAACCATCTTCCAGATCAAAAGATTTCCACTTTTATCTAAAGTTTAATTAACGGAAATCGATGTTAATGAGACCATCACATTTTTCAGCCTAAAGCTATAACCAAACTGCTTTTAATTAAATCTATTTATGGTGACTATGAAAGCTACTGCATATGTAATGTATATCTCAGAGAATGCTAACAACAATATTTTTCACAAGTATTTGCAACGATATTTCCTATTCTGTATCTAATGACGCTCCCAGATAGGAAGTAAATGCACAGACAATAGGAGACAAAATTAAATAAAGAAAGAATGACATTTGGGGGTAAAAATTATTTGAAAATGAGAAAAATTGATGCTCTGCCCAAAAGATGTTTTAAAAAGTATTAGAACCAGATAATCTCTGATTATAACCTGAACTATGTAAATAGTAACCGTGTATAAAATTATTGCAAATCTGGGAAAGATAGTATTAAAGTTGAATTGATTTCAATAGCGCAACTGGCTGAATGCTGGGTGGAGTTGATATGTATCGTAATTTATTTATAACTCTTATTATGTGTATATGGTCTGAAATAAACTACTATAGAGAGTAAAAAGCGAAAAGCTTTGTAAAATTCAACAAATAATTTATTTCACTAGAGTACAAAGTGAAAATGTAAAAAGGAACTTATGGTATTGCAAATTAAATCAATATAATGAATTTGAATTTAAAAAATCCTAACCAAACAAATGCAAATTGAATATACATAATGTTGTCTCCCTGTTATTACCGGGGAATTACAGCCTTCATTTTTTTTATCACATTCCTGATCCTACTTAACTTCTGGGCTACTGTAATGGGCTATTGGATCATTCGACCCAATTTTATAATACAACTGACAATAGTTTTAACAAGTATTTATTTTTAACGTATATTTTGACGATTCTTATATAATAAGATTTACCGTATAGTTCAAAATACTTGCGTTAGGTAACCTAATTATTCATTCTCATTTGAATTAGTTTGTAAAATAGCATAGGTTGAGAACAAAATTTGAAATATTTGGTGAAATATATAGATGTTTTCCGAATTTATAATGGTTTGGAGCTTTCTGATATATAAAGGAAAACCGTCCCAAAGACAAATGTTACTGTGGAGAAAGGACGTCTGAAAAAAAAGAAGTATAACAGAGATGGACGTGATGCTTTGGGAGTTACGTGGACAATAATGAGATGCATCATATCTCCTGTGGAAGAAGGTCTCAACACCTTAATTCTCAAGCAAAATACATACGATACAAGATATTGTCTCGTATTTGAACGTAATTGTTATGATTTACCAAAAAATATACCTGGAAAATGGTTGAAAATTGCATAATTAGGTATTTTGCGATAATTTCACAAATTTAATTCAGAACATTATTGCGTTTTGCTATTATGAGTTACGAAAAAGACAGATAAATGTGCACAACGTAAGATGCACATAATCATAACAGTTTCAGATTAAAAATATAATCACGAAAGTTTACGTGTATATGCCTTTGTAGTCACTCCAAAAATATAACGTATGTATCTGATAGGCCTACATATCTCAGTTTTCTTGGTTCCCTTTTGGTCATGAAAATATGGCATGAAATCATTACAAATATGTTTGATTAACCATATTAAACACGTACATTCGTCATTGTAGTTATTTCTCCTGTATGTGACAGATGAACATCATCATTATTCACATGCTCATTAATCTGATATAATCATTATGACTTATTTTATATTTTATAAGAAGACAAAATGAATAAAAATGTTATACTTAATTAAGTGCTTTCACGAAAGTTTAAAAAAAAAACTAATGTATTTTATAAAGTGTTTTGTAACGTAGAATGGTAAAGTATGTGTCGTGGTGTAAAACACGGATATATTTAAAAGATCAAACAACTTAAATGTACACTTTTGTGTGCAATTAAAATGGCCTGAACTTATAAACATT
Source organism: Unio delphinus (assembly GCA_029339505.1). Taxonomy (NCBI): domain Eukaryota; kingdom Metazoa; phylum Mollusca; class Bivalvia; order Unionida; family Unionidae; genus Unio; species Unio delphinus. The sequence goes on along the minus strand of JAQISU010000179.1, from coordinate 11,707,013 downwards.
CTCGCATATAGAAAACAACATTTTTATCCGATAAAATTGATGAGTCCCTTCACGTGTACTGTTTAGGTAACGTATGTATTTCACTAACGTGAAGCAAATGCATTGTTAATTAATTCCATTTCGGCATCAGACATTTTGAATATTCAACCCATAAATAATCTGACGAAGAACACGGCGTCATTTTAGAGAACGAGATTGCTTAGACTCCTTTGTTTCAGACAAAACTGCATTGCAATACAAGGAGTTTTCGTCTTACATGTCTTCTTGGGATCCGATATAAAAATTTGCACACCTCTGCATCGGCTTTTTTACTTGGTGTTAGTTCTGGCAACAGTCTGTGTATTTTACTTAGTCGCTCAAATTTCGTATTTTTTTGTCTTTATCTTACGTCTCAGGTTTGAAACGTCAGATTTCAGAATACCTATATTTTTGTGGGCACGCGCAAGAGCCCTACGCCTGATCATCTGAAAACATTTTCCTTTGTTAATTTTTGTGATAACGTGTCAGCGACATTGATTTGTGACTCATTAGTGAAATTGGGTGTCAAAAGCAATTAATCGATGCTGCTTCAATTTTAACGTGTTTCTCCAATCTGCCCGTATCTTCAGTAAAGAATTGTCAAGACTTGGGAAACATATCCTAATATATTACGTATGAAAAGTATATACATCTATATGTATGTATACATGTATATATGTAAGAAGTTTTAGTCAAGCACAAAATATGTATGTATGCATGCATGTGTGTATGTATGTTGATATGTATGTGCACTCAAGCTGGTGAGTTTTATGTATACAGACTCAGATGTAATTTGCTTTGTTTCCCTTTATCCCTTTTCTCATAATTATTTTGTTTCTCATTTGAGAGAGAGAGAGTTGTACACACACACACACACTCATATATATATATATATATATATATATATCTTACATAGTATTTATTTGCTGTTTGAAAAACAAATATCTTTATACAACTATTGCAAAGTTGAGCCAAATTGTCTTTCGAGTTGGGCCGAATTGATTTTTTTAAAGTTAGACCGAAGTGTCTTATTTTTGGTCCAAGTTGGGCCTAATTGTCTATAAGTCTTGTATTTTCCAGGAAGCCATGTCATGCAAGCTAAATATTCTCTCCTCCAATTAATAACTCTATGCCCATATTTGAAGTATTTTAGTGAAAACAACACTATTGATTTGACCAGCTATCTAGGATATGTACTTGTCAATGTTGATTTGACTAGCTATCTAAGATACATAATGATCAATGTTAATTTGACCAGCTATCTATGATACGTAATGAATAATGTTAATTTGACCAGCAATCTAGGATACATATTAATATAAATTTCACCAGCCATCTAGGTAACATAATGATCAATATTGATTTGACCAGCCATTTAGGGCACGTAATGATCAATGTTAATTTGACCAGCTATCTAGGATACGTAATGATCAATATTAATTTGACCAGCTATGATTTGACCAGCTAAGATACATACGGTACTGATCAATGTTATTTAGACCAGCTATCTAGGATATGTAATGATCAATGATGATTTGACCAGCTATCTAGGATACATAATGATCAATGTTGATTTGACCAGCTATCATGGATACGTAATGATCAGTGTTGATTTGACCAGCTATCCAGGATACGTAATGATCAATCTCGATTTGACCAGCTATCAAGGATACGTAACAATCAATGTTGATTTGACAAGCTATCTAGGATATGTAATGATCAATGTTCGTTTCATCAGTCATCTAGAATATGTAACGATCAATGTTTATTTGACAGCTATCTTGGATACGTAATGATCAATGTTGATTTGACTAGCCATCTAGGATACGTAATGGTCAGTGTTGATTTGACCAGCTATCTAGGATACATAATGATCAATGTTAATTTGACCAGCTATCATCAATGTTGATCTGACCAGCCATCATGGATATGTAATGAACAATGTTGATTTCACCAGCTATCTAGGATAAGTAATGAACAATGATGATTTGACCAGCTATCTAAGATACATACTGATCAATGTTATTTAGACCAGCTATCTAGGATATGTAATGATCAATGATGATTTGATCAGCTATCTAGGATACGTAATGAACAATGATGATTTGACCAGCTATCTAGGATACATAATGATCAATGTTGATTTGGCCAGCCATCAGAATATATAATGATCAATGTTAATTAGACCAGCCATCTAGGATATGTAAGGATCAATGTTGATGTGACCAGCTATCTTGGATACGCAATGATCAATGTTGATTTTGACCAGCCAATTAGGATACGTAATGAACAATGATGATTTGACCAGCTATCTAGGATACATAATGATCAATGTTGATTTGACCAGCCATCTAGGATACGTGATGATCAATGTTGATTTGACCAGCAATCTATGATACGTAATGATCAATGTTCGTTTCATCAGTCATCTAGAATACGTAATGATCAATGTTTTTTTGACAGCTATCTTGGATATGTAATGATGATTTGACCAGCCATTTAGGGTACGTAATGATCAATTTTGATTTGACCAGCCATCTAGGATACGTACTTGTCAATGTTAATTTGACCAGCTATCTATGTTACGTAATGATCAATGTTAATATGACTAGCCATCTAGGGTATGTAACGATCAATGTTAATTTGGCCAGCCATCTAGGATACGATAAGATTTACAAGATGGCTATTCTAATGACAATATTAGAAGTCAGATCAACACCATTTTCATTTATAACCAATTCATTATGATTTTTCATTATAACAATCTGTACTCTTTATGTATAGATGACATCTGGGTCAAATGTAAATGTTCATTAAAACAATAAATTGTCTATAGAAGCATTATCTGTGGTCAAAGGCGATAATTTATTCTCTTTGTGTGTATGTGTTGCCACCTGGGTGTCTAGTGTGGGTCTTTGTTATATCAAGTAATTCATAATAGCAGAATTCCTAATAGCAAGGTCTTAATAACACAAAAGTAGATAATAGTAGATTTATCGTTGTCAGCTGAGAGTTCTAACCCTTATTACATTCAAACTGAGGCAAATATCTTTTGTAGGTGAGGTAAATAGTGCCAATCAAGGTGAATATGCAACTATATTCAACCTTTCTTTATAACATGAGGCAATAGTGAACCTTAGTGTACTCATCTAGCTAACAGATTAATGCAAGTTCAGTTGACTGAACAAACAGGGGTCAGAAGGATGATTTCTCTCAGAATTTCTTCCAATGCCAAATGTTGCAAGGTTTCTCTCTTATTTTGTATTTTTGTCCATTTTTTAAAATATCATATCAAATTCACTTCAATGACCCAGATCTCTCATAGAATAATATGCTGGCATATCTTGGTCTATGCAGTTTGTTAGGAGTAATCAGTGGAACAAACAACATGGACTCTGATCTACAGGCACATAATGTGATGGCAGTTGAGGACCTATGTTGTTTTGAAGCTGAAGCCAACCTATAAGCAAGTATGTATGGTATACAGTTGAAGACCTATGTTGTTTTGTTTTTGGGGTTTGGGTTTTTTTTATTTATGGTTTAACACCATTTTTAAGCACAATATTGGCTATACATGGCGGTCAGTATTATTGGTGGAGGAAGATCCCAGAAAACAGCCTGGAAAGAACCACCGACCCACAAGAAGCTACTGGCAAGCTTTCTCATATAACTACATTAGCTGAATCTTAGACTCAAACCCATGCAGACAGAGGTGAGATGGCAGTGATCCGTAACGGACAGCGCTTTAGACCACTCTGCCACTCGGGGCCCCATGTTGTTTGTAGCTCAAGCCAACTTATAAGCAAGTATGTATGGTATACAGTTCAGAACCCATGTTGTTTTGTAGCGGAAGCCAACTTATAAGTACATATGTATTGGTATATACAATAGATTCAAATATAATTACTTGTACATGTTATAATTGTACATGTTATAATTACTTGTACATGTAATAGTTACTTGTACATGTTATAATTACTTATACGTGTTATAATTACTTGTTTAAACAACAACTTGCCCTGTCATATATCTGAGTCAAATCCTATAAATTAAAACAATTACTAGTACAAGGTATTGTGTATGGAAATTTTTTTAAATGATTGAGTACTATGTGTGAATTTATCAGTAAACAAAAGTGTTAGTCCAGTTGGATGCAAGACAAAACATAATTAGTATGAAATATTCTTTTCCTGTTCACAATACAGTAGAACCTGTCTTGAAAGAACACCCTTTCTGCCATAAAATTATGGTCTCTCAAGACAGGTGGTCTCTCATAACAGGTCACAATGCTATATAATCATTAAATGTGTGCATAGAGAATATGGTGTCTCAAGACAGGTGGTCTCACATAGCAGTGGTCTTTCAAGACTGGTTTCACTGTATACACAATAAGTTTCTAATGTGTTCATTTTCAATTACATTTGTCACATAATGTTCCTTCATCAAAGACCATGTGATGCGTGAACTTTGATAAACAAAGAAAGGCTGTAAGAATGATATCATTCATTAACCCATTTTTTTGTATTGTATTTTGTCTTGTTACAAGTAACCCATACAATAAATATATTACAAAGAATATACATCCTAATATTATGTCAAAACATATTACAAGCTCATATAAAAAAAAGCGTGAATAATTCATTTACCTTAATATAGCTAGAACCTGATATCGAGAACTCTCATTTTGGGAAAGTTTTTCACTGTTGTTGAGCAAAAGCTGACAAAATCAACATAAAAATAATTGAAAGCTTAAAGCTATGATTCATCCCAGATGTTTCTGTAAATAATACTAGAAAATTAAATTTAAGATAAATTCCCCCCCCCCCCCAAAAAAAAAAATATGTACAAATTGCTAGCTGTCTGAGGCAATCTCCCATTTTTCATTATAATATTTTATTTTATAATCTTCAATATTCTGGATCATTTGAGATTTATTCTTTTTCAGAGATGTTCATAAATGTAAAATTTGAGAAACAACAATTTGATTAAAATTTTCAAGATAATGCACAATGTATGCTATAAAGTCAAACTTTGCAAACCCTTTTTATGACCACATTGACTTTGCTAATTCTCTGCAAAACAAGCACCTGCAACATTCAAGTTATTAAAGTGAGATGATACTTTATCATAGATTTACAAACTTTAAATGCTTCCTGAGTAACATTCTTCAGCAACCAGGCATTCCTGTTGTTAATAAAACTTATCCTTTAGGATTTTAAAGGACTAAATGTCAATAAAGGAATATTCCAGTAGATTAAATAAGCATAAATTTTAAGGATAAGTTTGAAACTTATAAATGCCAGCAGAATAGGCTCCCCTTTTGTACTTAATAATGTGATTGTCAGATTCAAAAATTCCTTTCACCACTCCCTCTGGCCAAGACAAATTCCTCTCCCCACCTCCCTCTGGTCAAGATAGATTTCTCTGCCCCCCCTTCCTCCCCCCTTTGGACATGATAAATTCCTCCCCCTATCCCCCTTTGGTAAAGATAAATTCCTCTCCCCACCCCTGTTTGGCCAACATATATTTCTCTCCAGACACACACCTTTGGCCTAGATACACTGCCACCCCCACCCCCAACCAAGATACATTCCTATACCAATCTCCTTTGGCCAAGATAGATTCCTCACCCTCCCACCCACACTCTGGCCATGATAGATTTCACTTCCCTGTCCAATAAACTAAGAAATGTTCCTCTCTGCATGCCATTAGATCAAGAATGAGGAAAAAAGCATACAGGTAAAATCTTGAATGGCATACACATGTACATTAAGGTAACATATACATGATGTATAAGAAATTTTAATTGATTGTTTTGTTTCTGTGAACGTTAGTCCCTGCTTTTAAATAATATCAAAATGACTGTTCCTTATTAAAGGCCGCAAATTTTACTATGCCGTATAAACATGATAAAAGACAAAATCATATGTGATCTACAAAACTGTACAATATACAAATATTTTACACTACTGATTTTTATTTTAAAAAACTGATATACATGTATTATGACTTGCCCATAAAAACTATGTGATATGACCAATGCTTTTAATGACTGTGCAGTTTGTAGGTAAACACTATGATGTACCTACCATACCATATGATATAAGAACAGTCCAACTACAAACTGCATAGACCCAGATCTGCCATCACGAAATGTGCCGGCAGATCTTATTATGTGCAGCTTTTGTTAGATGTAATCATCAGAACTGACTTATTAGCAAGTATATACAGTATACTCGCGTCAAGCTAGTCCAACTGCAGCAATATAGACCCTGGTCTGCTGCTGCATAACATTGTAATAGATCAGGGTACATGTCTTTCGTTCTATTGATTAATTCTAACTTAGAGACCTATTAATGTTTTGTATCTTATATGTTTTCAGTTTTGAGCATGTTTTTATGTTTTCCAATTTCATTGTTTTTGTCATTTGTTGTTCTGTTGTGTAGTCATATCATTATTGATGGTGTAAAGCACTTAGAGCTTTGAAAGATTAGGCGCTATACAAAGTCATTATTATTATTATTATTATTATTTAAATCTTCCAGCACAATATACAGTGGCAGATCTGGATCTAGACAGTTAGCAGTTGGACTAGATTTGTAAGCATGTATATACTGAATATTAACCATTACTGAATTGTGTACTCGATTAACAGAAAGAGTTAATCTGTTATTTTTGTAATAAAATCCACAATATGAATATACATGCAAAATTGTTATACTGTTATCTTTATTACATTTCATGTGACTGTTGTGTTGATTCCATTGTCCTGCATGTCACTTAAATCCAATCGAAATGTCTTGTAAAAATGTCTGCTCTGTTGGCATTTCTATCTACACAACACCTGGCATAAATAAATCAACTTCTTGTCTTGTTTCACATGAAGTATATCACAAAATTAAAAGAAATATTAATTTCTTTGTGACTGTCCAGTAATAAAAAATGAAATGATCACTTGGAAAAAAGGCTGAGCTGAATAAGTGGAATAACTTCAAGTGTTGTAAGGTCAGCAAGTACAGCCTGCAAAAGATAATAAAAAGAACTCCATGAACAAGAAAGATTAACATAGTGTATATACTTACATATGACATACTGTATCTACTCACATATGATATACCATATACACTCATATGACATACTTTATATACTCACATATGACATACTGTATATACATGTACTCAAAAAAAATCACTTTGTAAATAAGAAAAATAAATAGGTCTTGATTTTACTTAAATTGTTGGTTTTGCTTTTTTCTTTTACTTATTTTAGAACCTTGAATCATAATACTGTATATGTGAACAGTTTGGTTAATGTTAACCTTGAAATATCTTAGTCCAGGTCATTGGGATGCTTGCTGACTACAGTGAGCTCTGAAGTACTTGTATTTTTAGGCAAGTTAATTAGTTTGTGCTTAAAGAATAGAGCTGTTTCATAACATTCTGTCAGTTTCTGACATTTCTTGAAGCAACTGTTTAGTAAAAGCAGTCATTCCAATGGTATCCACCTCTTTTATAAAATGGTTTCATCTAGTATTCCAGAATGCATTTGATGCTAGTCAAGATTACCATGGTGTGTTTTGGTTTCCAAATTCATGGCATGGAATTAATGTTAGCCAAGCCATTCACTTAAGATGGAAATGATTGTGTTTGAATGGATATACTCTTTGTTCCTTTAAAAAACCCAAATATTTATTTAATTTAAGCAAATTACGGTGCTTTAATTTAGTTCAATGCAGATAGTGGTACCTGCCGGAGAGCATCAAAGAGAAAATTATAAAAAAAACAGCAATGGTATATGTCAAAAGAAGTTTTTCATGTTGCTCTGTATCAATGTTACCAGTCTCAAAATTATGGTTGACTTTACAGCAGCATACATATGGTATTAAAGCTGACTACACTATCTACCAGGATAATTCCAAAAGTAATTACCAACATGCCCATCTGAAGTAAACCCAATTGTTATGACATCAGATACAGACCTTATGTTCTCACTGATAAGATAGATCAAACTTCCAAAACCTAGATCTGCCATAGCATAATGCACCAGCAGATGTGGGTGTATGCAGTCAGTGAGGATTAATTAGCAGAACAAAAAACACAGATCATATGCTGTTACCAAGGGTCCTGATGTACATGAGTATAACTAGTAAGTGCTATACGGTATATTACATGAAAGCCTGCCCTTCCAATACATGCTTGTTTTCTCAGAATGTTGGCTCCAGATTTTGCATGGCATGTGTTTGACAAATTGTATGTGTGACATTCTAGGTTTATTGGGCTACTGTTTCAAATTGAATTCTGATATTTTTATTGTTTTACTGATGGCACTAGCTTTAAATCTGTTTGGCCTTTCTTAGCATACAATATTGTAGCCTTTCTTAGTATACAGTATTGTGGCATTTCTTAGTATACAATATTGTGGCCTTTCTTAGTATACAGTATTGTGGCATTTCTTAGTATACAATATTGTGGCCTTTCTTAGCATACAATATTGTGGTTTTTCTTAGTATACAATATTGTGGCATTTCTTAGTATACAACATTGTGGCATTTCTTAATATACAATATTGTGGCCTATCTTAGTATACAATATTATGGCCTATCTTAGTATACAATATTGTTGCCTATCTTAGCATACAATATTGTGGTTTTTCTTAGTATACAATATTGTTGCCTTTCTTAGTAAACAATATTGTGACCTTTTTTAGCATACAATATTGTGGCTTTTCTTAGTATACAATAATGTAGCCTTCTTAGAGTGTACAATATTTTGTATCCTATCATAATGAAATAGTCTATTGCTGGTGCTGTTGTTGTTTTGGAGCTTAACACCAATTCTCAGCACAAGACAGGCTATACATGGTGGCCAATAAAACTGGTAGAGGAAGAACCCAGGAAAGCCTCGGAAAATCCACAGACCTATGGGATGCTACTGGTAAACTTTCTTGCATACTCCCATTGGCTGAGCATGAGATTTAAATCCATGTGGACAGATGGCTGTAATCAGTAAAAGCAAGCACTTTAGATTACTCAGACAAACAGGGTCTCAAACAGTTTATCTCTTGAAGAATCAATTGTTATTAAACCTTTGAACTGGTATTGGAGCTTTGAAACTGTTAATAAACCCTAAGTACTCATATTGGAATATTTGAAATTGTTAATAAACCCTAGTACTCATATTGAAATATTTGAAATTGTTAATAAACCCTACTACTCATATTGAAATATTTGAAAATGCTAATAAACCCTAGTTCTGGTAAATTGGAGAACTTTAAATTGTTAATATACCCCAGTTTTGGTAAAGGTGCATTTCATTTGAAATGTTGATAAAGAACACTGTGATCTTGTAGATGCAAAATGTAAATAATCAGACTCATTAAGCCTCATCAAAATAAAATTCATATTTATATATATTGCTTTTTATGTTTTTGATATCTCTAAAAGTATAGAAGAAAAAAAACACATGCTTACTTGTGAATAAAATTTATTCTCAAAATGTCTAAAGCATGGCTTGTAACTTTTTAATTAACTGCATTACAGAAGACATAAAACTGTAATAAAACTACCTGACATTTAAGTGAACAAAGAAAATAAAACTAATTAGAAAAAAAAAAACAATTCAGTTTTTTTTGTCATCTTCTATTCGTTTTTGCACAATACATTTTTACTGTCAAGCAATATATTAATATCGTTGCTATTAACAATATTGATGTCTGTAAAAACACACAAAAAAAATCTTTTATGGAAAGATAGACAATTAAGTTTAGAGATATAAAATCCAGAATAATGTGAAACTAAACTGATCAATAATACACCGTACAATACCTTCTTGTATATAATATGTACCCATTGTGATCTGTGTCAAAGACCTGCTGGCACATTATTATACTTTTGTTCAAAGTATGATTTCAAAGTGAACAGGCTAAGCCATTATATGTCTGCACATTCTGTGAAAGAAGAACTAAAGTAGTGGCATAGTGGGGATTTTAGAATCATATTACTGATTGGGGGGGGGGAGTGGCCAAGTGGTCTAATGCGCTCTCCAATACAGATCACTGCCATCTCACCTGCGTCTGCGTGGTTTTAGAGTCTCAGATTCATCCAGTGTGGGTATGTGAGAAAGCTTGCCAGTAGCTTCTCTTGGGTCGCTGGTTCTTTCCGAGGGTTTCCCCGATTCTTCCTCCACCCTTAATACTGGTCAACATGTATAGCCTATCATATGCTGAAAAATGGCATCAAACCCTATAAAAAACAACAACTGATTTGGCTTTGAGCCTTCTATCTACCCTCTGACTTTGACCCCATGTACTAACACATTTTGAAAAGCATGATTTCAAAGCCCAAACCCTGCACACACATACACATAACGAAAACATGCATGAGTGTTTTACCCCAAAACTGGGCTAACAGTAAACTGTGAGGTGTGAGGCCCTATGCATGCACTCAGATCCATTTTGCTAACCATTCCCTCAAGAGAATCAATGTTCTTATAAACTCTATCTGTAGAATTTATTTTGAACAGTTACTCAAACATGATAGCAGTGTGTCATTCCTCAATGAAATACCAATCTGAGTGGAGATTTGCTCATTTTATTTCGGAATATTAAATACTAGTAGTGACACCGAGTATAGAAAACACTGTTTAACATTCATCTGACGTTTCTGAGCAATATGGATGGTTCCAATGGTCTGGCACAATTTTATGTGGATAAAAAGTCTTTTGTGGATGGCTTTAATAATAAGCATAATACAAATAAATTTCCATGTCAAGCTGCTTGATGACCATGATTTTTACTATGGGGGAATCTGTGTAAAGCCTCAGTGTATGATTATGTCCGAATACGGCAAATATGTTTTGGAATTTATTGCAGTGCAATGGAAGATGAAAGTTTCTAATGTGATTTATGCAGCCTTTTAATGTTCCACTTTCCTAACTAAAAATCCTAATGACAACAGGCCAGTATCCAAGGTTGAATCAAATAAACACAAGTTGCCAAACAAGTTTCATGCAACGTTTCGCTTAACTATAGTCAGATGTGACAATGCAAATGAGTGGCCATTCTTATACAATGGCTGGGGCTCAGCTGAAGTATTTACCAAATTGTTTGAGGTTATAATGATATCCACTTTTGTGTACCATTCCGGTGGCCTAGTGGTTAGAGTGTCCACATCAGCTGCAGGAGGTCATGGGTTCGATCCTCTGCCTTGTCATACCAAAGACTTAAAAAAATGGTACTAACAGCTGCCTTGCTTGGCACTCAGCATTAAAAGCTTAGTGTTAGGACTGATCGGCTTGGTGTCAGGATAATGTGACTGGGTGGGACATCATGCAACATGTCTGCGGCATGATGCCCTAGTGCTAGACATCACTATAAACTGCCACACTGCAGACATCATAGCGATATGACTGAAAAATTGTTAAAGCTATGTTAAAAATCACATAAACACATATAAACACACACACACACACATACACACACACACACACACACACACACACACACACACACACATTTGCAAGTTTTCCACTGGAATTGCAATGAAGCTTTCAGCTCCACTGATCACTGCCACATCACTGGCATGTACAGAGGATCTATACACAGTGCATATGTGGTAATGAGTGTCAATCCAAAAGACATGAAAAAATGCATGATATTTCTGCTGCCATTTCTGAATTGTGGGATTACAATCATTTATTGAAACAACAGCACTGATGACAAAACATCTGGCTTGCTCACCCACAATGGAATCTAATCATATGAGTAAAAGAGCAAATGGAAAAAGTTTTTTTTTTAACTCACTCACTGAACTTCCATGAAGGGTGTATCTGTGTGTGTGATTTGGATTTTTAACGTAGCTTTAACAATTTCTCAGTCATATCGCTATGATGTCTGCAGTGTGGCTGTTTATATTGATCTCTAGCACTGGGGCATCATGCCACAGACATCACCTGAATGTCAAGCGAGGCAGCTGTTAGTACCATTTCTCGTAAGTCTTTTGTATGACTCGGCTGGGGATTGAACCCATGACCTCCTGCATCTGAGGCTGACCCTCTAACCACTATGCCACCAGAGCAGTTGGTCCCATGAAGGCAATGCTGCTGAACACTACATGCATATAAACAATGTTTGGTACACACTTAGTTGTCGAAACCTTAATCTGTACCAACCGATTTTTTGTACCTGCACATCCATGGCGTTTCCAAAGAGAACCAGCATGAAACAAGTTGCAATGTGATTCAATGACAGCATCAAAAGTACTGATGCAGCAGTAATAATGGATCACGGGTGTTTCAATTCATATGAGATCGACTATTGTGATTACTGACTCAGTTGACCTCACATCCACAACATCAATGCTTTTGCCAGTCATTAATAATACCAATTTGCTCAATAGCATCAACACAAAACAATACTGATTAATGATTGCAAATCTGGCAATGTGAAGCCGATTCTGATTAATAAATGATATTAGATGAAACCTGTAATGTATGAATGATGGCTAAATTTGAAGATGCAGCCAATCCCATGTTTGAGATTAATGCTTCTGTGTTGGTAGATTGAAGCACCTAAAGATTTTCAGTTTTATTCAAACTCGGCAAGGAAACCTAATTAATCAGGACAAGCAGAATTACAAGTGCAGGAATATATCCATGTATTTTCTCCCATGTGATACATATGAATATGCAGATTGTATCTAGTACTTCTGACATCAACTTATCCAGGCTGATTTTGAGGACCTGTAACCCAATGGTATGCCTGCCAGATCTGGCACTAACAACATCACTATACCAATTTCAAACATGAATGAACTTTGGATTTGCACAGCATTGAGGACAAATCCACAGGGACTCATTTCATTTTTATGTGTGATTTCTCTCAGTCACACATTTAGAGATATTGACAATGCTATCTAACCTGAAAGGACAACCACAGTGATACAATTCAGAATGGCAGTGGTGTTGATGATATCAAGCTGAGTTGTCAAAACTGACATTGTGGATACCTGTGATAACCTTCTCATTGATCACATCAGCATATCCATTGTTGTTTATGGGGTCTGTGGGCACATCAATGCTGTTGTTTCTTGCACTTACCATAGACTCAATTAAAAGCAACATTCAACAGTTTCCAGAGCAAATAAGTACCAAACAAGGTGTCAGTGCACCAAAACATGTGTTTATGGTGTTTCAAGATCTGGGTCAGGTGACTGGTTGCCAGAAGACATGATATTTATCAGTGTCTAACATATCTCTCAGGTTAAATGATCAGGAACCATCCAAGGAAAATTTGCTTTGACTTTGCAAACAATCATGTCACATGTACATATCACATGCTATGGTCAAACATGTCCCAGAAAATGTCGACATGCATCTCCAGATTTTCCCATAAGACTTCACAACTTTGCATACTCTGACCTAGTGCACCAGTCTGTGGTCAACATGTGCTTCAAACCACAAATTACTGATGTTGCTGGTTATAGATGTATTGATGTAATACTTTTGAACAAGACTGTTGTTTGAGGGCACAGATGGACAAATGTGGGTCTTTGACATACCTGTGGAAAGCTTGAAAATAAATACCACAATTAAAAATAATGTCATATCATGAAGTTAAAGTTGGTCCAAGTAAAACTAACGTTGTGAAAGTAAAAAGAACAATAAGAAAAGAGTGTGTGGTCACATGGAAACAAACCTGACCAGAAATCTCCCCATGTGGTTAACTCAAATATATCTTAATCGGCTCAATGCAACCAAACAAAAGAACACCTCTGTAACATTAAAGTTGCTGAAGTCAGAGTTGATGCAAATGCAAATGAGCAGTGGAATTTTTTCCATTCCTCATGACCATTCCAGTGCTGTTGGCAACTGCAGTTCAAGTGGTTGAAAAAGCAACTTCATTAAGCATTAGTAGCAGTTGGAACCACATCTAGGACGGCTACAAAAAAGGCAGTGGGAGTAGTTGTGGTCAGAACCACATCTAGGTGGCTCTGAAAAAGACAGTGAGAAGCTGTGTTGCATCTACAAAAAGGAAAGAGTCTCTGGCTACCTAGGACAGCTTGGACCACTCGAACTTGAATAGATCCTCAACTGTGGCATCACTGTTAACGTCACTAACCAGTTTTTGATTTGCTAATGATGACAATATCAATCAAGAGTTTTTGGGTGTCTTCATGATGAAATTAAATCAATGTTTCCCCATATTCGGAAAAATGTATTTTCAACTTGGATTCATCAACCGGGTCTGTAAATCACTAGGTCATATAATAAGATCAAGGTCATGGTAATGCATCAACATCTGTTGTATTTTTTACTTTTTGTACCACCATGTGAAGTAGTTGATTATTTACAAGGTGGTTTTCCTTGGGCAACAAAGTTGCAAACATTGGATGAACAGCCTGATATGTGGATACAAAGGTCTGCATGCGCTCAAGCATTCACTTACGCTATAAAAGCTAGATGATTTTGTATTGTTCATGAAAAAGTCACCCAGAAACCATGTACACCAAATGCCTGCTGACTTTTATGGATGCTTGATAGCAGCAACCCAATGTGGTCCCAGTGAGTATCTGATATGGTCTGCCACCAAAGTCGATTTTGTCAAGGTAAGCAACCATGACATCCTCAGTGTTGACCAAGACAAGCTTCAAAATCAAAAAGGGATTCAAGCTTTGAAACCAGATCTGAAACCCCCACTATGCCACTACTGCCAGGAATACTGTTTACCCTTTGAAAATATAGGGTAATTACAGAAAAATCATATGACCAATACATGACAATATACTGTAATCTGGCATAAAATGTCCATGATACATGAAATTATACCAGTAATGTCATCTAGCATAAACTTTAACCTGATACACAAGAAAATGTCACCTGATACATGAGAACATGTCACTTGATACATGAGAGTATACTGTTATCTAGCATAAAATTTCACCTGAAGCATGATAACTTGTCACCTGAAACATGAGAACATGTCACTTAATACATGAGAGTATACTGTCATCTAGCATAAAATTTCACCTGATGTATGATAGCATGTCACCTGAAACATCAAATAGTGTATCTGTACATTAGAGTATTGTATTATAATAAAACAATTTGTCTGTATGTGTCCTACATAATGACAGACTCAATATTACCTCATGTATACAACTTATTCTATGCTAGGGTTGAGATTTTCCATGGATTGGTCAATGTTTCAAAATTCAGAGAACATACATTTATAGCATTAGTAACAGAACTAGTAGGACACAATAATTTGGGTCATGTGGTACCTTGTTACTATGAGTTTCCATTGTTACAGTAATGTACCTTAAAATATTGGGTTTCAATTTTTGGAATTGCATGTTACAAGAGCTAGAAAAGAAAAGAGGTTTTCAAATCTACCAACTATAATTTGAATTTTAAAGCCAATTATTTTCCATTTAGTCTTCTTTGATGGAAATATAATTAAAGTGATCTGTTTTTAAAATTAAAATATTTTTAAGATTCAAAGTAATTCTATCTAAATTTCCACATTTTAAAAGCACATATTCGAACATCAACAGAATATACTTTTATCTCCAACTCTGTAATCTGAGTGATTGATGGTGTATCATATTAAAGGATGACTGAGATTGACAGATACAAAATTTAATTGACAACCTGCTCTAAAATGATGAAAAGAAAATAACAAACAAGTGATAAAAAGTAAATTAATCAACATGATGCAATTTAAAAACTGTCAATTCCAAATCTGCATCCATACAGGTTTAAATTTTTCGTATAATTATTTTAATGCAAATGTGAAATTCTCCATTCATAAAAGAAACTGTTGACTGTTTCCTTTTGCATCATTGAATAATGGAACTTGTACTAATGCCTCTAAAGCTTGGCCAGAAAGCAGGAAACAAATTATTAGGTGAAAGCAAAATTAATGAAACACTGGCCAAGAAAAGCCAAATACTTAATGGGCAAAAAATTAACAACATACAGGTATCATTATCAAACGAATTTGATTGACATACACATGCAGAAACTATCAATTTCCCAAAAAAGATTTTAAAAATTAATTTGTTTTTAGTTTAGTACTTATCCTATTTTAGGGACAAGCCAATCTTATATTTCAGTTATTCGCTATACAATAATTCCATGGGGCACAAAAAGAATGGAATATGTCAATGACTTGTGTTTAGTTTCGTGTTTTATGGCAATGCAACAGAATAGGTTGCCTAGTAACAAGGCAATTGACTCAAGTGACATGCTCATGGCCACACTAAAAAAACCTGGCCCAGACCAATCTGATGGTAGGATTGAAACCCACACCCATTCATTTACAATCTGACATGCTAACCATTAAGCCGCTTCAGTTTTAATGATTTATGTGTTGAATATACTAACACTTATTTCAAGATTTTGTGATGTCTAGACAAAACACAAAATAAGATAATTAATTGCTTATAAGTTTGGTTTACCTGAAAACAAAATAAATATGATTTGCCATCACATTCACATCAGGGTCTATATTGTTTGTTGTACTGATTGCTCCTAACAAAATGCATAGACCAAGATCTGCTGGTGCATTATGGGATAATAGATCTGGGTCTATGCAGTTTGTAGCTGGATCTGACTAATAAAGAAGTATATAATAATAATAATAATAATAATAATAATAATAATAATAATAATAATAATAATAATAATAATAATAATAATGAGGACCTTGTATAGCACCTAATTTTTAAAAGCTCTAAGCGCTTTACACCATCAATAATGATATGACAACACTACAGAACAACAAATGACAAAAACAATGAAATTGGAAAACATAAAAACATGCTGAAAATAAATAAGATACAAAACATGATTAGGTCGCTAACCCATATGGTACAAAAATTTTCATCTTTTTTTCCTGAGAACTGTTTTGATAAAATGTAGAAATGTCAAATAAATAAAGATAATTATACATTTATCTGCAGTACGCTTAGTCAACACTAGGGTAAAAATGTTCACATCTAATGTACAAATGTAAGGACTGATGTACAAATGTCCACATCTAATGTACAAATGTCAGGACTGATGTACAAATATCCACATCTAATGTACAAATGTCAGGACTGATGTACAAATATCCACATCTAATGTACAAATGTCAGGACTGTCAGCATTTAATGTACAAATGTCAGGACTGATGTACATATATCCATATCTAATGTACAAATGTCAGGACTGATGTACAAATATCTACATCTAATGTACAAATATCAGGACTGTCAACATTTAATGTACAAATGTCCACATCTAATGTACAAATGTCAGGACTGATGTACAAATATCAACATCTAATGTACAAATGTCAGGACTGATGTACAAATATTCACATCTAATGTACAAATGTCAGGACTGTCAGCATTTAATGTACAAATGTCAGTATTTAATATACAAACATCAGGACTACTGTACAAATGTCAGCATTTAATGTATATTCAACAATAAATGTACAAATACAAATGTCAGTGTTTAATTTATAAATATCAGGACTAATGTACAAATGCCTGCATTAAATGCATACATATTAGGCCTAATGTAGAAAATATCAGCATTTAATGTATGGTAGGACTGTCAGCATTTAATGTACAAATGTAAGGACTGTCAGCATTTAATGTACAAATGTAAGGACTGTCAGCATTTAATGTACAAATGTCAGGACTGTCAACATTTAATGTACAAATGTCAGTACTAATGTGCAAATGTCAGCAATGAATGAAAAATCGTCAGGACTGATGTACAAATATGTCAGCATTTAAGAAAATGGTCAGCACTAAAGTACAAATGTAAGCATTTAATGTATTAATATCAGATGTGTGTGTGTGTGTGTGTGTGTGTCATTTGCATTTTTAACCTAGCTATAGCAATTTTCCAGTCATATTATGATGTCTGCAGTGTGGCATTTTATACTGTCAAGCACTGGGACATCATGCCACAGACATGAATCATCATGTCCAACCCAGTCACATTTTCTTGACACCTGGCCAACCAGTTCCAACACTAAACTCTTAATGCTGTCAGCACCAAGCAAGGTAGCTGCTAGTACCATTTTGTATGAGTCTTTGGTATCACAGGGCTGGGGTTTGAACCCATAACCTCCCACATCCAAGCCAGATACTCTAATCATTTAGGCTACCAGAGCAGTGATCAAGGGTGATGTAAAATGACAGTATCTAATATCATTAATCATCAAATAAAGACATTTACACCACTATAGAAATCGCATGTATTTAACAATGTATCTTAAAAATGACAAGAGAAAATCCCAACTGTTTTGATAATGAAATCCAAATAATGATCATCAAACATTCTTTAATTATTCATTGAACAGGTTTTCAAAACTAATGCTAGCAAAAAACTGGATGAACTCATTTTTACTTTTTTTTAAAATTTTGTTTTACTACCGTAATAGCTACCTTTTTCTTGTCAAAATTGTAATTTTCAACGAACTGAAAAATTCAAAGTGATCACATTTTTTGCCAGATTGAGAATCAGAAGAATTGAGCTCATTATTAATACAATGAAATTTTCACACAAACTACTGACTACTGAAATTCATCCTGTCCTCTTTAAATGAACAAGGGCTATAACTCTGTTAAGTTAAAAATGCAAAACAATTCTGGCCACCACAACTCATAATGTCCTTTTTAAATGAACAAGGGTTATAAACTCTGTTAAATCAAATATACATAACTATTCAAGAATCTGAACTCATAAAATATTCTTTAAATGTATTGTTCTCATAAATATACATACTGGCTACTGAAGTTCATATTCTTCTCTCTAAATGAACAATTTTTACAAATCTCTATGAAGTCCATATAAAACATAATCAATATGACAAAAATCTATAAAGTTTAATAAACTTCCACAAACAGACAAATGGAGACAATCAAAAATGCAAAATATTCACTGATAAGGCAAGGAAACACATGGAAAAAAGTAAATATACAGTCAACCTCTTTCTGAATATTTTCGTACCTTGATTTGTACGATTGGTTTAAAATATGGTTGATCCAATATTACAACTCATCCAGTCAACTAACCAAAAACATCTTCCAGCCATACAGTCTTGAATCATCCAGTCAACTAATAAAAAAAAGTCACCTAGCCATATAGCCTTGAATCATCCAGTCAGCTAACCACAAAATATTCTAGCCATACAGCCTTGAATCATCTAGTCAGCTAACCACAAAATATTCTAGCCATACAGCCTTGAATCATCTAGTCAGCTAAACAAAAAGTCACCTAGCCATATAGCCTTGAATCATCTAGTCAGCTAACCACAAAGTCACCTAGCCATATAGCCTTGAATCATCTAGTCAGCTAACCACAAAGTCACCTAGCCATATAGCCTTGAATCATCTAGTCAGCTAACCACAAAGTCACCTAGCCATATAGCCTTGAATCATCTAGTCAGCTAACCACAAAGTCACCTAGCCATATAGCCTTGAATCATCCAGTCAACTAACCAAAAATGTATTCCAGCCATACAGCCTTGAATCATCCAGTCAACTAACCAAAAGAATCTTCTACATGGAAGACTAGTCACTCACATTCATTATACACCTTGAGGTGATGTTTTGAAAACAAAGTTGAACAACAGAGGTGAATCTAGTTATAGTGTCACACAGAAATCCCAACCTTATTATCTCAAATAACAGACCTCCTGAACTGATTTTAGGTCTCCAATATATCTAAGCCATCATGATTTCACAATACAAAGTATATACATTTATGAAATAATAATAAATTATCTACATTTTAGAGTCATACTGGTGATTCAAGGCATTCATATTAATAATTCAAGGCATTCATATTAGTAATTCAAGGCATTCATATTAGCATTCATATTAGTAATTCAAGGCATTCATATTAGTAATTCAAGACATTCATATTAGTAATTCAAGGCATTCATATTAGTAATTCAAAGCATTCATATTAGTAATTCAAGGTAGTCATACTGGTGATTCAAGGCAGTCATATTGGTGATTCAAGGTAGTCATACTGGTGATTCAAGGCAGTCATATTAGTAATTCAAGGTAGTCATACTGGTGATTCAAAGCATTCATATTAGTAATTCAAGGTAGTCATACTGGTGATTCAAGGCAGTCATATTGGTGATTCAAGGTAGTCATAATGGTGATTCAAGGCAGTCATATTGGTGATTCAAGGCAGTCATATTGGTGATTCAAGGCAGTCATATTAGTGAATAAAGGCAGTCATATTGGTGAATAAAGGCAGTCATACTGGTTTATTAAAGGCAGTCATACTGGTGATTCAAAGCAGAATGTGAGTGGGATGAAAAGACAGGAGAAGTGACAGAGATGACAAGACAGGGGAAGTGAGTGGGATGGAAAGACAGAAGTGACAGAGATGACAAGACAGGGGAAGTGAGTGGGATGGAAAGACAGAAGTGACAGAGATGACAAGACAGGGGAAGTGAGTGGGATGGAAAGACAGGGGAAGTGACAGAGATGGCAAGACAGGGGAAGTGAGTGGGATGGAAAGACAGAAGTGACAGAGATGACAAGACAGGGGAAGTGAGTGGGATGGAAAGACACTTGAAGTGAGAGATTGGAAAGACAGGGGAAGTGACAGGGAAGGAAAGAGAGGAAGTGAGTGGGATGGAAAGACAGAATGTGAATGAGATGGAAAGACACTGGAAGTGAGTGGCATAGAAAGACAGGGGAAGTGACAGGGAAGGAAAGACAGGAAGTGAGTGGGATGGAAAAACAAAGGAAGTGAGTGGGATGGAAAGACAGAATGTGAATGAATGGAAAGACAGAGGATGTGAGTGGGATGGAAAGACAGAGAATGTGAGTGGGATGGAAAGACAGAGAATGTGAGTGGGATGGAAAGACAGGAAGTGAGTGGGATGGAAAGACAGAGGAAGTGAGTGGGATGGAAAGACAGAGAATGTGAGTGGGATGGAAAGACAGAGGAAGTGAGTGGGATGGAAAGACAGAGAATGTGAGTGGGATGGAAAGACAGAGAATGTGAGTGGGATGGAAAGACAGAGAATGTGAGTGGGATGGAAAGACAGAGGAAGTGAGTGGGATGGAAAGACAGAGAATGTGAGTGGGATGGAAAGACAGAGGATGTGAGTGGGATGGAAAGACAGAGAATGTGAGTGGGATGGAAAGACAGAGAATGTGAGTGGGATGGAAAGACAGAGAATGTGAATGGGATGGAAAGACAGAGAATGTGAGTGGGATGGAAAGACAGAGAATGTGAGTGGGATGGAAAGACAGAGGAAGTGAGTGGGATGGAAAGACAGAATGTGAGTGGGATGGAAAGACAGAGAATGTGAGTGGGATGGAAAGACAGAGGATGTGAGTGGGATGGAAAGACAGAGAATGTGAGTGGGATGGAAAGACAGAGGAAGTGAGAGGGATGGAAAGGCAGAGGAAGGGAGAGATATTTTAACACTGAGGAACCTTAGATAAAATTAAAGAATGTGCATCTAATCTTTATCAACTATTTTCATTACTCAAAAACCAAAAGCAAACCAAAATTATGATTGATGGGTTGAAATTAAAATTGATAACTGTTGATGAAGATTAAATAACAGGGCAAGTGATAATAGACACATTTATCATCATGATATGTCAATCCAGACGCTAAATTTGGTGGATCAACTGTAAAAATTTTCAGTTTTCTTTGCAATCCCTAAAAATTCCTGACTGATATTTGAAACTTTAACTTCAAAACCCTATTTCAAGGGTAAAGCACATTTTATGCAAATATTTTAATGTGCATGATTTATGTAAATGCCTACATTATAAAAGTGTTACAGGTCATGTAGGCATTCAGAATCTACTATGTCAGCAATGAGTGTCATTTTTTATAAATTGATTACACATACCTTTAAATGGAAATTATTCATTTTATTTGGATTCTCACACATCCATGTAAAAGTCAATGATGATCAATCATTTTCATGTAGAAGATTTTTTTATGACATCTAAGGTCAATGATCAGGATTGAATCAACATTAGATGAGCTTTTAGTATTATATTTTGAACAACAATTAATATTTAACTGGAATAAATGCACTTACATAACCACAATGACATATGCTTTAAACACTGTATATAATGGCTTGTGTCAAATCCAAATATAAACTACACAGACCCTGATCTTTTATCCCATAATGCACTGGAAGATCTGTGTCCATGCAAACTGATAGTAGTAATCAGTAGAACAAACAACAAAGACACTGATTTGCCAATGCATTATGGGATAGCCAATCAGGGTCTATGCTGGTTGAAATTGGACCTGTTTATGGCACAAATTTGAAGGAAATTTATCCAGTGCAACCAAAATTATACATAAAATGAATGGATATAGAATTAAAAGTTTACAAATTTCAGTCTTACCCGGGTTTGCAAAACTTAAATTCCATTTAACAATATTTCTTTTTTCAATTTTTTTTCTTCAAACTATCCAAATTGCCCAAGAAACAAACACACACAGACATTTTGTCTTTGTACTGTATCACATAGCTGGTCTAATCAAAATCAAAGCAAGATCTCTTCTCCTGAAGGCTGCCACTCATGCCCGCAATCAACACCAAAACTGACATACAATAATTAATGTAAACCTGAAAACCTGAATCAAGATCCTGTAAATAATCCAATTTGCTGATATGAGATATCCATATCTTCACTCTTTAATTAGAAAATAATTTTTCTGTTTATCAATGTAACTGACAAATCATGATAGATGATAACTGAAGCATCTTTACCATGACTGTGTTGATGTGAAACTTCAGTAATGATGTAAACAAACAACCTTGAAAGATCATACCAATATATCATTTGTAAAAACTGACAAGAACATGTAAACATTAAATTTAAAATGTATTCATAAAACACTAATGCTCTTGGAACTGGTGGGTGTTTAACTCATCAAGTGTTACAGTCTTTTTCAAAATACCTTTAACTTGCATGTGTTGGTATAATATTGCTCCCAAAAGACCTGCCTTGTAAATATTTTAAATGTGGCAATTTGTTTATCAACAGAGAAAATTCTCACATACAAAGTATGACTACATTTTGGAAATAATAATGAGAGCATGACATTAGAAAATATCCATACAGTATAACTCTACCATCGTTTCACATGTATACCACACACCTGACTGAGCAACACACAAATGACTGACCAACACACACCTGACTAAACAACACAGACCTGACTGAGCAGCATGCACCTGACTAAGCAACACACCTGACTAAGCAGCACACACCTAACTAAGCAGCACAGACCTAACATAGAAACACACACCTGACTGAGCAACACACAAATGACTGACCAACACACACATGACTGACCAACACACACCTGACTAAGCAACACACAAATCATTAAGCAGCACAGACCTGAATGAGCAGCACACACCTGAGCAACACACACCTGACTGAGCAACACACAAATGACTAAGCAACACAGACCTAAATGAGCAACACACACCTGACTGAGCAACACACACCTGACTGAGCAACACATACCTTACTGAGCAACACACACCTGACTAAGCAACACACAAATGACTAAGCAACACAGACCTAAATGAGCAACACACACCTGACTGAGCAACACACACCTTACTGAGCATCACACACCTGACTAAGCAACACACAAATGACTAAGCAGAACAGATCTAACTGAGCAACACAGACCTGACTGACCAACACACAAATGACTGACCAACACAGACCTGACTAAGCAACACACAAATCACTAAGCAGCACAGACCTAACTGAGCAACACAGACCTGATTGAGCAACACACACCTGACTAAGCAACACACACGTGACTGAGCAACACAGATCCTGACGTTCATCTCATGATGCACCATCATATCAGGATCTTCTTTGAATTTCAAGCACAAAACAAAACTGTTACCATGCTCATTTTGCATCTCCATAGTAATGAGTTTCAAACCAGGCTAAGGTATGTGACTGCTCACCTAAGGTCAATGGTCCCATCCAGTTTGTAAGGTTTCCATCATGTGAGACCACATTACAACAACATCCGAGTTACTGAGAGCTCATTTGAAAAGTTGGAAGAAATCCAAGATCTTAAATAAAGTGCTTTCCTTGACTCCAGTTCATATTTAAAAATATTCTGACCAATAAAAACACTGCATTTGTACATTATGACTATGATACAGTAGTCCCCCTCTTGAATGGCCACCCGCTTCTTACGGCCAGAATCCCTTGGCACTGACGAGTTCTTATTCAAAAGTACCCTTCAAGAGCAACCACCCCTCTAACGCGACCAGCGGCCAGCATTTTAGTACAAAAAATGAAATATGTCCCCCTCATGAACAGCCACTTTTGTTTCTTTAAATGTATCCAGAACCAATAATTAATTCAAATCTTGATGTAAGCCTACGGTAAGGTAAGCAATTTTGATTATCTCTATCGTAGATACACGTCTCCGAGTGTCAAGTCGCCGTTAAAAGTGTCCACTAAAGGATTTATAGTATATCATTATCTATAAAAGTCAATGTTTACAGGAAATGGGCTCAATAATGTTATGATAGAGTTTGGGGTTTAACGCCTATGTCGAGTTCTTCTCTTTGATAATTATAACCAGACGTAATTATTATAATCATAACAGGGTCAGCATAGACTAAAAATAGATTTAGTTCATTGGCACACACAGAGAATCTTAAAAATCAACAGGGTACCAGACAAAGACCGGAAAAATCACGTGACCACACATTATGGCTTCCTTTAAGAAGACTGTATTTTGTACACTCGACACAAGTTCTCTCTGCATAATTAAATTGCATAGTCAGCAATAACCGAATAAATCATTACCAAACATTAAAATGTCATCACATTAACAGATACATTATTTTAGAAGAAAGTCGGTTATGCTACTCGACGACATTGGGGAAGGGGGGCGGGAATGCCGAAGAAAAGACTCGAAATAAAAACAAGTTTATGTTGAAACAATTTGAAAATACAAATTCATAACCAATAAGAAGGTTATTCAGCAGCAGTGGAAAAATGGAGCAAATGGAAACATAATTATGTATGCTCAAAGATCTAAATGACGTTTTTGAATCCATTTGCAATGTGCATGACAACAATACCCGCTTGCATATCACACTTACGCCAAGAAAGAAAAAATAGTAACGTATATTCATTTGAAATAAATTTGTTATAATAACAAAACAAAATTTTTTTTTTATTGATTAATGTTTCATTTAGACGAAGATATTTAATGTCTTGAAGTATGTAGCTTTTTTCCTACATACATTACATATACATGTACTTCTCAAAATAAATTTAGCCCCCCTCTGGAATGGCCACCTGTCTTATAAGGCCACATTCCCCGTGCAGCAGGGGTGGCCGTATAAGAGGGGGACTACTGTACTAAATCTGGAGTAACATTTCTCATTTAAACTCGAGTTCTTAAATGTCACTCCAAACTTCTAAATCTTACTCAATATGGACCAATGCAGCATTATGATTGATCAAAATATTAGATTTCAGGTCATGTACAGTTTAATGACAAAGGGGCTAGGTCTAATGACATAAAAGAGCCTGGTCAACTGACATAAAGGGGCCTGGTCTACTGACATACAGGAGCTGGGTCTACTAAAATACAGGGCAGGGTCTACTGAAAACTGTGGTTGAATCTACTGACACAGGGGTCAGATATACTGACATATAGGACTGGGATCACTGACATATGGGCCTCATCTACTGACATATAGGGGCTGGTTGAACTGAAATATAGGGACCAGGTCACCTGATTTATAAGACTGGTTCTACTAATATATATTGGGGCCAGGTCTACTGACATAGGGACCAAATCTACTTACATATACGGACTAAGTCTACTGTCATACAGAGGCCAGGTCTACTAACATAAAGGGCTAGGTCTACTGACATACAGGAGCTGGGCCTATTGACATATAGGACTGGGTCTACTGACCGGTTTAATTACATTTACGGACTACGTCTACTGACATACTGGGGCTGGGCCTACTGACATATAGGGGCCAGGTCACCTGATTTATAAGACTGGTTCTACTAATATATATGGGGGCCAGTTCTACTAACATAGGAGCCAGATCTACTTATATATAGGGACTAAGCTTACTGTCATACAGAGGCCAGGTCTACTGACATATAGGGGCTAGGTCTACTGACATATAGGGGCTAGGTCTACTGACATATAGGGGCTAGGTCTACTGACATATAGGGGCTAGGTCTACTGACATACAGGGGCTGAGCTTACTGACATATAGGACTGGGTCTACTGAAATATAATGGCCAGGTTTAATAACATTTACGGACTAAGTCTACTAACATAGAGGGGTTTGACTTACTCATATATAGATGGGCTAGGTCTACTGATACATAGGGGCTAGGTCTACTGACATACAGGGGCTGGGTATACCTAAACACTAACTGACACCTAGATAAGTTTTAGCTGTTTAGCTAAAAGCATTTCAGTTTGAAGGACTTTATTTGCAATGCAGTAGTAGTTTTCCTAAACACTAACTGACACCTAGATAAGTTTTAGCTAAAAGCATTTCAGTTTGAAGGACTTTATTTGCAATGCAGTAGTAGTTTTCCTAAACACTAACTGACACCTTGATAAGTTTTAGCTTTTTAGCTAAAAACATTTCAGTTGGAAGGACTTTATTTGCAATGCAGTAGTAGTTTTCCTAAACATTAACTGACACCTAGATAAGTTTTAGCTTTTTAGCTAAAAACATTTCAGTTGGAAGGACTTTATTTGCAATGCAGTAGTAGTTTTCCTAAAGTATTACAAAAATGTATTTGAAGAAGAGTCAATGCCATCAGTAATCGAAAATTAGTAACAACAAGAGTTTGTGAAGATCACCATGTTTTCCATGTTGGAAATTAGATCATCATCATTTTCATTCAGGACCAGAAATATATTGCTATAATGTTGAAGTGAAACTCCATGTCAGTACAATCATCCAGTCTAAGACCTATTTAAACAGATTCTCAAGACATCCATCAAGGTAATCATTTTGGAGTGGCATCATTTTAATATTAAACCATCTGTATACAGAAGTGTTGTTACATTAGTGAAAATGCCAGTTTAATACAACCAACCTTCTTCTAGAGGACTAGTCATACTAAAATTTTCATAATGGCTGCTGTAGGTCATGTTGGGTGGTAATATTGGCAATGCTGGTCATGTTGGGTGGTAATATCAGTCATGTTGGTCATGTTGGGTGGTAATATCAGTCATGTTGGTCATGTTGGGTGGTAATATTGGTCATGTTTGGTGGTAATGCTGGTCATGTTGGGTGGTATTATCAGTCATGTTGGTCATGTAGGGTGGTAATGTTGGTTTTGTAGGGTGGTAATATTGGTAATGTTGGGTGGTAATGTTGGTAATGTTGGTCATGTTAGGTGTATTATTGTTAATTTTGGTAATGTTGGATGGTAATATTGGTAATGTTTGATGGTAATGTTGGTCATGTTAGGTGGAAATATCAGTCATGTTGGTCATGTTGAGTGGTAAATATCAATCATGTTGGTCATGTTGGGTGGTAATGTTGGTAATGTTTGTCATATTGGGTGGAAATATCAGTCATGTTGGGTGGTAATGTTGGTCATGATGGGTGGTAATATTGGTAATGTATGTTGGTCATGTTGGTCATGTTGGGTGGAAATATCAGTCATGTTGGTAATGTTGGGTGGTAATGTTGGTAATGCTGGTCATATTGGGTGTTAATATCAATCATGTTGGTCATGTTGGGTGGTAATGTTGGTAATGTTGGGTGGTAATGTTGGTAATGTTGGTCATGTTAGGTGTATTTATTGGTAATTTTGGTAATGCTGGGTGGTATTATTGGTAATGTTTGTTGGTAATGTTGGTCATGTTAGGTGGAAATATCAGTCATGTTGGTCATGTTGAGTGGTAATATTGGTCATGTTGGGTGTTAATATCAATCATGTTGGTCATATTGGGTGGAAATATCAGTCATGTTGGGTGGTAATGTTGGTCATGTTGGGTGGTAATATTGGTAATGTATGTTGGTCGTGTTGGTCATGTTGGGTGGAAATATCAGTCATGTTGGGTGGAAAAATATCAGTCATGTTGGTAATGTTGGGTGGTACTATTGGTAAAGCTGGTCATGTTGGGTGGTAATCTTGGCACCATTTTCATTAAGGGCCAAGTGCTTCTCACAAGAAAAGTGAAAATCAATATGACTATCTATTTTGGTGGAGAGGTATTATGCAAATTTTAAAGATAGCACAGTGGCAGTTATTTGAGCAGTCTGATCAACACCATTATCTTTTTGTTCAAACTATATACAAAGAATTTGGGAACCCCATGTCAACATAATCATCAATTCAGTATAGAGGCAAAAACAGAATTTGAAGATGGTCTTTGATGTGGCCATTGAATGAGGTCAGACTGGTATTGTTTTCTGATAGGTCCAAAAACATAATTATAATAAGAAGTGTTTTAGAAAATGCCATGGAAGCAGTCATAAACAAATTTATCATATCCAGAACAGCAACTATGATGACATAAAATTAATTAAATAATGATAATTAATTAAATACATTCACTTCACTTAATAATCTAAAAGTATGTGTTGTCTTGCTTAACTGCAAAGGAAGTACTGATTTAAAGTAGGACACTCCTGCTAGAACTTAACAGAAACTACCTGTTGAAAATGGGACACACATCAATTTTAATTTGAGCCATAAAAGAAACAAATACAGGTAAAACCCATTATAATGCAATTCAATATACTGTAATGCCAGCATGGCTCCCTTTTTTTAAATTTAAGGAGACCTATCTTTTTAACTTTTAAATACATGCTCTTAAAAAAACTGATTATTCGTATCCCAAGCAGAATATTAATCCCAGCACTTAGTGTTGCTTTAACTTTACCATGCACCATTTCCACCATATAGGCATGTATACAAGTCAAAAGTGAAGCATATTTGATGTCTGATGAAACCTGGCAAATAAAATAAATAATAGATGATCAAAAGGTTAGTTAAAACTGATGACATTGAAATTTCAATGCACATTTTCTATGGGGAAGTTTTTCAATTTGTAAAAAAAATGCAATCCTGCTTTTATCGTGATGTTATTTTTAGGACCCTAAACATTGCATCATAATGTGTGTAATGACACAATGCATGGTTCATGAAACACAAACATTTGCCAGCATATGAGGTTAGTGTTTGAACTTTGTAATAAAATTTGAAGGTTCAAAGTGTTTCCTGAGTGTTAAAAAAAATGTATAAACCTTACAAATTAATCATCAATTATACTAATTATTTACAAATTTTTTGCAAAATTCATTTGCTTCTCAACATTGACATCTGTAAGAGATTACTTATTTTAAAACTTACATTTTCTATTGGAGTTTATGCAAGTCGCATGGTATCAAGCACCCCAATGACTCAGTCCAACATAGCTAATCATCTACAGGCACATGAAATTCCAATGTTTAACACACAATTTTACTACATCAAAACAGCCAATGATGTCATAATAACTTTGCATACCTCTGCTGCATTGTACGACTGGACCTTCATTAGGTTTGTCTTTCGAAAGGTGAAGATTGCAACTGCGAGAACTGAAAAAGATATATTATTTCACTGCATGATGAAGTTCACAACATGTTATTAAGTTATTAAGCAATGAAACCCATAACATTATGTCCCTTCTAACACATTCAGATTCAGGGACCCCGAGTTGCCAAGTGGTAAAATTGCTTTCCATTACGGATCACTACCATGTCACCTCTGTCTGCGTGTGTTCAAGTCTCAAATTTGGCCAATGTTGGTATGTGAGAAAGCTTGCTAGTAGTCTCCACCATTAATACAGGCCACCATGTATAACCAATCATCTGCTGAAAAATGGTGTTAACCCCTACAACAACACATTCAGATTCAAAATCTAATCCAAGTTACAAACTTTCTGATTTTACCCAAAAATATAAATTTAAAAGCTGGCAAATAATATCCTATATTTCCAATTAGATTTAAAATTTCCTGCCATTTAAACTGTCCTGATATTTTAAGTTCCTGATAATCTAGCATATGGTGGTAAGTAAGTGTATAACATATATCATAATGAAGCTTGATAACAAAATTGTATATGACATCATTATCAATATTATGATACAATTTTAAAATGATAATTAAAATTTTTATACTGTTTATTCATTTCTTTCATAATATAATTTTTTTTACCTAAAAGATGGTCTCCATATGAACTGTCTAACAGGCAATAATCTTGCCAAGATATTCTATGAGTTAGGACAAGGAGTGCCAAATGTTTGCTTATATCCAAGCAATCTTTAATTACCTGAAGTGAATTTCATGTGGATTCTGTATAGGTTGTGAAAATTAATCTTTATTTACCCTGATTTGGTAATGGTAAATCAACTTATTTGCATATCTAGAATAAAATATTAAACCTTTTTTAATTCCAGTTAGTGAGGATACATGGTTATCCATCCAGGTCTAATGACAAATCCTGGGTTTTTCACTTTCCTATACCATACACTTTACCCTAAACACCAGACATAAACTATCAAAAATATTATAAATAAATTATGATCACATATTCTCCATTAACTGTTACATAAATGATTTTGATGTTTATTTGTCCCCTTAAACTATTCAAAAATATCCTCCCATATATTACCATCTAAACTCACTTATAAATTGATTCCAACTTCAAACACCAAAGATCCTAATCTGCTATATCTGCACCTTAGGATATATTTTATTTGCTCACTGATTACTCCTACAAAACTGCACAGACCCAGATCTGTTTGCATATTATATGATGGCAGATCTAGGTCTGTGTAGTTTGCAGTTGGACGTATATGCATGTACATACAGTATATCTGATAATTATGCCTAATCTATTTTCCTACCTGACAGGACCTCAAGTGAGTTGGAGGCTAGAATTCTGTCCCATAGCAACAGCACCTGGTCAGCTGACAAGTAGCCTGAGAATGCTCGGACAAGCCATTTGAAGGCAATCTTCAACCTATGGACAATAATAAGCAGAAAATCTTCTCAAAAATAAGAAGTATTACATTAAAATTATAGTATTATATTACATTACTATTTTAGTCTTACATTGCAATTTTCATGTTATATTACATTAAATTTTAGTATTACATTACAATTTTCATGTTATATTACATTAAATTTTAGTATTACATTGCAATTTTCATGTTATATTACATTAAATTTTAGTATTACATTACAATTTGTTATTATATTACTTGTTGATGCCTAATAGTTTAGTAAAATATGATGAGTATATCTGATGATAATTAAGTGATGATCTTTGTTCTACTGATAATAATAGTTTGAAAATATGAATTTAATATTATCAAGAAAATACTAATCATGTCATGAACATTTGAAATTTGATCCCCCCCAAAACCTGTATAGGCTCCAAGACCATTATGATAATGATTCCTTTCACAAACATACGTTCTGACACTTGTGGAAGTAAATACTTACGGCTGACATCCAACAGACTTTAGGTAGAAGAAAAGTTCTGCTTCATGTGTTTGTAGAAGTGTCTCAAACAAAAGACTGAGTCCAACAATACCCTGTCAAGAAAATTCAAGATTAAGGGACTATCAATATCATGCTCTGATTCTTTGCAATGTCCACCATCAGCCGTCAGAGATTCTCTGTTGCAAAGAATCAGGTCATACTTTTTCTTGGATAACACCAAAGTACTTGGTAGAGAATATAATATTGTCAGAAGAAAAATATGGGAAGCTATTTAAATCATGCAGGGGAAGCCAGTGTTGAACTATGATTCTGGATTGGAACTTCTACCCATATACATAAGGATTTTGTCATGTGATCAATATTTAGTTGATCATGTGACTCCAGTCCAGAATTCATTCCTCTGATAATGACCTTATGCAAAGGTTGAAAGCTCAGGAGTCAAATACTTATTTTGCTACAGACAGGTATCTGTTTTTAGTCTTATTAACTGCCAGTGGTTGTAGCAGGTTGTTGTTGTTGTTGTTGTTGTAGTGTTTAACAGCATTTTTCAGCACACGATAGGCTATACATGGTGGCCAGTATTAACGATGGAGGAAGAACCCGGGAAAACCCAGAAAAGAACCACCGACCCACAAGAAGCTAATGGCAAGCTTTCTCACATAACAACACTGGCCAAATCAGAGACTTGAACCCACGCAGACAGAGGTGAGATAGCAGCGATCCATAATGGAGAGCGCTTTAGACCACTCGGCAACTCAGAGCCTTGGTTGTAGCATGTAACAGTATTCAATCTATAAAGCTACATGTACATTCTGAATATCCCTTAAAGTTACATTTGGGACTGGTTCTCAGTAGCTAGTGGTGCAGCAAGGATGTATTTAAATCATGCAAAGAACTGAATCTGGATGACATTGAAAAGTAGAGTTATTAGTGTCGCAATGGGCCCCGCTTACTTCAATTTGCTTGGCTGGGTATTAAACAATGAACCTTTTACTGAAACAAAATTTGGGGGAATAGGCATTGGGGCCATTAAATCCAGAAATCATTGATAAAGTAATGCTATAAAAACCAAAGTCAGAAAGGGGCATAACTATGGTACCAGTTTGGAATATTTGAAACCAAACTCATTCAAAGTCTCAGGAATATAAAACTGTGTTCCAAATTTGGTTGAAATCCAATAATATTTGGCAAAGTTATGTTACACTAGTCAGAAATGGGCACAACATTTGGCAAATTTTTGCTATATAACCCAAAGTCAGAAAAGGGCACAACTCCTTGCAAAGTTAAGCTATATAACCCAAAGTCAGAAAGGGGCACAACTCTTGACAAAGTTAGGCTACATTACCTAAAGTCAGGATGATAACAATAGGTAAATAGAAGTCTACAAATAATTTCAAGGAATGGTGAAAATTACTCATGTAATGTCTCATCAATATAAAGTTACATCCCAATTTGGATGAAATCTAAAAAAATTGGTCAAGTTAAACTGCAAACCAGCCAGGAGGTTGGACAATCAAGGGACTTAATTCATATATTAACAAGTGATTCTGTGGAATGATGGAAATTGAATTCATTCAAGGTTTTCTCATTATAAAATCATTATAAAATGGGACCTAAGATGGGGTCACAAGAGTTTCTTTTTTTTTTTTAGAAATGAAATCCAACAATCCTTGGTACGGTTAAAGCAGAAATCAAATTCAATGGCAATCAGGGGCCATAACTCCTGCAAAAATGTCACTGAATGCAGAAATCAATCTCATTTAAGGTCTCTTCAATATTACACTGCATATAAAAATTTGACTGATATCCATCAACCCTTGATAAAGTTAAGTCACAAAAACCAAAGTTTGGAAGATGTGCAATCTGGAGGTATAAATCCAATAAATGTGGGCATTGACTATATATCAAATTTTTTCAAGGTCTTGTCAGTATTAAGCTGTTTAAAAACATTTCTTCATATCCAGTAATTCCCAGTAAAGTCAGAAACCTAACTGTTGCTAGAAAGACAAAGAAGAAAGGACAATATGATTATTACAGGCCCTACCAATTTCATCGAGCAAGCCCTAACTAAACTTTAAACCCAAATACAACATGTAATACATATTTTAATTTAATTTACCTGTGGATGTGAGGAAATACTGTGCAGCCTGAAGAAATAGCGCACATACATTTCTCGGAAGACATAGTACAATTTGATGGGGTCCTGATACAGGAAACACAAAGGAACCACTAAAACAAAAATTTAAAATGATATGTTCAAGAAATACATCAATACATATCTATATCATTGATAGAAACATGGTCCATGGATATGTAGCTTTCTTTATAGAAACATGATTACTGGATATATAGCTTTATAGAAACATGGTCCATGGATGTATAGCTTTCTTTATAGAAACATGGTCCATGGATGTATAGCTTTCTTTATAGAAACATGATTACTGGATATATAACTTTATAGAAACATGGTCCATGGATGTATAGCTTTCTTTATAGAAACATGGTCCATGGATATATAGCTTTCTTTATAGAAACATGGTCCATGGATATATAGCTTTATAGAAACATGGTCCATGGATGTATAGCTTTCTCTATAAAAACATGGTCCATGGATATATAGCTTTAGAGAAACATGGTCCATGGATATATAGCTTTATAGAAACATGGTCCATGGATATATAGCTTTATAGAAACATGGTCCATTGATATGTAGCTTTCTTTATATAAACATGATTACTGGATATACAACTTTCTAAAAACATGGTCCATGGATATATAGCTTTTTTGAATCATGATGGATATACAACATCATTGAAACATAATTAGTGAATATACAACATTATAAAATCATGATCCATGGATGTACAGCTTTTTAGAATCATGATGGATATACAGCGTCATTGAAACATAATTAGTGAATATACAACATTATAAAAACATGATCCATGGATATACAGCTATATAGAAACTTGATCCATGGATGTACAGCTTTAATGACACATGCTTAGTGGATATACAACTTGATAAAAACATGATCCATGAATATACAGCTTTATAAAAATATCATCTATGGATATACAACTTTACAGGAACATGATCCAAGGATTTTGGCAATATATTCTCATCAATTATAATATGTTATTTCTATATGATTTAGAATAGAAGATAAACTGCTGTCTACTAATCATTGTGATTTTATGCAAATGTCAACTTGCATCTGAATTTTTTTACATAAGCATCAATCACAAGAGGAATGTCAGTGGATGTATGTAGAAGCTGGGTATCACTTAACTAGTGAATCACAATAACTGATACACTGACTTCATGTCTAGTAAGAAAATGTAGTTTAATCTTGCATATAATACAAATATAGTGGTGGATCCTTAGGCAAGGCACTTTCTCCAACTACCCTGACACTAAATAACCTACTTGCATTGCTATGACATAAAAAACCAAACCAAACCAAACCCAAACCAAAATAAGTGATGGAAAGAAACTAAGTAAAGACTCAACAAACAGTGTCTAAGTCAAGTTTTTCTCCATACTAAGTGATAAAGACAACTCTTTCCATATATACATACAAAGTGATAAAGACAACATCTTCCATAATTCATATTGAGTGATGAAGACAACTCTTTCTATAAATACATGAAAAGTAACAAGGACAACACATTCCATAATACATGCAAAGTGATAAAGACAACTCATACATGCAAAGTGATAAAAACAACTCATACATGCAAAGTGATAAAGACAACTCATACATGCAAGGTAATAAAGACAACACATTCCATAATACATGCAAAGTGATAAAAACAACTCATACATGCAAAGTGATAAAAACAACTCATACATGCAAAGTGATAAAGACAACTCATACATACAAAGTGATAAAGACAACTCATTCCATAATACATGCAAAATGATAAAGACAACTCATTCCATTATACATGCAAAATGATAAAGACAACTGATTCCATAATACATGCAAAATGATAAAGACAACTCATTCCATAAAACATATAAAGTGATAAAAACAACTCATTCCATTATACATGCAAAGTGATAAAGACAACTCATTCCACAATACATTTAACATTGATAAAGACAACTCATTCCATTATACATGCAAAGTGATAAAAACAACTCATTCCATTATATATGCAAAGTGATAAAAACAACTGATTCCATAATACATGCAAAGTGATAAAGAAAAACTCATTCCATATAGATGCTGAGTGATTTATGATTTATCTTTTTGGAAATCACAATAAGTGGTAGCCAAAAAGTATGGCATTGCTTTAACTATATGCATGCAATTTGAAGGTCTTCAAATGATACTGGTAATATTTTTAAAGTTACTTAATTACTGTAAGAGAAATCACATTAAAATTTGATTACCACAGAATTAAATTTAACATGTAATTAATATTCTATCCTCTGTTTTAATTCTGACCAAATGCTAAATATTTCATTCTGTATGTCAACATTTTGTGCTTAAAATTCCTATCTGCTTACCATACATGGCAAATCCATGGAATGGAATAACACCATTTGGTGGATAGATCACAGAGAATTCTTCCACACCCAGTTTTCCACGGATGTAAGATTTTGGTGGTGTGGCACTATTTTGCGTAAAATGTTCCAGAATCATTGTATCACGTGAAAATGGAAGTAGAATCTGAAAGGCAAACCAATCAAAAGTAGTTAAATTCAATTTTCAAGTCTCAAATAGTACCCCTCAAATCTGATTGGATTAGCCTGGATAATGCCCACTGCTTGTGCCTTTTCATATCGATTTTTCAGACATACACAAGTTTTACCATGTGACAAGATTAGGCCATAAATATATAATTTATTAGTGGTAAAATGTTGGTTATATACCTATCATGCTATTTTAAGATATACCAACAAATGAATATGCTTATCATCAAATTTATTTCAGAATCTAAAGCAGCCAGTCTGAAACGGATAACGGATTTGTCAGAAGTAGAAAACTGTACATTGCATTTTTCATATGAGTTCATATATACCGGTAAACAATGAGTAAAAATCAGGGTCTGATGAGAATAAATGGTGCATCCATTCCTTCAAATCCAGAACATTGAATACCGGTATCTTTGACTAATTTTAAAAACAGAATAAATTTCTTCATGAATTATCTCCCTTTCTCTTCCTCTGTGCCTTCATTTCTTAATGTCTACAGTCTAAGTGACTAGTTTCTTGCTATTTACATTCTGTTTAAAGTTAAGAAGCTGTATCACATCACCCTATATCACAAAGGTGCTTAAGTTTGTTCTCCATATACATATATATATATCTAAGCAGAAAACTTCTTTTAAAAAGCTTATCCTGAGAAATTTAATTTTCTGGAATTTCATCAATATATTTCAGAATTTGGAATTTTCACAAACTTTTGTAATAATTCTCCAAAATCCAGAATCAATGGCATCTCAATATTTTTCAACCCTCTCTGCAGGTTTAATAATTTTAATGAATACATTTGTCCTGTACATTTGTTTGGAAAGTATTACCCTAGGAACTTTTGATAAAGGTCATGGCAGACCATACACACTTTCTTACAAGATAAGCCTCAAAACACATAAAAAGAGCCTAATTTGCTATTGGTTAATGTGCCAGCAGATCATGGTCTATGTTATTGGTTTTCCTGATCAGTCCTAACAAACTGAATTAACCCAGATCTGCTGGCACATTCTTTGAACTCACATCCAGATATAAAATTATGGCAGATTGCAGCTGGACTTGACTTACAAGTGAGTATATACAGTAATATATAAGAATCTGTATCACATAATGATCACCTTTACTTGTGGAATGACATATTATCATAAAAACCATTTGCCACATTAAGGCAAAATATTTTGCAGCATGACAGTAATATGACTGAGTAAGGTAGTAACATCACTGGGTAATGCAGTAACATCAGTGAGTAATGCAGTAACTTCATTGAGTAATGCAGTAACATCAACGAGTACGGCAGTAACATCACAGAGTAACACATTAGCATCATTGAGTAAGGCTGTAACATCATTGAGCAATGTATTAACATTATTGAGTAAGGTACTAACATCAATGAGTAATGCAGTAACATCAATGAGTAATGCAGTAACATCATTGCATAAGGCAGTAACATCATTGAGCAATACAGTAACATCATTAAGCAATGTGGGAACATAAATGATTAAGGCTGTAACATCATTGAGTAATGCAGTAACATCATTGAGTAATGCAGTAACATCATTGAGTAATCAATAACATCAGTGAGAAAGGCAGTAACATCATGGAGTAATGCAGTAACATCATTCAGTAATCAATAACATCACTGATAAACACAGTAACATCATTGAGTAATGCAGTCAAATACATTATGTAATGAATTAATCTTACAAGCCCAGTTCATTTTACAATAAATTCTGACATTCATTAAATACAACAATCTGTCTTTTACAACATCTATCATAATTTAATGATATCCAGGTATTTAAGCCCAAGTATCAGAATTTAAGGATATCCAGGTAGTCAAGTTCTAGTATCAGAATTTAGGGATATCCAGATATTTAAGTCTTAGTA
Source organism: Unio delphinus (assembly GCA_029339505.1). Classification (NCBI taxonomy): domain Eukaryota; kingdom Metazoa; phylum Mollusca; class Bivalvia; order Unionida; family Unionidae; genus Unio; species Unio delphinus. The sequence continues at coordinate 11,668,846 of JAQISU010000179.1, read as the reverse complement.
TCAGAATTTAAGCATATCCAGGTATCAGAATTTAAGGATATCCAGGTATTTAAGTCCTAGTATCATAATTTAATGATATCCAGGTATTTAAGTCCTAGTATCATAATTTAAGGATATCCAGGTATTCAAGTCTAGTATCAGAATTTAATGATATCCAGGTATTTAAGTCCTAGTATCAGAATTTAAGCATATCCAGGTATCAGAATTTAAGGATATCCAGGTATTTAAGTCCTAGTATCAGATTTTAAGGATATCCAGGTATTCAAGTCCTAGTATCAGAATTTAAGGATATCCAGGTATTCAAGTCCTAGTATCATAATTTAATGATATCCAGGTATTTAAGCCCAAGTATCAGAATTTAAGGATATCAAGGTATTCAAGCCCTAGTATCAGAATTTAAGGATATCCAGGTATTCAAGTCCTAGTTTCATAATTTAAGGATATCCAGGTATTTAAGTCCAAGTATCAGTATTTAAGGATATCCAGGTATTTATGTCCTAGTATCAGAATTTAAGGATATCCAGGTATTCAAGTCCTAGTTTCATAATTTAAAGATATCCAGGTATTTAAGCCCAAGTATCAGAATTTAAGGATATCCAGGTATTTAAGTCCTAGTATCAGAACTTGATGATATCCAGGTATTTAAATGTAAGCTCTGTTGAAATGATAACACTTGCTTGTCAATTGTGAGATTTATTGTGAGATGAAATGATATAAAATAAACCTAAAGCAATACGAAGCACATAATTAGAATACAAGACCAATACAATACAGAATTTAACCAACGAAAACAATATGCACAATACACAACACACACACACCAGCATTTATAATTTTCTGACAGAACAACACAAACGATACCTTACCAGACTCGAAGGGTATAATTTTTCCAAATAATATTCAATCCCTGGTCTTTCACTCCATGAAAGCCAAGTGTTCTTCATTATCACAACTCATACTGCTCGAGACGTTGTCTGTCTCAAGAACTAGAGTAGGAATGCCAGAAGCTTTCTGTCAGTATGGTGGGGAATTTATTTTAATACTCATGAAGCACGGGAATCATGATAAATCGATTGATCGCTCACTCCCTCATGACAGACACACACATTGGTCAATGATGCAAGTCCTGGGTCAGATAAAGGAGGATTGAAATAAAACTTTTCCTTTTATGTATGTAATTCTCTACAAATGTTTTATTAGACTGTAATGTTTATAAATTAAATAACATAGGTGGGTATTGATTATATTGTGCAAAAGATACAATTCCCAAAATATTGCCAAGTTTTTCAGAGCGTTGATGAGACGATGGATCCCGTGATCCTGTGACACAATACTAGCCAGTCCTTGAATACAAACAGAAACATGGCAAGTGAGGTTGATAGTAGGAAACCAGATTTGGGGTGCATATTCAAAAGTTGAATCTTCTTCCATAACTATTTCTGTTGAATTGTGTGTTAACAATGTGTTTAAGACTTCGCAGTAAGATGGTGTCATATTTCATACTTTAGAATATTAAAAAAGTAAATTTAAAATAAATACTTATACATTGTGTGTTGTACAAAATTGTGATAAGGATTAAGTGATGGTGCTCGATGTAAAGATTAAATATTTACCACAATGCAATAAATTCATTTAAGAATGATGAGGTTCAATCATATTATATGTAAATGACATTCATTACCTATCCCCAACACACACACACACACACACATCACCTAAGGACTGATATCTTAAAAATATCCATCCAACACTGAAACACTAAGAGATAATACTGAATTCTGGGAGAAGAGACTAGAACAGGGTTAGACTTATGTGTGAAACACTATATCCATTACTGGGGACATGTAAAAGGCATTGAGAATGCTTTTCAGGACTTGCCCCCATTATGCCAAAGATTATTTTATATGTACAATAAAGTGCCTAATGAACCTATGTATTGTGTTTTATTTAAACAATGAAATAAATTGTATTCATCTGAATGTGAGTCACAGAATAGCAGTGGACTGGAAGAATCATTGAAGCACAAAATATAAACAAGTACATATGTTACACAATAACTAATTGTACATGACCCCCATCCGAGAAAGAAAAAAAACAACACATTTCTATATTTAGGTTTAGACCTATGACATTATATGGTGGCTATGACACATGATCTGGACTGAGAATTATCAGAGTAAGTATAAATATATAGCAGTGTGTATCAAGTAAACAGTGTCACAACCATCAGACTTGCACTAAAACTCTTTCTGTATGTGATAGGCATACAGCAAACATTAAAAAGTGGTATTACACTCACAAAAATGATCAAAATGTTCAAGTACTTAGATTGTTCAATCTGTATAAACTGTTACTTGTTACACTTGCTGAGAATTTGAAAATAAAATGATATTAGTTAACTGATAGCTGTTAAAAAAGAAAACATGGGATCCTGTAATTACATTTAAACAATATCATACAACTGTACAAAATTAAGTATAATCAGTATATTTAATCAAAAGTGTTTCCATACTAATATTGCTCTGTAAGTTAGTTGTTCTGACAAACTTACCTGATACAGGTAATCTACAAACCTACCTGATGCAGGTAATGTACAAACCTACCTGGTACAGGTAATATTCAAACATACCTGATACAGATAATCTAAGTTACCAAGCTGATACAGGTAATCAAATCTCCTACCTGATTCAGGTAATCTTCAAACCTTCATGAAACAGGCAATATTGAAACCAACCTAATACAGGTAATTTTCAAACCTACCTGATACAAGTAATCTACAAACCTACCTGATACAGGTAATCTTCAAACACAAAATATTGGTCATCATTGGTGGCAGTCAGCTTCACATCCTAGAAAAGATGTCACAAATTTATAACTACCTTAATTTGCAATTCAAGATGTTACAAAGTTGTAACTGCTTTTGCAATTCAAGATGTCACAATGTTATAACTACCTTTGCAAGTCAAGAATCTATTTTCATAGCTATTATAGTATTCATGACCCCCACCCCTATGTAACCAGTAAGTTTTGTCTTTTACCCTTTGACTCTAAAATGACTGAAATTCTAAAGATCTTAAAACGGCCCCTAATGAAACGTGCATATAACAACCACTTAGAGGACCAACTAAAAGCTCTCTTTAAAGTTAGGTGGTCTTTAAATACAGTTAAGAGTCATGAATTTAGTTTAAAAGATGGAGTATAGGATAGAGAGAAAAATCTACAATTGCTAAATGGATACATAAGTAGGTTAAAGTGACAGTGATTTGTCTTTAATACAACTAAATCACACAACAACAAAAATTCATGTCTGCCATACACATTATGGACCAATGAAGTGAAAAATAGCAGTTACTGGTCATGTTTGGACAAGTGGTTGCTATATACAGGCAAAATTAAATAAATTCACTTGAAATTAAAGTGAACAGTACAACTCTTACAAATGTAGTAAGTTTCAAAGTTGCATCAAAACTTTTTCACAGCATAAAATGTATCCAGTTTGCAATAACATGCTAAAAATTCATTTCTAAAACAAGACTTAAAAATTTATAAACATGTAAAACTCTCATAGTTTGAACAGAAAAGCAAAAATTCCTGTCTACGTGAAACAATTTTAGTGCAAAACTGTTTTTTTACTTAAACAGTTATAATATGAAACGTACTTCCACGTCAGACACGCACAGACATACATATTCCACCTATACATGCTTATAAGTCAGGTCTACTGCAAATGGCAACTGACCCGGATCTGTTGCTGCATAATACACTGACAGATCAAGGTCTCATAAGGCAGTCTGTTAGGAGTAACCAGTAGATAACCAATAACGTAAACCCTGACATGTAAGTGCATTATGCAATTGCAGATCAGAATCAATACTGTTTTACTCAACCTATAAGTTATTAAATATGGATTTTGACAAGAATTTAGACAATTATTTAAAAAAGTTATTAAATTCATCTTTCAATTGTGTACAAGAAAAACTTCGGGCAACATGTAACAGTATAAATCAAATTGTTGCCTATTAGCCAGTTGTTTAAATTCAGTGGCTTATTGTATGCCAATAAATACTGAATCCCAAAAATAAAATTAATAGTGATCAGAAACCATATCTTTTCTTATATATTATTTACTTTATAACATTATCGTCATGACATCAAGCAAATGTATTGTGCCAAAGTTCTTCAAAGTTACCTTATAACATTTGATAAGTTATGATTTGCTGTTACTGATGCATGTAAACAGAATTTATATTAAATGTAAAGTTTAAATTCAATTAGTGATATTTTAAAAAAATAATGTCAACTTTTTGCTTGTCAAAGTTCATCTAATATGAAGAATATTCAACTACTGGCATTTTATTGAAAACCATGATTCCAGTTTGAAAAAGAATTCTGTAAACTTTCAGTTTTAGTATTTCTGATAAAATGACTATCTTAGAAGATCATATCAATAATTAGTATTAAGTCCAATGGTTAGGGGGTATGACAATTTTCCACGGATTATGGCAAATAAAAGTAGATTCTTTAGACTGTTATGTCTAATTGTAGGAACTGTACCATCAGATGGCAATATAAAGAGCATGTAATAATATGAGTGGAGCAAACAAAACACCCACTCAACTCCAAAAAAGATGTGAACTGTCTTCACTGTTTTTCTTTATGACTAAGAGAGACCTGATGTAATCTGAAAAAGGCTTTTCCAAATTATTCAACTGCTAGATGATTTCATTCAGGTAAGATGTATTTATTACTCAAACAATCACTGATGTTATCAAGATATGTTGTGTTTATTGCTCAAAATAAAGCTAACATACATTTTTATCATGTAAAAATCCCAATACACCACTCCCTCAATAAATCAAAAACCTGTTTATAACATCGGGTCAGGCATGGATCCAATTTTAAAAAGCTAGAAATTAACCACAAAAATAGACCCCTAACTTGAAGAAAATCATGATCACAATCAGTAACTGAAATTCTGATACATTGCTCATTTTATCGTCTCAAATGGTAGATAGGACCTGGCAATTTGAATCATCATTATGAATAAGTTTAAATTCTTTTTGCATTTTTTTTAAACGACATTCTTGGAATAGCATAAATAATGACATTCAAATGAAAATTCAATCACTGAAAATGTCACACCTACTGGAGACAGTACTTTGGTAAATAAAACCCCAGTTAAATAAGTTTTATTATCAAGTGACATTTCTATTTTAATTCTACCATTTTGTTAGATTTAAGTTTATTGATGATAAATGCAATGTACCTTCTTGTATTCAAACATAAAATGGGGTGATCTACAGCTGTGTCTGTGAGCATTTCTGATAAGTTCCTACTTAACTACCATGTTTTTATATCTGACTTGCTGGAGTATTTGTTGTATTGTTGCACAAAATTAAAAGTACAGCTCCCTAAAATTATAACAAAAAAAGTTTCTTTTGCATCAAGTGGATGTGGAATAAAAGAAAAGTTAAAAGGCATGCAAGTCTCAGGTGTAAGTTCTAGCAGCCTAGTAAGTTGTATGTTGGGTGAAATTATTTCAATGCATCTATCAAACAGTGTTATACTTAAGATAATTAGACTACATCTCAGTCAAAGATAGAGAGACAACCAAGCAAATGAGTACTTCATGAAATAAAGGGTTTTTTGTTTCACAGATTGATAATTATGGAGAATCGAGTTTTAGAAAAATCCTGTAATGGTACTTGGAGATATACTCAAGGATGAGAAGAAGTTTCAAAATTACTTGCAATGAAATTATGGCATCATTATATTACTGACTGAAAAGTAATAAAATTGAGTTTCGACATTGATGATTGTTCCATGAAATAAATGTTGCAAGTTTTTTTTAAAAAGAATCTTGTTTCATGGTGTATCAACAAATTGTCTGCTTCACTGCTTTTTAGTGTTCCAGCTTCTAAATATGCAATAACGAAATAAGCAGGGAATCAAATTAATCAACAACAAAGTGATATAAAACACAAATGTTTTTTGCAAACATGTAAAGGTTGTTGAAACCAGTTGTAATAATGTCACTGATTTTTCAGATGTTGAAAATTAATGTACTTAACACACAATAACAAAGAACTTCATTAGAAAAAGTGCCTTGTTGATAATTATTTTCAAAGCAATAATAAAATGAGTATTCAGCCATCAAAGAGCCCAGTGTCTTGCACTCCACTCCCAAAACTTTGTACAATTGGGGGGGGGGCATAACTTCTCATTTTTTGTAGGTCCCTTAGTAACTCCCCCCCCCTGCTTATAGTGTGGTCTATTTGTATAACTTATCAAGCGAGAGGTGTATTCAATTATTTAACACCTATTTTAATTAATACCCTGTTTCACAAGAGTCACTGAAAATGAGCACACATGAAATATCCTCCATGACAGTCATAACAGATAAATCCTTACCTTATAAAGTAAACTGTCCACCAGAAGATCATGCTGAGAAACATTAAATTTAAGCTGTTCATAGTACATCACATCCTAGAAAAGAAATAATGCACACTAAGAAGTCTGTATGCCTCATAGCCATATTCTAAAAACTTATAATTGGAATTTATAAGGTAATGGGTCCGAGAGAAACATGAAAATATACTGATGTGACAATACCATAATTTTAGTCTAGAACAAAGACATTAGCCATTACTAATTACAATGCATTGAAATATCAAACTTACTGTATTTACTAGCATATTGGTAGCGGCAAACAGAAATTAACAAGTGACAACAAATCAAGGTCTTCAGTTGTTTCTAACTGATTGATCCTGAAAACCTGCACAGACCTAGATCTGCCAGTGTATTATGCAAGGGCAGATCTTGATTTATGCAGTTTGCAGCTGATCCTGTCTTATCAGCAGATATATATGGTATATGATAAATAAAATAGGAAACTCTAAAACACACATGTATTGAATACATACAATATGATGATTAATTTTAATCTTTTGTGAAAACAAAGAAATACTTCTTCCAGAAGAAATATAGGGATATTTGAGGAACTTTTGGAGAATTCATAGGGAACAAATATAGGCCTTAACAAAAATAGAAGAATTAACAAATATAAGGATTAAGAGAAATAGAGGAATTAACAAACATAGGTGGATTTTATATAGATCTGCATAAAATAAAGGGATGGCTTAGAGACCAGAGTTTAATTATCACCTTTAAAAGCACTAAGTGATCCATATCTTTCTTAATTATTCAAAATGAATTGGTTCATATAAAAAAAAACATAAGACACATTTAAACAATTATAAATATGATCATTAAAAAACCATCCAAAATATTTTCATGCCTCCCACCACTACCACAAAAAAGAAGGGACAATCAACTTTCCAGAGTACATAATAGTTGGACTAATAATGTAATGATAACTGCTTTATGTAACTATGAAAGAAATATTTCAATAATTTTAAACATTAGAAATCTTTTATTTGCAGTTCTTTTTTGGTTTTATCTACATCTTCCACAAACAGTAGATGTCATTGCCTTTATCTTCACAACATGTTCTATTGCAGTAATGTTAATTTTACATCAAATGAGTTTTCCTTACATGAGGTTCTATATGTTTTAAAGTAGTCTGGTGTTATTTAATATCATTGGTATGAAAATCCCTGATTTGCCATTCTCTTTGTGTTTGGAATAATACAAAATAAAATTAATTGAAATCAAACAGCATCTCCGAATATGATCAAAGATTTATTTTTTCCATAAGTATTCTTCCAAAGTCAAAATGTCCGCTTATACTGTAAACACTTCAAAAGGTATGGAGTCCTAATAGTGAGCTACGTACTAAATATAGATATGAAATACCCATGATGAGCTGCATACTAATTATAGATTTGAAATACCCATGGTGAGCTACATACTATGCACAGATATGAAATACCCATGGTGAGCTACATACTAAATATAGATATAAAATACCCATGGTGAGCTACATACTAAATATAGATATGAAATACCCATGGTGAGCTACATACTAAATATAGATATGAAATACTCATGGTGAGCTACATACTAAATATAGATATGAAATACCCATGGTGAGCTACATACTAAATATAGATATGAAATACTCATGGTGAGCTACATACTATGCACAGATATGAAATACCCATGGTGAGCTACATACTAAATATAGATATGAAATACCCACGGTGAGCTACATACTAAATATAGATATGAAATACCCATGGTGAGCTACATACTAAATATAGATATGGAATACCCATGGTGAGCTACATACTAAATATAGATATGAAATACTCATGGTAAGCTACATACTAAATATAGATATGAAACACTCATGGTGAGCTACATACTAAATATAGATATGAAATACCCATGGTGAGCTACATACTATGCACAGATATGAAATACCCATGGTGAGCTACATACTAAATATAGATATGAAATACCCATGGTGAGCTACATACTAAATATAGATATGAAATACCCATGGTGAGCTACATACTATGCACAGATATGAAATACCCATGGTGAGCTACATACTAAATATAGATATGAAATACCCATGGTGAGCTACATACTAAATATAGATATAAAATACCCATGGTGAGCTACATACTATGCACAGATATAAAATACCCATGGTGAGCTACATACTATGTACAGATATGAAATACCCATGGTGAGCTACATACTAAATATAGATATGAAATACCCATGGTGAGCTACATACTAAATATAGATATGAAATACCCATGGTGAGCTACATACTAAATATAGATATGAAATACTCATTTTGAGCTACATACTAAATATAGATATGAAATACCCATGGTGAGCTGCATACTAAATATAGATATGAAATACCCATGGTGAGCTACATACTAAATATAGATATGAAATACCTATGGTGAGCTACATACTATGCACATATATGAATTACCCATGGTGAGCTACATACTAAATATAGATATGAAATACCCATGGTGAGCTACATACTAAATATAGATATGAAATACCCATGGTGAGCTACATACTATGCATAGATGTGAAATACCCATGGTGAGCTACATACTAAATATAGATATGAAATACCCATGGTGAGCTACATACTATGCATAGATGTGAAATACCCATGGTGAGCTACATACTAAATATAGATATAAAATACCCATGGTGAGCTACTTACTAAATATAGATATGAAATACCCATGGTGAGCTACATACTATGCACAGATATAAAATACCCATGGTGAGCTACATACTAAATATAGATATGAAATACTCATGGTGAGCTATATACTAAATATAGATATGAAATACCCATGGTGAGCTACATACTAAATATAGATATGAAATACCCATGGTGAGCTACATACTAAATATAGATATGAAATACCCATGGTGAGCTACATACTATGCATAGATATTAATAATAATAATAATAATAATAATAATAATAATAATAATAATAATAATAATAATAATAATGAGGACTTTGTATAGCGCCTAATCTTTCAAAGCTCTAAGTGCTTTACACCATCAATAATGATATAACTACACTACAGAACAACAAATGACAAATGAAATTGGAAAACAAAAACATGCTGAAAACATATAAGATACAAAACATGATTAGGTCGCTAAGTTTGTCCCTGCAGTCGAAATAGGTGAGCCTTAAGAGCACTCTTAAAAGGGACCACTGTGTCTTTGTGTCTAATTTGAATGGGCAATTCTTTCCATGTCACCGGGCCCTGGTGTGCAAACGAACGTTGTCCATATGACTTTGTTTTCACCTTGGGAACAATGAGTATACGATTATAAGAAGAAGAGCGTAAGGATCTAGCTGGTGTATACACATGGGTGAGGCTGGATAGGTATGTTGGACTGGAGTCTGTCATTGAAACATAGCACAGAGAACAAATTTTGTGTTTGATTCTGTATCAAATTGATAGCCAATGTAGGGTACAGAGCAGTGGTGAGGTGTGCTCTGATTGAGGTACTCTATAGATGATCCGTGCAGCTGTGTTTTGAACTTTTTGAAGTTATTGAGTAAATATTGTGACGAACCAGACAGAATTGAGTTACAATAGTCCAGTCTTGAAAGTAATAATGAACACACAAGTGTTTTAGTGGCATCAACTGAAAGATATTTACGAATGGAACTGATATGTCTCAATTCTAGATATGCAGCCTTGCATATGTTCATGACATGTTGGTGCAATGTGAGAGTACTGTCTAGAGTAACGCCTAGGTTCCATACTGACTGTGAGAATTTAATGTTGGTGTTGCTGATATTTATTGTCTGAGGTAAAGGATGTGAATGAGAAAGTCTGTGATGTGATCAGAATAGCCTCAGTTTTATCATCATTCATCTGCAACTTGTTACATGTCATACATGATTTCACATCAGAAATGCACTACCATGTATGGTAGCATCAACTTCAATTGGGTGGCTTGTATATTTGGGTGTCATCAGCATACAATTGGTGTGACACTGGGTGATGATCTATGACACTTGAGAGCGGCTGAGTGTACAGAATGAAGAGAACATGTCCAATAAAAGATCCCTGTGGAACACCACAACATACATCAACTGGGCTGGAGTGTATTCCATTTGCATTTATAATTTTTGTCCTGTTGACTAAGTAGGACTTGAACCACTGTAAGGCTATATTCTGAATGCCAAATACATGCTGGAGACGGTGAAGTAATATATCATAGTCTATTGTGTCAAATGCTGCAGATAAATCCAGGAGAGTGAGGACTGTAATCTTTCCATTATCCAAAGCAGAGAGAATGTCACTAAATACTTTCAGAAGAGTAGTTTCCGTACTGTGGCAAGGGCGATATGCAGACTGTACATTGCTAAAAAGACTGTTTGAATTCAAATGAGATACAAGTTAAGTTAGAACAACCTTTTTAAGATTTTTGAAAAGAATGGGAGATTAGAAACTGGGCAGTAGTTCTTTAAATCGTTATGGTCCAGTGTTGGTTTCTTCAGCAGTAGCTTTATGATGGCAGCTTTGAAAAATAATGTGAATTCCCCTGATGAAGAGAGAGAGATATTAATAACATCAGCTAGTGAAGGCAATATTGGGTATAAGCACTCAAGCAGCAGTGATGTCGGAATTGGATCAAGTTCACAAGACTTTGGTGCACTTTTCATCATGATTGTCCGTACTAAATCAATAGAAACAGGTTCAAATGCTCCTAACAGTTGTCGCTGAAATTCTGCATCATAACTGTATGGTGACGAATCAGTTGAAATTGTGCTGTCAAGCGAATCTCTAATGGCTTGTACTTTGTCATTGAAGAAATTTGCAAATTGGTCTGGTAGGTCTAGTGGAGAGAAGGTTGATGGAAGTGGTGTACATTTGTTCCTTGACATTAGTTTGTTAGTTATCTCGAAGAGCTCTTTGCAGCTGGAACTCTATGTGATCTTAGTACTGTAGTGGGATGATTTGGCTAAATGGACTATGTTTGTGACGTTCTTCTTAGCGGCATCATAGATTTGTTTATGAACAGTGAGTCTGGTGGAAAGTCAAAGCCTCTCTGCTTTTCGGCGATGTCTTTTAGCAGTGCGAAGCTGGTCCCTAACACTGCTATACCATGGAGAACACTTTTTTGTTGATACTCTGCATTTGGTGGCTGGGGCATGTTTTTCAAGCAATGAACACAGGCAGTTATCAAGTTGTTCCGCTGTTGGATGTAAGAAAGTTGTTAGGTTTTCTTGGATGTCATCCATGAATTTGGTTCTATTTATCATACAGAGGTTTCTCTTAGTAGCAAATAGAGGTAGAGGGTTAGGGACTGATACGTCGAGATGGCATACAATGCAGAGGTGATCTGATGCAAGTTCATGGGATACAAGGGTGGATTGTAGAATATTATCATCAGGTCTATAAAGAAACCAGTCTAAAATGTGACCAAGTTTATGGGTAGATTGGTTAACTGACTGTTTAAGATTGAAAACATAAATGGAATCTAGGAGTTTTGACATGTATGGTTTACCAGGACAGTCAAAGTGAAAGCTGAAATCTCCAAGAATAATTAGGTTGCCACTTATTGAATTTCCATACTCTAGAAGATTTGGAAACTGCTCCAAAAAGAGAGATTCAGTCAGCTTGTTTTTTCTACTAGGAGGAGGACAGTAGAGACAGAAAAAATGGACTGACCTTTGTTCCAGTGTGAGCGTTGTTTGTACTAGTTTAAACGATGTGTGGCAGAAATTGAAGGTTGTGTTGTACTTAAGGCATTTGATCATGGAATTCTTTGTAATTACAGCAATTCCACCTCCGAGAGAGTTGCGAGGGAATGACTTGATGGAGTAATCACTGGGTGTTAAATCCGCACACTTACATTTATCACCTGCAGAATGTAGCCAAGTTTCTGTCAGGAAGAAGACATCAATATTCTGGTTGTTGATAAAATTAACAATTTCTGTGCGCTTTTCCGGTGATCCTACTAATTGAGCATTGAATAATGCAATACGTAGTGGTATCCCTGGGACAGTTGACACAACGGTTCACAATTTAAGAGGAATTTGAACCAGGTTATTAAAATTAACGGCAGAATTTTTAAGTTGTTTATCCGTTACGGGTGAAAGGGAGATAACTGGAATTCTTCCTGTTCTACACCTGCCAGCTTTGAAAGAATGTTTTTTTTTTCGCTTCCGTTTACATTTAAGAAATGATGAATGTATTCCCAGTTCGTTTAGTCTTGAGCACAATGTAGTATCTAGAACCAAGGTGTGGTCATTTAATCCAATTAATGAGGGTCCGTCATATTGTAAGCGGTCACGTGACAGCGGTTTATTAAAAAACAAATGACGTCTTAACATTGGGACAAAACAGCTGAGAAAAATTCTAATTGTTCTCGTTTCCAAAACAAGGAGATGAATTAACACATACGAACGGAACAGCCAATGCATGATGAAACACAATAATGTAGACAATGATAGAGAACAAGCACAAATATCATAAATATAGCACAAAATCGGAAGAGCCTATCTCGAGTAGTTAAATGGTGGCCATCTTTCCATATCAATAGATATGAAATACCCATGGTGAGCTACATACTAAGTATAGATATGAAATACCCATGGTGAGCTACATACTATGCATAAATATGAAATACCCATGGTGAGCTAAATACTATGCACAGATATGAAATACCCATGGTGAGCTACATACTAAATATAGATATGAAATACCCATGGTGAGCTATATACTAAATATAGATATGAAATACCCATGGTGAGCTACATACTATGCACAGATATGAAATACCCATGGTGAGCTACATACTAAATATAGATATGAAATACCCATGGTGAGCTACATACTAAATATAGATATGAAATACCCATGGTGAGCTACATACTAAATATAGATATGAAATACCCATGGTGAGCTACATACTAAATATAGATGTGAAATACCCATGGTGAGCTACATACTATGCACAGATATGAAATACCCATGGTGAGCTACATACTAAATATAGATATGAAATACCCATGGTGAGCTACATACTAAATATAGATATGAAATACCCATGGTGAGCTACATACTAAATATAGATATGAAATACCCATAGTGAGCTACATACTAAATATAGATATGAAATACCCATGGTGAGCTAAATACTAAATATAGATATGAAATACCCATGATGAGCTACATACTAAATATAGATATGAAATACCCATGGTGAGCTACATACTATGCACAGATATGAAATACCCATGGTGAGCTACATACTAAATATAGATATGAAATACCCATGGTGAGCTACATACTAAATATAGATATGAAATACCCATGGTGAGCTACATACTAAATATAGATATGAAATACCCATGGTGAGCTACATACTAAATATAGATATGAAATACCCATGGTGAGCTACATACTAAATATAGATTTGAAATACACTGGGTAGTTACATATGAGGCACAGACATGAGGTACCCATTGTGATATATTTACAATGTATAGTTATTATTCTGTGTATATGTATGGAGTTCCCATGGCAAGTTACACACCACACATGTATGGGGTCCATATGGCAAGTTACACACTGCACATGTATGGGGACTGAATGGCATGGGATAGTATGCAGATGTACCAGGTCCCCATGGTAAGATATATTATGCATATAGTGTGGTAAGCATACTTCGAAGTATAGGTATGGGGTTCCAATGGTGATCTTTACACCAGGTATAGGTATGGGATTCCAATGGTGATCTTTACACCAGTATAGGTATGGGATTCCAATGGTGATCTTTACACCAGTATAGGTATGGGATTCCAATGGTGATCTTTACACCAGTATAGGTATGGGGTTCCAATGGTGATCTTCACACCAGGTATAGGTATGGTATTCCAATGGTGATCTTCACACCAGTATAGGTATGGGATTCCAATGGTGATCTTTACACCAGTATAGGTATGGGGTTCCAATGGTGATCTTTACACCAGTATAGGTATGGGGTTCCAATGATGATCTTTACACCAGGTATAGGTATGGGGTTCCAATGGTGATCTTCACACCAGTAAAGGTATGGGATTCCAATGGTGATCTTTACACCAGGTATAGGTATGGGGTTCCAATGGTGATCTTTACACCAGTACAGGCATTGGGTCCCATGGTGAACTACATAAAGGACTGTTATGAGTTTTGTTTAGTGTGATACATACTATGAATAGGTATGAGGTTCAAATGTTAAGGTACATATTATGCCGAGGTATGGAGTCCCTATGGTGATCATCATACTATGCATAGGTACTAGGGACCCAAAGTGGGGTACATGTTTTACAATAGTATGAAGTCCTCATGGTAAAATTCATGCAATGAATAAGTAAGAGGGCTCCATTATGAGGTATTACAATGCATAAGTAGCAGTCAGAGCTGACGACAAATCTAAGCTGCAAGAAAGCGGAAAATGTCATACACATCATTTATCCCATCATACAAAATAAGTGTAAATGTAACTTTTAGACTTCCACTTATATAATGTATTAACATGTCATCATTTGGGGCAAAATGGCCATTGTCAAAATGAATCTAACAATAGACAGATTCAAAATGGCCATTGTCAAAATGAATCTAACAACAGATTCAAAATGGCCATTGTCAAAATGAATCTAACAACAGACAGATTCAAAATAGCCATTGTCAAAATGAATCTAACAACAGACAGATTCAAAATGGCCATTGTCAAAATGAATCTAACAACAGACAGATTCAAAATGGCCATTGTCAAAATGAATCTTACAACAGAAAGATTCAGAAATGCCATTGTCAAAATGAATCTAACAACAGATTCAGAAATGGACATTGTCAATATCTAACAACAGACAGATTCAAAATGACCATTGTCAAAATGATCTAACAATAGACAAACGCAACTAGGACATTATCAAAATTGAACAAAATATAGAGAATATATTCTTTTCCTATGTTAAAACCAGATATATTTCATTGCATATTGTAGTACCAAAAACACGATATCACAAGAAGTGGCAAAGCCATGAGTTAAAATATCTTTTTGGTACCACAGGATGAAATATATCTGGTTTAAGAAAGGAAAAGAAAATTTCCTTTTAATTATGTATGAAAATTGCACAGAATCAAAATTTAGAAAATTACACTCACTCTTTGGCACAACACTGTGATGAACATAACAACCTCACCCCACCCATTTTGTAAATTCCAATCACTTTCATATGCTGATCATATAAAAATGAATGACTTAAGAGAGAGGCAAGATTGGGTCAACCTGATTTGTCACAGTAAATTACACTTTTGATATTTTGTAAACTATATGACCCTATTACACTTTTGATATTTTGTAAACTTTATGACCCTATTACACTTTCAATATTTTGGAAACTATATGACCCTATTACACTTTCAATATTTTGGAAACTATATGACCCTATTACACTTTCAATATTTTGGAAACACTATAACCCTATTAGAAAAGAAAGAAGTCTGATTCAGCAATGCATCACAATATGTTTATCATTGTTGTCAAGGAAGTAAGGGAAAATAAACATAGGGAGTCATCAAGTCAAATTTCTTCAGCAAAAATAAATTTCCATGACTGAACATTTTAATGCAGTTTCTATTTCCTTGTGATAGCTCAAAATTAAATGTTTCAAGCCATGATGGAAAATTTTATATTTTTACATGCGAAAATATAAGAATATATTTTGCACAGTTGTGTAAAACTATAGAAATTAAAAAAAAAAACTTTAGACAAATGGTAAAAAAATTAAAAATGATAAAATGGATCACATCAACAAAGATCAAAACAGACTATCATAATATGTCATCAATGTTTTATCAAATTAATATCAAATGTAAATGAGCTGTCCACAAACTGACCAGGTCATCTGCATTTATGCCCAGTATCTGAGTCCAGATTTCAGCTCGCAGACTGAAAGGGCAGCCCTTCTTTGCATACTCTTGTGACAGTGGACCATGGTTAGCAGCTATCACTGAAAAAGTGAAAATTTAGTGTTGATTAAATGAAGCATGAATACTAATGTACAATCACACAAAACATAAATATAAGCACTTCTGAGAGATATCAAGGTAGCATATATACTCATCTTATAACAATCGTATACTCATTATTCCCACTATGAAAATGAAGTCATATGGACAATGTTTTACCCATTGAAGTTAGACACTAAGACACAGTGATCCATTTCAAGAGTGCTCTTAAAACTCACCTGTTTTGACGGCAAGATCAAACTTAAAGACCTAATAATGTTTTCTACCTTAAATATTTTCAGAATTTTTATGTTTTCTAATTTCATGGTGATTGTTTTTGTTTTTTGTTTTTGTAGTGATATCATTATAGATGTTGAAAAGTTCTTAGAGCTTCTAAAAACTAGGTGCTATACAAAGTCTTCATTATTATTATTGTTATTATTATTTTCAGATCCAAACTCCATAGACCCAGATTACCATAATATAATGAACCAGCAGATCTGGGTCTATGCAATTTGTTAAGACTAATCAGTAGAATATATAACATTAACCCTGATCTGACACTGCAAACCATGCTGGTAGATCAGGCTTGATGTTGTTTATAGTTGGACCTAACTTGTGTGCGAGTATATATGGAAATTATATCACTGAGATTGCATTTATCATTGTCTAATTATTATAAAATATGAAGAAGAACCTAGCAGTAACACAATTTATTTTTCTTGGTTAATATTAATGATGCCATAATTGTTAAGTAATTAAGAAACTGTTCCAAAGTACTTTGAATTCATTTAATGTTTTTATGAAATTTAAGACTCGAGGAACAATCTAAGTTCTATGGAACAAAAGAAGCTTTCCAAAACTCCATGAATTTAAGTACTCAAGGGACTAAGATAGTTCTGTAAAAACAGTAAAAAAAACTTAGAAAAATCAATAAATTTCAAGACTATAAGATTAGTGATTGTTCTATGGAAAGAATAGAAACCTTCCAAAATCTATTAAATTAAGTACTACTGACAGTGTTATTAAAATGAAAATTGATTAACACAGCATATATGATACAAGTTGATACCCACAGTTGATGATACAATGATACCCAGAGTATATGATACAAATTGATACTCACAGTTGATGATACAATGATACCCAGAGTATATGATACAAATTGATACCCACAGTTGATGATACAATGATACCCAGAGTATATGATACAAATTGATACTCACAGTATATGATGGAAGTTGACACCCACAGAATATGATACAAGTATCAAATTTGACATTGATTTTGCCAAGACATGTAAAAGTTAAGTATTAAATTGATCAAAGTCAAGTCAGATTAAACTTTAATTTAATCAGTCTGCCAAATACCAGACTTAAGTTAAGATTAAAGTTTTATTAATTAACTCCTCTAAATAGATTCAAACAGTTGCATAGGTACTGATGAAGCACTAAATTCAGGACCAAATTAATATATTTCATCTAAATGAACTGCCTTATAAGGTTTGGATGTAAAATATGACCAATGGTTGCTGACTCATTTTGCTGGGCCTGAATTAGACATTTTTATTACACCTCAAAAAAGTCATAGTATCAGTGATTATCATACATCTATTTTATCTCCATTAACTTTACATTGTCAGAATTGTGCAATATTTTATGATATTGAACACCATCATATTACACTCACAAGTATGACATGTGTGCCAAGTAGTAATATAGTGTCTTAGGAACTACTTTGTAAACAAATTATGTACACTCATATAGTAGAACCTTTACATTTCACTTCATTAAATTTGTTTCTGAATGAACTAAATCAGCTATTTTGTAGACTAATATATAACAGCTTATTTTTTGGCTACAATGTTTTGGATTTAGGCTAGCAATAGATGCCGGACTGGTAATAAAATTGCTGGAGTCCCAACAAATAGCATGTAGGTGACATGGCATAAACATGTCTTCTTTTGCTGGTAATAAGAATGGCAAAAGATACGCTTACGGGTTTACTTCCTGAAATGTCCTCAAAATGTACTTTCATAGTTTTGCAAAGCCAGATTGCATGAACTATGTCATGGGTTCCAAATCCTGATTAAGGCCTACACATTTTAAAATAGTACTGCAATTTCAACTACATTCCAAGTACAATAACATCCTCCTTACTGCGTTCAAAATGAAATGAAAAATATATTCCAGTGTCTTTTTGATAACTACAATTGAAAGAATTCATATTTTTCCCACATTATGATTCCAAACATTCAATGACAGAACAGAAACACACATGAAGATCAACACACTACTACCTTACCGCACAAATCTGATGTTACTTGCTGCAGAATTGACCTTACCGCACAAATCAGATGTTACTTGATGCAGAATTGACCTAGCTGCACAAATCAGATGTTACTTCATGTAGAATTGACACAGATAAATCCAGTCCATAATTACAAAATTTAGTAGAATCGACAAAAATTCCATTCTTTTCATTCCAGACCAAATAGAAAAGTTGTTGCAATGTGCATTCACAACAGGACTCTAAATGTCAATTTTAAGTATACCAAAATGACAATTTGTTTCAAAAGTGATGTAAATAACAGACTAATTTCAAATTTTTAGCTGGGCAGAGTTGTGTGTCCATTAATACTGTTTCTGTGTACTCATGAATCTGTGCCTGTGCGTTTAGTTTAAAATACAGCATAAATTCAGTTACCTATTTTCTTGTTGTGCATTTTTGTTTATAAAATAAAGCCTTAAGTAGAATAGAAAAATGAGCATGTAATAAATAGGTTACTGCATTTGTGTGGGAAAATATGAACTCATTTTGTGTGATGGATATACTGCAATCCCAAGGTCTTGCAGTATATCTATAATAATAAAAAAAACTCATTCATATTTTCCAACACAAATGCAGTAACCTATAATTGGTGCACAGAATGTCATATATCCAGGAACAAATCATCATGTCTAACTCATATGAATGTGTCTAACATGTAATCATACCTCAGGCTATTGTGTCTCATTCACATAATTGCATCTATCATGCAATCAGATGCAGGCAATTGTGTCTCACTCACATAATTGTATCTGTCATGCAATCAGACAATTGTGTTTCATATAATTATGTTTCCTTGCCTTGCATAATTTGGTGTGTTAAAGAATTTATTGTCCCTGTTTTGTGAAGATATAAACATTTGTTCACTAGTAACAAGTCATGTTAGCTTTTACTAGAACACGAATTTCCTTGGGTGGACCAATCTTCATATCTCCATCTAACAATGGCAATAAATGGTCCTATTCACTGGAACATTAGTCATTTAAGAGCTTTTTCCGAAGTAAACTAAGCATTGAAATCCACAGATTTTAGTTAGCTTCATTAAACTGTATTTTGAAATCCAGATTTTAGCTTCATTAAACTGTCTTATGAAATCCAGATTTTAGTTAGCTTCATTAATCTCTTTTGAAATCCAGATTTTAGTTACCTTCATTAAACTGTCTTTTGAAATCCAGATTTTAGTTAGCATCATTAAACTGTATTTTGAAATCCAGATTTTAGTTAGCTTCAATAAACTGTATTCTGAAATCCAGATTTTAGTTACCTTCATTAAACTGTCTTTTGAAATCCAGATTTTAGTTAGCTTCAATAAACTGTATTTTGAAATCCAGATTTTAGTTACCTTCATTAAGCTGTCTTTTGAAATCCAGATTTTAGTTAGCTTCATTAATCTCTTTTGAAATCCAGATTTTAGTTACCTTCATTAAACTGTCTTTTGAAATCCAGATTTTAGTTAGCATCATTAAACTGTATTTTGAAATCCAGATTTTAGTTAGCATCATTAAACTGTATTTTGAAATCCAGATTTTAGTTACCTTCATTAAACTGTCTTTTGAAATCCAGATTTTAGTTAGCATCATTAAACTGTATTTTGAAATCCAGATTTTAGTTAGCTTCAATAAACTGTATTTTGAAATTCACAGATTTAATTAACCTGAATGAGGCTATTTTAATTTTCTTTAAAGTTATGAATTTGATAAAATACAGCATATACTGGCCTATACGTTGTGTCCAACTTAAATCAACATGGACCCTGGTCTGCCATTGCATACTGAGCTGATGGATTGGGAATTTTGCTATTTGATCTACTGAATACTCCGAACAAACTGCATAGACCCAGATCTGCAAGTGCATCATTAATCAAGACTTGTGCAACTTGATTCTCCATTTTGAACTGCCAATATTCAAGAAATGATCTAAACCTTATCTTCATTTCACCTATCTACCTGCGACAACAAAGAATCAAGCTTTATTTAAATATTGAAATAGCATGGCTGCAGCAAATGGTTCTGTATTATGGGAAAATACCTTTGCAGTGACAAATATACTTGTCCAACAATTTTGACATTTTTGCCATTTTTAATAGGTCATTTGTTCCAAATTATTTAAAGATAAGCCAAAGGCATATTACCTAAATTAAAAGCTTTAACACTTTGATTTTCCAGATTGTTCAATTATTTCATAATGTTGGCTTGGGATTAGTTTGCTGACCACATCATGAGTAGAACAAAAAGAGGCGGCAAATGAAAGGAAGGCAGAAAAGTACCAGGAATGGGTAGAATTCTGTACAGTGTAAGGTTGGAAAACTTGACTCTTCTGCTAAAAGTAGGATGCAGGGGTTTCCTGCACAGTCGACCTAAAGAATGATCAGTGCACTAGGAATAAGATGACAAGCATGGAAACATTAGTACAGACTCTAAGCAAGGTGGCAATAAGTTTCCTCAGTTGCAGTTAGCTAACAGATTTAGAAAATAACTGGCAACCAATACAGATGGGCAGTTTCTGATCAACACTGTTGTCCCGACATCTGTACTGAGATAACGGGGTGAAACACTTTGGGAAGAACTATGACATCTGTATTGAGATAACAGGGTGAAATACTTGGGGTAGAGCTATGACATCTGTGTATACTGCAATCCAACTGTACATCAACACTGCTGATGGATCTACATGTAGGTGAAGATAGATAAATGAATTTTCCATATTTGACAACTATCCATACATTTTCATACAGAGGCATAGTAAAATCAGTATAACAAATAATCTAGTAACAATAAAACACACAAATAAAATAAAGAATGGGAGGTTTAATTGGCTATTCATGCCTGCAACATGTAATCATCCCTTCCTGAAAGCAATTAGTAGACAACAAATGTATCAAATATCATCAACAAGATACTTAAGAGTTTTTTTGAATGCAACTAAATATCAGCATAATGCTTTGAAAGGCTAGATATCATTTTTGACAGCAAAATTGAAAGGCTAGATATCACTATTGACAGAAAAATGCTTTGAAAGGCTAGATATTATTGTTGACAGCAAAATGCTTTGAAAGGCTAGATATCATTGTTGACAGCAATATGCTTTGAAAGGCTAGATATCATTGTTGACAGCAATATGCTTTGAAAGGCTAGATATCATTGTTGACAGCAATATGCTTTGAAAGGCTAGATATCATTGTTGACAGCAATATGCTTTGAAAGGCTAGATATCATTGTTGACAGCAATATGCTTTGAAAGGCTAGATATCATTGTTGACAGCAATATGCTTATAAGTACAAAGGAAAAACATCCCTATTGACAGCTAAAGGATAAATATCACTACTGACAGAAATATGCATACAAGGAAAAAGGATAAATATCACTACTGACAGAAATATGCATACAAGGAAAAAGGATAAATATCACTACTGACAGAAATATGCATACAAGGAAAAAGGATAAATATCACTATTAACATAAATATGCATACAAGGAAAAAGGATAAATATCACTATTAACAGAAATATGCATACAAGGACAATGGATAAATATCACTGTTGACGACAACTAGATTTGGGACAGCATGATATGAAGTATATCTTGTGTACCTTTTCTTCCAAGTTTCATCCTATCACTGTCAAACAGTTCAGTTGGAATGTCTGAGTGGTCATCAATTCCTGTCTGACACTGATTGATGGACATCTCACTAAACAACAACCTCTGTGGAAAGAGAGAATTGTAGATCAGGTTTTTTTTATTCCAATTGTTTGTATCATATGTTCTTTCTAAATGCTTTGTAAACTTGTGTATAAATCAGATCCAACTGCAAAACACATATACCCTGATCTGCAACAGTAAACATGGGTCTATGATGATTTCTCTACTGATAACTTTTAACTGCATAAACCCAGATCTATTGGTACACAATGCAATAGCAGATCTGGGTCTGTGCAGTCTGAAGTCAGAACTGACTTATACACAAGTATATATGATATTCTGTACTTTACTGAAATCCCTAAATTTATACTTTTGGTGAATGTGTGATTTAGATTTAGATTTTTAACATAGCTTTAATTTTTCAGTCATATCGCTACAATGTCTGCACTGTGGCAGTTTATAGTGATGTACAGACATGAAGCATGATGTCCCTACAAGTCACATTATTTTGACATCTGGCCAAACAGTACTAACACTAACCTTTCAATGCTGAGCACCGAGTGAGGCAGCTGTTAGTACCATTTTTGCAAGTCTTTGGTATGACTTGGCCAGGGATCAAACCCACGACCTCCGCATCTGAGCTGGATGCTCTAACCACTATATCACCAGAGCGGTCAATATGTTTGGTAAAAGTTAGTAATTCATATATATACATATATATATAGAAATATACAGATACAAAAGTCTGCCTATATATATATATATATATATATATATATATATATATATATATATATATATATATATATATATATATATATATATATAGGCAGACTTTTGTATCTATGAAGGACATAATAATCCAATTAATTGTTATTTCATGCATTAAAAAATAAAATGGAAGAATAAGTGGAAAAATTACTGAATGTTTTCTGTTATGTGCATTTGAGTCCAATGATAACTGTATCTAGATCTGTGTTAAATCAAGTTTGATATGCACAATGAGAGATACTATTTATACATTTATACTTGCTTATAAGTCTTGTCCAACTGCCTAAGTTAAGTTTTTTTAAATAGTTTTGTAAAAAGCAGAAAAATAAGAGTATGGTAAGTCAATCTAGTACAGAATGACTGTAAAAAGCAGCAAAATAAGAGTATGATAAGTTATTCAAGTATATAATGACTGGAAAAGAGATTATCTGAGAAAATATTAAGTCGATACACCAAATGATAACCTAGGCACATATTCTTTTTGTAGAGAATTCCTTTCCATCATTTAAAGTCAACGTTTCTGTTTTGTTAAAATAATAATTGTGAAAATAACAGTTATTAAAATATACAAATTTCAAAACCTTTTTCATTCTGCTGATTTTGGACTTGAAGAAACATGACATAAATTGTAAAAATACCTATTATAAGAATACAAAATCTACAACTGGAATGTTTTCCAGAACCCTTGGATAGAGAGATAATGCCTATACTAGATGATACAAATAAAATAATTGCTATTTCGATGGTAATCCAGAGAAACGCCAGAGCAAAATAGTGTAATCAACTGTCATTTGAGGTAGAGTATTGAGTTATCTCCCTTTACTTATATATATATATATATATATATATATATATATATATATATATATATATATATATATATATATATATATATATATATATATATATATATATATATATATATATATATATACTGTTTTCTACTGTGAAACAGAAATGTAAAACAATATGGAGTTGTCATAAAGTAGCATAATATCCATTTAATGAAGTTTACACTCAACCTGGTATGAAACATTCAATGATGGTTACTTTTTTTATCAAAGAAACGGGCAGTGAAGGTTAATTAGTTTGAGTTTGCCAATAGTATGCAGTCAATTCAACTTGGTCGAAATCCATTTCATCATTATATCTGTTTTCTGTTATATCAATTGGCATTTTTGGGCATGAGTCATCTTTCCGCTAGGGTGTACACAACGTTGATCTGTCTTATTACTCAATATTGCTTGTCATATTTGAGAAAGAATTTACTACTAAAATACAACTGAACACATAAAAGCCCAAAATAGATGTCAAAATATCATTCTATCATTTTTTCCTTCCATTCTGACAGCGTAAAATGATTTTTTTTTCTCTCTTTTTTACCTTTAATTTATATAGTAGTATGCCACATAAATCGATTTTTTGGCCTTTAATTAATCTGAATCAATACTAAAGTTTTTATTTTGTACAAATGATTTAATGTATGTTATTACTATTATTATTATTATTATTATTATTATTATTATTATTATTTGCACAAATATGTTAACAGTGAAAAGTTTGGCATTACATGTATATACTTTTCTCACAAGCACTGTGTAGTGAAAGAAAAGTTCTCAAAGACTCAAAGACTCAATGATAATAATAAAGGAAATATTTGGTCCATATGCATTTTAAAAAAATGACATCATTTTCAAATCTTACTTCTCTCTCTCTCTCTCTCTCTCTCTCTCTCTCTCTCTCTCTCTCTCTCTCTCTCTCTCTCTCAAACACACACACACACACACACACACACACACACTAACACATAACATACTAACAAGAAACATATCATTATATTTGATTGGTCAGTCATTAGAGAACATCCAATCAGATGTCAGTCTTCTGAGCTTAGTCTACATCTGGAAATAAAAAATTATCCTCCAGGCAAGAATCCCTTTGGAAACTATAATACCGATTCCTCTGTTCATTATGCAAATGGCAGAATAAATTGTGAGTGTTATTTTGTTAACTTAAATATTCATTTGTTTCCATTCATTACACCAAAAATGTTTCTTTTGTAAAAAAAAATAGTGTAGTGTATATAGCTAAAAAAAAAGTTCGTAACAGGTATATTATTTTATAATGTATAAACAACATAATATTGTACACAAGGATATGCATAATCAACAGATGAAAATTAAAAATATGACCAATCTTTCTGTATTTTTCTATGAATGCAATTAAAAATATACCCATCCATTCTATATTTTTCTATGAATATAATTAAAAATATGCCCCCTTTCAGGTTTTTTCCATAAATACAATTAAATGTATGACCACTTATTCTGTATTTTTCCATAATTTGTACTGATTATCCCATCACATAAAAGGCAAATTTTGAATTATTTCTTACCAGCTTGTTGACATCTTTCACTTTCAAGGGAACTTGAATGATGCCCCACATGTTGTAGAACCTGAATTGCAAACAAACACTAATTTATATTAAAAAAAATTGCATGCATCTAAAGTTAGATAACAAATATTTGATAATAAAACATGAAACTGACAATTTTTTCAGGAATTAGCTTATTAAGATATTCTATGTTGTAAATTTGGGCATGAGTTATTTTGGTTTGCAGAATCAGATGTCTCTTTGTCTATTAAAAGACCATTAGACACAACAGACCCAAGATGGCCTGATATTGCTCACTAAGGTGGTTAACAGCTTGTAAACAAAAATTCACACATATATTGAAACTGTAAAGAAACATTTGGATGACACATTTGCTACATTGTCTATTCATGTCGGCATCATCATGATCTCTTCCCCACCCCTGGGAACTATGCCATGATTCATAACTTAGAGACTATTTAAAGCCCCACCCCCACGGTTTATAAACTTACTCGGTACTACAAGTCAAGTCAATCTGTACAGTCAGCTTGGATTCCAAGGTCTACCTTACCCTATGGATCCTGCCCCTGGAGTTATAACTTGAAAAGCAATGAGATCCCTACCCAAGGGTGCTGTGGTGGCTCAGTGGTTAAGGTGTTGAACTCATAACCAGAAGGTTTTGACTCAAATTCTCCCAATCTGATTAGCCCAGGGCATCACTAATATATATGGATCACACTCTTAATCAAACTCATTTGAGATTTTGATGAAACAAGTCTGATTTTAAGCTTTTCAGAAATATGGTCACTACAGGGTTTACAAGCATAGCCATAACGATACAATCTCTCCTTGTTAATATGTGTCAATGTTACTCAGAATGGAACTTATCCAAGGTCTTGTTAATATAATCTTATATACCAGATAAAATCTTACATACTAGATAAAAGCTTACATGCCAGATATAAGTTTACTTATCAGATAAAAGCTTACATACCAGATAAAAGCTTACATACCAGATATAAGCTTACCTGATATAAGCTTACATACCAGGTATAAGCTTACTTAACAAATATAAGCTTAAATACCAGATAGAAGCTTACATACCAGAAAAAAGCTTACATACCAGATATAAGCTTACATACCAGATATAAGCTTACATACGAGATATAAGCTTGCATACCAGATATAAGCTTACTTACCAGATTTAAGCTTAAATACCAGATATAAGCTTAAATACCAATGTAAGCTAAAGAACCAGATATAAGCTAACATATCAGATATAAACTTACATACCAAATATAAGCTTACATATTTACATAACAGATATAAGTTTAAATACCAGATATAAGCTAACATACCAGATATAAGTTAACATACCAGATATAAGCTTGCATACCTGATATAAGCTTAAATACCAGATATAAGCTTAAATACCAGATATAAGCTTGCATACCAGATATATGCTTGCATACCAGATGTAAGCTTATATACCAGATATAAGCTTGCATATCATTCAAAAACTGGTCAGAAATGAAGTCTCTAGAGTTTTCATAATTAAGTGATAGCTGAGTCCTGATGCACATGGACAGATATAATATACTCACTTGGTTTATGGCGCCTATATTATTTATTCAATTTATTACTCCTAACAAACTGCACAGACCCAGATCTGACATTGCTTCAAGGCAGATCTGGGTCTATGCAGTTTGCAGTTGGACTCAGCTTAAAAGTATGTATGGTATGTTCCCAAAAAATCAAAATGATCAAGGAGATTTAGCAGTTGCTACCCTCTCACAAAACATGTTGTGAATAAGATGCGTGTGCCGAAAAGGGATAATTATTGTAGGTGTGTTTGTTAGGGCATGTGCAAATACATCTCCAACACAGTAAAAAGGACCCATTACACAGAACAGTTTATCACAAAATTAGAACATTAATGAACACAAGGTACACATGGATTTCTCACAATATAAGACAGTCAAAAAAATGTATCCTGATTGAGATTTTTCAGCTGAACATATCAAATAGATCTTAATCACATACTAAGAAAGACAAATACTACTTATTTATAATTCAATGAGGAACAAAATCAGACAGAACAAATCAGATTGATATTCAAGTTTATTCCTTTAAAAATAAAAGTACAATAATGTTAAATGAATCAAAGTTGCTGATTGGGATTGTAGTAAACTTAAATCAATTTTAGTTGCTGACTGTGATTCCAACAAGAATACTCGATTAGTCCTTTTCTTTGGGACCTATTTTGGCTACTACATATTCACAATTATGGATAAATACTGTCTACAGCCTGGGACACTGAGGTTCATTGCATAAATAGTCTACAGCCAGGGACACTGTGGTTCATTGCATAAATACTGTCTACAGCCAGGGACACTGTGGTTCATTGTATAAATACTGTCTACAGCCTGAGACACTGTGGTTTATTGCATAAATACTGTCTACAGCCAGGGACACTGTGGTTCATTGCATAAATACTGTCTACAGCCAGGGACATTGTGGTTCATTGCATAAATACTGTCTACAGCCTGGGACACTGTGGTTCATTGCATAAATACTGTTTACATCCTGGGACACTATGGTTCATTGCATAAATACTGTCTACAGCCAGGGACACTGTGGTTCATTGAATAAATACTGTCTACAGCCAGGGACACTGATTCATTGCATAATTACTGTCTACAGCCAGGGACACTGTGGTTTATTGCATAAATACTGTCTACAGCCAGGAACACTGGTTCATTGCATAAATACTGTCTACAGCCAGGGACACTGTGGTTTATTGCATAAAAACTGTCTACAGCCAGGAACACTGGTTCATTGCATAAATACTGTCTACAGCCAGGGACACTGGTTCATTGCATAAATACTGTCTACAGCCTGGGACACTGTGGTTCATTGTATAAATACTGTCTACAGCCTGGGACACTGTGGTTCATTGCATAAATACTGTCTACAGCCTGGGACACTATGGTTCATTACATAATATTAAATACTTTCTACAGCCAGGAATAGTGAGGTCTAATGCATAGTATCTGTAGCCAGGGTTACTGCAGTCTACTGAATAAAAATCGTCTATACAAAAGGATATTGTGGTCCAATGAATATTGTCTACATCCTGGGAAACTGCAGTCCATTGAATAAATATTGTCTACAGCAACGGATACTGCAGTCCATTGAATAAATATTTTCTATATCAAAAAATATTGTGGTCCATTGCATAAATACTGCCTACAGCCAGGCTTACAACAATCCAATGAATAAATATCTATGTCCAAATATACTTCCAATTAACTCTTTATTCATTGTATCCATGACAGCAATTAATGAATTTGACTAATTACATGTATGATGATGCTATTTAATTTATTCATCATTTATTAACTAGTGCTTAAGATAGACAGATACTCTCACATTGCACCAACATGTCATGAACATATGCATGGCTACATATCTTGAGCTGAGATGCATCAGCTCCACTTGCAAAAATCTTTCAGCTGATGCCACTAAAATACTTGTGTGTTCATTAGTTCATTAGTACCTTAAAGACTGAACTATTGTAACTCAAATCTGGATGGTTCATCTCAATATCTACTCCAGAAACGTCACAAAGTTCAAAACACAGCTGCTTGGATCATCCTTAGAGTGTCGCAATCAGAGCACACCTCCCCGCTGCTCTCTACCCTACACTGGCTTACCATTCAATCCAGAATCAAACACAAAATTTGTTCTCTGTGCTACAATTCAGTGATGGAGTCCAGTCCTCTGGCCTCACCCATGTGTATACACCAGCAAGATACTTATGCTCCTCTTCTGACAATCGTATACTCAATATTCCCACTATCAAAATGAAGTAATATGGACATATATAGTAAAGTAAAATCGTTTGGAGCAGGCCAGAAATAAATATATCTTAGATGTGCTGTCAATATCTGACAGCTACAAAGGACAAAAATCATGATGGCACCGTGGCACATAATGGATTTAGACATATAAAATGTTGAAATAAAATACATGATAAAGCTTTAGAAGTTCTGCTAAATAAAGCCTACTTGGAAATAAAACCAAATATGCTCTAGACAATATGTTTTTCCCTGGAGATGCATTTCTATTTCTATTGCTGTGTATCAAACACATTTGTGTATACATGGGAACCAAGTGCAGGAAATGTAGAACAAGATCTGTCAGTGCATAATGAACTGGCCTGGCAATAATAACAATCTTTGTCAGTGCATACTTAGCTGGCCTGGAAATAATAACAAGATCTGTCAGTGTATAATAAGCTGGCCTTGAAATAATAACAAGATCTGTCAGTGTATAATAAGCTGGCCTGGAAATAATAACAAGATCTATTAGTGCATAATAAGCTGGCCTGGAAATAATATGGATCTTCAACTTCAGTCTGAGCCTGAGATTTTGTTATGACAAATCACAAATGTTACTCTGAAGGGTTGTTTCTGATTGGCTAGTATTGGAAACTATATCTCATATGCTGCTTGCAGATGGATCACATTTTAATATAAAGATATATTAAAGAGTAAGGCAATTAAACCTGATAAAGTGATATTATAGCAAAAGGCCTTAAACCTGATAAAGTTATATTATAGCAAAAGGCCTTAAACCTGATAAAGTGATATTTTAGCAAAAGGCCTTAAACCTGATAAAGTGATATTATAGCAAAAGGCCTTAAATCTGATAAAGTGATATTATAGCAAAAGGCCTTAAACCTGATAAAGTGATATTATAGCAAAAGGCCTTAAACCTGATAAATGTATGTTGTAGAATAAGGCATTAAATCTAGTAAATGGAAAGAAAACAATTATATGCAGAAAATTTAATTATAATCACTGATGAGTTGCATTTTCAAACCATTGCATTATTTGTTTAAAAAAAAATGACTGTGGAAAGCATTAGTCAAATCAGAAATAGCTGCAGAAAAAGTAAAAGCCTGGTTTCATCTGTAAGTAACCAACAAATGGGTAGAATTACATATACTTCCATATAAGCTAGGTCCAAATGCAAACAATGAACAACATAATGCACCAACAGATCAGGGTCTATGTCATTTATTTTACTGATTATTCCAAACAAACTGCATACATCCATATCTGCTGTCACAAAATGTGTTGGCAGATATGGGTCTATGTCATTTATTTTACTGATTATTCCTTACAAACTGCATACATCCATATCTGCTGTCACAAAATGTGTTGGCATATATGAAAATAAACACTGTCAGCATTCACAATGCTTGAATTCCAAACGAAAATGAAAATTAATAAATTTGTCATCAATCATTGTGTCTACACTACTGCAACTTTTTCATTAAAATACATTATGTGATTTTTATTCTGTATTTAAAAACTTTTTAAGCTAATGATTTTTATTATACATTTGTACAGAGTTTAAAGGTCAAATATTGAAAAATTCTTATTCTTGAATAAGATAATGTAAATTAAAAATTCACTTTTCTGGTTCAATTTACTCCCATCAAATTTACTGACTTGATTTACCAAAGCTACTGACTGCATTGTCTCCCTTTGTTGGGTATATTTACAGAAGGTATAAATGTATAGTTTCACTGTCAAATATTCCATAAGATGCCTGTTCTGGTGCAAATCCCAAATGTTGTAATCTCTATTTAGTCAAGATGTACATTGTCGGATACTTCACCTTCTCACAAACATCAGGGGGAGATAATGTCTGCTTCAACTTTACTTAAAGTAGTGCTTCTAAACACAACTGTTCATGAACTATCTATCAGAATCTTAAAATAATAATGAAATTGTGATTTTTCAGGTATGGAGGAATAAAATAAATAAATGAAAAAAAAATCTGCATATTGGAACTGCATACTGAAAGAACTCAGCAAAATTTAAGTGACATCATTAACAAGAAAAAGTGGTCTATCGACAGCCCAGTGATGCAAAAAGTACACCATGACATTGAAAAAATAATTGCCACTGACACCCAGCCATACTCAATTGTTGATGATAGTAGTTTTGAAGAACTGACTGATTTACTTAAATCAAGATACATGCTACCAAGCTGCAAATTCTTCAGTGAAAACATCATACCTGAGATGTACGATACAGTGGCGGGTTGTGTCCAGGTTGCCATCAGTACAGCAACATTTTTGTGTCTAACTACAGATACTTGGACTGCACAGACAATGATAATAACTTTCATGAGCTTAATGGCGCATTGGATTGATGACAAATTTGCTGCTGTCCTTTATGTCAAAAGTTTGATGCACAGCACACTGGAACTCAAGAAGCTGAATGCTCTGCTGAACATGATGAATCGCTGGAATATTGAAAAACAATGTGTGCACTTGGTCATGCGTGATGGTGGCACCAATATAGTGAAAGCAATAAGTGATGCAGATCTTCCCAGTGTCAGTTGTTTTGCCCACACACTGCAGCTGGCCCTGCATGACACCATTCTGACACAACCATCTGTTGCTGACTTGATAACACTCTCATGAATCATTGTGGGACATTCTCAACATTATTCAAGTGCTACATCAAGCCTTCACACCATTCAAGAACAACTCGATGTGCCAAACCATAAGTTGCATCAGGATGTAGTGACCAGATGGAATTCAACATACCAGATGCAAAAGAGAGCTGTGTCTGTTTAAGTCCCGGAATGTGATGAAAAGTACAACAAGGCACTATTTTATTGTTTTAAAATATTAGTCCAGGGTTCATACTGAACTATGAATGATAAATTCAAAGACTTTTCCCAAACTTTCAAAGATCACAAACAGAGATTTCCAAGACCTATTTTTGCTAATATTGTGTATACAGGTTATTTGAGAAAACAATGAATGCTAATGGTATTGATTACTGATTAAAGTCAGACTATAATTAATTTCCTAAAATTGTATTATAATTATCTGGAAGAAAGGTTAACATTCGTTGTTCTTTCAGAAATATGTAACATACGTGTCAGATTTAATACAAAATAAATTGTTCTCTTAACAGACATCAGCATTGCTTTAAATGCATTATTTGCTTTTTCTTCTCTTCAATCATTTTGGAAAGAGACGCCACCACTCTCATCTTTTCCTCTGCTTTTCTCCTAAGAGCATTTGACTCTGTGACAAACACAATGAGTCCTTTTAACTCTGCCTCTTCTACTTTCTGTACAAATAAGCTTGTAGGCTGACAATGTTAGCTTCATGAGGCGGCTTTTTGGCTTTAAGTTCCTCCACTTCATCCAAGGCTAACTCCCGTTTCTTTCCTTTTTGGTTTTTCTCTAATCCTTCTCTGCTTTCTTCTTATCCAGACAGGCATGGTACTTATTTCTTGCAGAGGAACCATATGTCATCATTTCATTGCTAATGATGATTTCCAAAGGTCCACCTGCTTTTCTCCTTGTGTCAATGATTAGCCTTTGAGCTCTGAGGCTTTCTCTGCTGAGGTTCTCACCAGATACCTGTTTGTTGACAGAAAATCCTCTCTTGCCTGCCCATGTGACAACAACATTTTCTGGAGAACATTCCAAAGTTCGACATATTCCTTTCTTTTGGAATGGACAGAATAAAACACTTCATCAAGGTTAGGCGGTATTTTTCTCCATTTTTGAAAAAAACATTATCTATAAATCTAGTAATATTTCAAGCACTTAAAAGTACTGGGCAAAACGGGTTCAATTATAGTCTGAAGTCCGTTAATCATGAAATGTGCAGGAGATGGCAGTATTAATGCCATTCTGGTCACATTCAGGTTAGAAATTATACATCAATGATTCAGTTGACTTAGTTCTGTGCACTTTATACCATTTATTTTCGTTATTGAAATCGATAGGGGTACAAACAAACGAGGATGTATAGTCAGACTATAACAAATCAATTTCGGCAATGCAATTTAAAAAATTTTTTTATATCATTGGGGAAAAAGTCGAGGGTCGACAATTAGAAACGGGGACATTCCGGCAACTGAAAATACGTTTTTTTAATTTACTTGCCTAATCAAATGACTTGACTTCCAAACGTTAAAGCTTCACAGCACACGTTTTTTTTTTTACATACTCACAATTCAAGAACAACAACTCTTGCTTAACTCTACTATAGTGTACGCATGCGCACTTTGAAACTGTTTATCCGTGAATTGAATTTTTTACAATGGATGTTTCTATATTAAACCAAGGAACATTATTATGTAGAACAAAATTTTGAATCATCGAGTGTGTTATACTTTGGCGCACTTTCTACGTAGAGTGAATTAGTGTAAAGAATATTTTGATTGGCCAAAGATGGACTCGTCCAATCAAATTGAACGATTCGTCAAAAGAAAGAACCCAGGAAAACCAGCCATATCTGAAGCTAACGACCTTAGGCAATTTTATTTGTAACTTCCTTTGATGAAGTGTGTAGCTGTCTTGCTTTGATGGAGAGTGGTTATTGAAGTCGCCACCGAGGCCAACTTTGGATGGCCAAACAAAGCCTCTTTTGTTGTTGCGGCGGCAATGAAACTGAACGGGTCATCAAAAGAAAGAAACCAGGCTAACTAGATTACATCCGAATCTAATGACCTCGGATAATTTTATTTGTGATTCTGGAAAGAAATTAAAATTTTAGGGTTTATTTCAATTTTCAAAGACTTTTAAAGACCTCAGGGTAATATGCTCGATTTTCCCAAACTTTCAAGGCCTTGAAAATGCTACCTCAGTTTTCCCAAACTCTCAAAGACCTTCAAAGACCGTACGAACCCTGTAGTATGTATTAAAATCATTTCAAGGTATCTTTGAATTTATCTCCCAAAATCAGTACAGCAATGAAGAAAAATGATTAATATAAATTAAGGTGAATTTAAATAATTAGTTTTAAATGCTAAAATAAACACTGTGTGTGTACAGGGTTCAAAATTAAGGGTAGTCTAATTGCCTCAGGCTGGTAAATTCCTGGCTGGACTAGTGGTTTTCATAATTTCAACAGTTTCCTGACTTTTAAAATTTAAGTTGTCACAAGTCTGCTAATGAGGAAGGACTATTGAAGATTCAGCATGAACCAGTCAGCTACTCAGGAAGGACTATTAAAATTTCAGCATGAACCAGTCAGTTAGTTAGGAAGGACTATTAAAAATTCAGTATGAACCAGTCAGTTAGTCAGGAAGGACTATTGAAAATTCAGTATGAACCAGTCAGCTAGTCAGGAAGGACGATTAAAATTTAAGCATGAACCAGTCAGCTAGTCAGGAAGGACTATTAAAAATTCAGTATGAACCAGTCAGCTAGTCAGGAAGGACTATTAAAAATTCAGTATGAACCAGTCAGCTAGTCAGGAATGACTATTAAAAATTCAGTATAAACCAGTCAGCTAGTCAGGAAGGACTATTAAAAATTCAGTATGAACCAGTCAGCTAGTCAGGAAGGACTATTAAAAATTCAGCATGAACCAGTCAGTTAGTCAGGAAGGACTATTAAAAATTCAGCATGAACCAGTCAACTAGTCAGGAAGGACTATTAAAATTTAAGCATGAACCAGTCAGCTAGTCAGGAAGGACTATCAAAAATTCAGTATGAACCAGTCAGCTAGTCAGGAAGGACTATTAAAAATTCAGCAAGAACCAGTCAGTTAGTCAGGAAGGACTATTAAAAATTCAGTATGAACCAGTCAGTTAGTCAGGAAGGACTATTAAAATTTAAGCATGAACCAGTCAGTTAGTCAGGAAGGACTATTAAAAATTCAGTATGAACCAGTCAGTTAGTCAGGAAGGACTATTAAAATTTAAGCATGAACCAGTCAGCTAGTCAGGAAAGACTATTAAAAATTCAGTATGAACCAGTCAGCTATTCAGGAAGTACTATTAAAAATTCAGCATGAACCAGTCAGCTAGTCAGGAAGGACTATTAAAAATTCAGTATGAACCAGTCAGTTAGTCAGGAAGGACTATTACAATTTCAGCATCAACCAATCATTAGTCAGGAAAGACTATTAAAAATTCAGTATGATTCTATGAACCAGTCAGCTGGTCAGGAAAAACTATTTAAGTTTTAGCATAACCAATCAGCTAGTGAGGAATGACCAATGAAGTTTCAGAATGACCATTTAATTTTTCAGTCTAATAGTCCTTCTAGCTACAAAGAAATGTGTTTGGGTTTAATGGTATTTATACATGGTGCTTATTCATGGTAAAGTTCCAAAAATGTTAATAAACTGTACAAGTACATGTATAATGAAAAATGCACCCAAACAAATCAGGAAAATAAGACCTTTTCAATCAGATGCAATGGTGTAAGAGAACTACAAAAGAATTCCTACAGAACTAATTTCATACAATGAATCCCCAAATCAAATGCCAGAAAATATTTAAAACACCAGTTTTCACAAAATTAAAACAACAATTTTTTGGGCAAGGACATTGATTACTGCATTCACAGTAAAGCCTATTTTGAACGAAAGCACATAACCAAATCACCTAAAGCCTAATGTCCTGAAATGAATTTATGTTTAAAAAGTGAAACTAAAGCACTATTAAAATAGAATGAAGCCAGCTTACTATTCTTACCCTGTAGTCTCTCCATTATTGTAGTTTGGGTTCTGCAGACTCATTATCACCTCCAGAAAATCTTTGGGAGCATACACAGGGCGGATCTGGCTCAGATCTAAAAAAGGATGATGGAAAAAAAAGCACGTATAATTTAATAAGATATTAAGCAATTGTTTACTAAACCCTATATACACGATATGTGTAATATTAATTTTTTCAAATCAATCATTATTTATAACAGATGAATTTAATCCAAATGTAATTCAACATAAAACATCTGACATTTTTCCCAATTAATCCACTGCTATAATGTATCATCCAATTAATCACTGCTATAATGTATCATCCAAGGAATCCATTGCTGTATGATCAAATCAATCTTTTACTGTATCATCCAAGTTCTGACTGCTATACTGCATCATCCAATTAGTCAATGATATACTGTATCATCCAAAGTTATACTGTATCATCCAATTAATCAACTCTTAGACTGTATCATCCAATTAGCCATGGGTTAACTCTATCATCCAATTAATCCCTACTATAATGTATCATACAATGAATATAATATTACAATGCATCTGTTACGTGCTTAGGCTCAAATAAACAGTAACATAGAAAGAGTGAAAATAACAAGCTTGTAAAAACTTAATAAACAATTTATTGAGCACGAATATTTTCCAGAAAAGAAAAATAAATTTACGGTTTTAAGAATCAATTCCAAAATTAATCCAAAAAATATTCAAAATATAATCCACTAGTGAAATTGCAAAAGTCCTGGTAATAAAATGTCCTAATAATTCCCAGTTCGAATCTTGGTGAAGCATCCAAGATGGAAGACAATGTCATGTGATGAAGTCAGTTCTGGTCTTATGAAATTCAATGAGCACAATTATTTTCCAGATAAATAACAAACTAAATCTTCTTGATCCAAACGAATTGAAATAATTTCCAGTACAAGGTAATTTAAAATAACTCAAAATGACACACAACTTAATATTCTAACAGCCAAACTTCTACTAAATAGTTCGCTCCAAAACATAATTTATATACCTGTTTTTACATAAACAAGGAAGGGGTCACATGATCTTCTAGAATCTTTAGAACAAATTTACATTAAAAAAATCTCGTGCACACCATATGACCCAACTAAAAATAGACAGATGTTTACAACAAAGCTCCACAATGTCCTTGGAATCAACCAATCATTTTAAAAGCTTGTTTACAACTCTGAAGCCAGGTCAGAAATGAGGTCAACATCTGGTGTTTATTTGTAGAGTACAGGCCATCTCCCAATGAATGAATCTTAAACTTAAAATGTCAAATTTGAATCTGACAAACAAACAATTAAAACAAAAATAAATGACTTAAATCAAATATATGTAACAGCATCATCCAAGTAATCATTGCTATATCATGCAGTTAAACACTGCTATAATGTATCATCCAATTAATCTAATGTTATAATGTATCATCCAATTAATTAAATGTTATAATGTATCATCCAATTAATTACTGCCCTAATGTATCATCCAATAAATATAATATTACAATGCATCATTCAATTAGTCACTGATATAATGAATCATGCAGTTAAACACTGCTATACTGTATCATCCAATTAATCTAATGTTATACTGTATCATCCAATTAATCACTGCCATAATGTATCATTAAATTAATCATTGATATAACGTATCATCCAATTAACATTTGCTGTACTATATTTATCATTTAATTAATCACTTCCATACTGCTTCATCCAATTTTATTACTGCTATACTGTATCAACCATAATCACTGTTTTATTAGATCATATATTTAATCACTACTATACTGTATCAACCATAATCACTGTTATACTGTATCATATATTTAATCACTGCTATACTGTATCATCCATTTAATCACTGCTATACTGTATTGTCCATTTAATCACTGCTATACTGTATCATCCATTTAATCACTGCTATACTGTATCATCCATTTAATCACTGTTATACTGTATCATAAATTTAATCACTGCTATAATGTATTATCCAATTAATGACTACCATACTGTATCATCCAATTAATCACTACTATAATGTATCATCCAATTAATCACTACCATACTGTATCATCCAATTAATCACTACTATAATGTATTATCCAATTAATCACTACTATAATGTATCATCCAATTAATCACTACCATAATGTATCATCCAATTAATCACTACCATACTGTATCATCCAATTAATCACTACTATAATGTATTATCCAATTAATCACTACCATAATGTATCATCAAATTAATCACTACCATACTGTATCATCCAATTAATCACTACTATAATGTATCATCCAATTAATCACTACTATAATGTATTATCCAATTAATCACTACTATAATTTATTATCCAATTAATCACTACCATACTGTATCATCCAATTAATCACTACCATAATGTATCATCCAATTAATCACTACTATAATGTATTATCCAATTAATCACTACTATAATGTATTATCCAATTAATCACTACCATACTGTATCATCCAATTAATCACTACTATAATGTATCATCCAAGTAATCACTACCATACTTTATCATCCAATTAATCACTACTATAATGTATCATCCAATTAATCACTACCATACTGTATCATCCAATTAATCACTACCATACTGTATCATACAATTAATCACTACTATAATGTATTATCCAATTAATCACTACCATAATGTATCATACAATTAATCACTACCATAATTTATCATCCAAATGTATGACTGGTATACCCCATCATTCAATTAATTACTGCTATAATGTATCTTCCAAGCTTCTTAGATTAATAAAGAAAAAAGTAACTGCTATTGTAAGGCATGAAAAGAAAAAGTCTCAAGTACAAGAGTGAATGAACAAGTCCACTATATCTTTGCATGAATTGACAAACCTAAAAGCTAAACTGACTCAATGACATGTCAGCAAATCTCCTGACATGGCGATTTTGTGTGTGAATAACACAGTACCCTAAAATAAGGATTTCTTTGTTTGAATAATTTAGTACCCTGATATTGAGACTTTTGTGTGTGAATAACTGATTACACTAACATGGCAAACATTTTTTGTGTGTGAGTAATTTAGTACCTTGATATTGAGATTTTTGTGTGTGAATAACTTAATACCCTGTCATGGGTGACTTTTTGTGAATAATTTAACCTTGATATGGAGATTTGTTTGTGAGTGGATAACTTAGCATCTTTCTCTTGATCATCTTAAATGAAAAGAATACTGGGAATTCTCTTAACTATTCAACTGTATGCAATCAGTACCTCTCAAATTCTGTATGACTCTCAGTACATTAATATCAATGTCCTTAAAAAAAAAATCATTAAAATGTTTGACACCAAGTTCCATAAACAAACAACATTTGCTAGAAAATTTTAAGATGGGGTGATTAAGTGCCAAATAGGGCAACTAAGTGCACTTTGATCTATAATGTTACAGCATTTCCAATAGTAGATGTGATTGCTCAAGAAAATTACTGATCTATAATGTTACAGCATTTCCAATAGTAGATGTGATTGCTCAAGAAAATTACTGATCTATAATGTTACACCATTTTCCAGTAATTGATGTGATTACTCACGAACATTACTGATCTATGATGTTACAGCATTTCTCCTTATCTTATTTAAACTGTACATTGGGATAATGATTACTAATGTAAAAACTAACACAATTTTGTAATAGTAGGTGGCAAGCTTATCATGCATGGGTTGATCACGGGAGGAATGTATTATATTTGTGCCAAAAGATACAAATGTGCTGATACTCTCCATATATTTTAATCTTTCTGTTTGGTATAAGAATTGAATGCAAAAATCTTGAATTCCCCAAAAAATATTTTAGTGTTCTTAAAGTTTTACTTATATTTTATCATAATCATCAGTTTGGAACAGATTTTGTTGCAAAAGCAAAATAATCCAAATGGAGACAATCGTGTTTGTATCATGATAAAAATGTTTACTGAAGACTTTTAAAAAAAAAATGTATAATTGTTTTTCAATACCTTATTGGTACATGTATTATTAATGTACAGAACCTCAATCTCTGAAAGTATTGTCTTTTAAACTTTAAAACTTTTAATCCTTCACAACTTATGTCTCTAAATGTGTAAATAAATCAGGC
The DNA here is from genome assembly GCA_029339505.1 of Unio delphinus. Classification (NCBI taxonomy): domain Eukaryota; kingdom Metazoa; phylum Mollusca; class Bivalvia; order Unionida; family Unionidae; genus Unio; species Unio delphinus. Next base: position 11,628,555 of record JAQISU010000179.1, on the reverse strand, counting down.
ACAGAAGACGTAATGTTACAAGAGATGCCTTAATTTTTATTTACTTTAATTCTTACCTTTATCAAAACAATTTGTAAATACAGTAGAACCTGTCTTGAAAGACCACCCCTTCTGCCCAAAAATAATGATCTCTCAAGACAGGTGGTCTCTCATAATAGGTCATAACACTATATAATCAATAAACATGACTGTGCATTGAGATTTTGGTCTTCCAAGACAGGTGGTCTCTCATAGCAGTGGTCTCTCAAGACATGTTTTACTGTAATAAATTGGTCAAATAAGCAGAATATCAAGAGTTTCTAAAAGGCTAATTAAAAAAAGTACTATTAAAGTAAAATTTCTTATATATCAGATACAAAATAATTCAGTACTTATTTAAATAAGAAATAATATGCAGTTGCTGATTTACTTACTAAATATACCATTAAACTATGATTCATTTAAATTTCCACAAATTATAATAACAAAAGAAGCACTTCATAATATCACTAGTGACAAATCCATAAAAACTTTATAAAGTTGTACAACATTTTAAACAGAGTTAATGATGCAGTTATCAGCTTTCAAGAAATGTGGCTAACACTTGGTCAGATGCATGCTGGATGTTTATTATGGTGGAAAGTCGATATGTCCCTTCAGAATTAAGGATTTTTTTATGTGGACCAACCGGTTGGAAATAAGAAATAGTGTAATGCAGCTTTTTGTCTATTTCTGAATGTGTGACTCGATGTTGATCAGTATAAACAAATGTTACATCTGTGACATCAATACTATATGTTATATCTAGTTGTTGTTGTTGTTGGGTTTAACACCATTTTTCAGCACATGATAGGCTATATATGGCGGCCAATATTATTGGTGGAGGAAAAACCACCCAGGAAAACCCACGAGAAGAACCACCGACCCACGAGAAGCTACTAGCAAACTTTCTCACATAACTACATTAGCCAAATCTTAGACTCGAACCCACGCAGAGGTGAGATGGCAGTGATCCATAATGGAGAGTGGTTTAGACAACTCTGCCACTTGGAGCCCACAGTTATATCTAGAACTGTGACTGCAAGACCACTTATTGATATATTACTGGTGCTTCAGACCATGTGTACATTTTAGCACTGAATTTGTTTCATGCAATGTGCCAATTAAATGTATGTTTAGTAATTTGAAGTTATTGATTCCTATGACATTCATTTAATGCTTTTCATCCTTGTAATATGAAGTGCAGGTAATAAATTTTAATATATGAGTTCTTTGTTGGCAAAATAAAGTTTCTTTCTTGTAATTTCTGATACCCCTCCCCCTCCCACTGACTGATCCAATGACTGGTTCCAACAGGATATTTATAAAGATAAATGAAAACAATCTTTCATGAAAGTTCAAAACGAAACAAAAGAAATAGTCAAAATACCAACTTCTACTGCATTCCTTTCCCCAGGAAAAACAACTGATTCTGGAAAAGTATAATTGTCCTAATTAAAACTATCATTCAATATATACTTTTCTCATTATTAAGCAAATTGATAATTAATAATAAGAAAAACTTAATGTATAGTGATGTAATATGTTGTAACAATACAAACAAAACAAAATAAACACAATGACAACAAATACAGAGAAATGTCATATCATGCCAAAATAAAGATACTCAAGGTCAGAATAAATAATAAAGATTTAAAATAAAGATCCTTCAAAAAAATTATATATTTATGGGTTTAATATTTCATTGGGTGTAAATGAATAATGAAATCTCCACACCACACGCCACCAGTAATAACACTGAGGTAGGCCCCAGGTGACCAAGTGTACTCAGGTGCTTGCCGTTTCAGATCACTCACATCTCACATGTGTCTGAGATCAGGTCTCAGTCTGTGTTAGTATGTGAGAAAGGCTGCCGGTAGCTTCCTATGTGTCTGTAAAATTGAATATAACTAAGACCTAAATAACTGGTTAACCAAATGGCCTATGCACATATACCAAATAAATAACTGGTTAAATGGATTGTCTATAAACACATGCCAAATAAATAACTGGATAAATAAACACATGACACCTAAATAACTGATAGATTAATTGGCCTATAGACACATGCCAGTATGGTCGTTTAGACTGCTGCTGTGTGATATTTCACCTAGGCATGTTTAACAAGTACCACGTACACTTGCTTATAAATGAAATCCAACAGCAAAGTGCACAGACCAAAATCTGCCATCTAAAATTGCACAGGCACATCTGGGTTTATGTAGAGTGTTAGGAGTAATCGGCATATCAACCAATATAGATCCTGATCTGTAAGTGCATTAAGCAATAACATATCACTGTCTTGTTGCTAAGCAATAGCATATCACTGTCTTGTTGCTAAGCAATAACATATCACTGTCTTGTTGCTAAGTAATAACATATCACTGTCTATGTTGCTAAGCAATAACATATCACTGTCTATATTGCTAAGCAATAACATATCACTGTCTATGTTGCTAAGCAATAACATATCACTGTCTATATTGCTAAGCAATAACATATCACTGTCTTGTTGCTAAGCAATAACATATCACTGTCTATATTGCTAAGCAATAACATATCACTGTCTATGTTGCTAAGCAATAACATATCACTGTCTATGTTGCTAAGCAATAACATATCACTGTCTATGTTGCTAAGACATTGAAGTGAACTAATACTTTGTAAACTGAATGCATGCCTAACAGACAACCTGCAGTCCTTATTCAACTCAACGATTATTACACACAATCAGTATTTGCTAAACATAACTCTGTGTGTGTGTGTGTGTGTGTGTGTGTGTGTGTGTGTGTGTGTGTGTGTGTGTGTGTGTGTGTGTGTGTGTGTGTGTGTGTGTGTGTGTGATTAGGATTTTTAACATAGCTTTAACATTTTTTCAGTCATGTTGCTATGATGTCTGCAATGAGGCAGTTTATAGTGATGTCTAGCACTGGGGCATCATGCTGCAGACATGTAACATGATGTCTCACCCAGTCACATCATCCTGACACCAGGCCGACCAGTCCTAACACTAACCACTTAATGTTGAGCACCAAGCGAGGCAGCTGTTAGTACCGTTTTTGTAAGTCTTTGGTATGACTTGAATGGGGATCGAACCCATGACTTCCCACTTCCACAGCAGATGCTCTAACCACTAGGCCATCGGAGCGATGTTAAACATAAGACATTGGATTTAAAGAGTTATCCGTTGAAACATGATGATGCCATGTCTCGCACAAATTTTAGGCAATGTGGTCACAAAAAACCCATCTGGTTTGGTTTGGTTTGATTGATCTTTTAATTTGCAGCAACACATAAAATTATTTATGGCTGAGGCAACAAGAGTAATGTGCCTTGGCTGCTAAGGGACACAACCACAGTAACCAACCCAGGCTAATCTAATGGTTAAAAAAAAAACTTTAAATGATGCTGCAAAACACTGGAAATTAAACTCACCTAAAGGCTGTATCAATATAATAATATATATATATATATCAATACAGAGCTATATGCCAATCTTTTGGTAAAATCCAACATTCTTCCTAAAGTAAAGCTCTAACACTAAAAGTATGAAGGATGAAGTTTAACTTCTGGAAATGATTCTGCAAATCAAATTCTTTAATGAACCAAGCATCAGGAAATCAAAAGTAATTTTGCATTAAAAAAACTTTCCAACATTTTAAAAGCTAATTAGTGTAAGTGAAAATATAATTTAATTGAGCAAACTGGCAATTTTCAGCAATTACACCTTAATACATTAAACAGTTTTTATATATAAAAAACTGATATTCCAAATTTGCTAGGCTTACATCTTCATTAGATGGGGTTAATTTTACCTTGCAATATCTCTTTTATTTTAAACACCTCTTCTGCAAAATATAAGTCTGTAAATATCCAACAATTTAAAGAAACCCAACATAGAAAAATGTCCAAAAAGTCACATTGAAACTTGTTACCATTCTCATCTGTTGAGGATATTGTTGTACAATTCTCTTTTTGTCCTTAAAAATATAAATTTAAGTCATGTCTATGAGTAACCGACTGAGGTTTTTCTCTTGGCACAAAGCAGAACACAAATGATGTATTTAGATAGCGTTAGATATCAGCTAAGGTTTTACACATATGAAATGTGTCAAGATTTCAAAATTGTTAGAATAAGAATTATTTTTATGTCTAATGTAAGATTTTGCTACTTTAAAACTGAAATATATCTTTGCCTACTACCGATATTCAAAGTTTGTTTCATGCATTTAACTATGAGCATACTATATATATATATATATATATATATATATATAGTGTTTCTTATTTTGACTGTCACTCCATAACAATCATCATAATTCATACCAACTTTAGTAGTTTTTAATACATGTCTTAAAATGAAAAAAAGTTAATACCATTATACAAATTGCTAATAATGAATAAAAAATTTAATGTATATAGATTTATTATCTTTTACATTGTAACAATACAAACAAAACAAAATAAAAGCAATGACAACAAAGTGTAAAATACAGAGTTATGTCAATGCATGCCAAAATAAAGATACAACAGGTCAGAACAAACAATAAATATTTTGAATAAAGATCCTTCAAAGTAATATCTAGTTATGGTTTTAATGGTTCAGAGGGTGTTAAGGAATAATAAAATCCCCATACCACATGCCACCAATAAACAAACTGAGGAGGGGCCGTGACTGTCAGAGTGGTCAAGGTGCTTGCCTTTCCAGATTACTCACATCTCACCTATGTTTGGGCTCAACTCTTGGGTCAGCCAACACATATATGTGAGAAACCTTGCCAGTAGATCCTGTAGGTAGGTGGCTCTTTCTGGGTTCTTCCCAGTTTCTTCTTCCACAAGTATACTTTCCACCATGCATTTTATATCATATGCTGAAATGTGGCATCAAAACCACAAAAACAAAATAAAATCATACAAATGAAATATGAAAAGATAAAAAGTTCAAATTCCTTAAAGATCTACAATTACAAGAATATTATAGACATACTAGAAATCCATCAACCCAAAGAGCTGTTTACTTGGAGAAATCATTATATGATAGGGTACATAAAGTTTGTGCCAAGTGTCTTGAATAAAAAATCTGTAAAATTAAATGTAACAATGACCTAAATTACTGATTAAATGAATGGCCTATAAACATATGCCAAATAAATTTCTGAATAACTGAATGGCCTATAAACATATGCCAAATATATTACTGGTTAACTGAATGGCCTATAAACATTTACCAAATAAATTACTGATTAACTGAATGGCCTTCAAACATAGGCGAACTATATTACTGATTAACTGAATGACCTATAAACATTTACCAGATAAATTACTGATTAAACGAATGGCCTATAAACATATGCCAAATAAATTACTAATTAAATGAATGGCCTATAAACATATGCAGAATATATTACTGATTAACTGAATGGCCTATAAACATATGCCAAATATATTACTGGTTAACTGAATGGCCTATAAACATTTACCAAATAAATTACTGATTAACTGAATGGCCTTCAAACAACTATATTACTGATTAACTGAATGACCTATAAACATTTACCAGATAAATTACTGATTAAACGAATGGCCTATAAACATATGCCAAATAAATTACTGATTAAATGAATGGCCTATAAACATATGCAGAATATATTACTGATTAACTGAATGGCCTATAAACATATGCCAAATCAATTACTAAGTAACTGAATAGCCTATAAACATATGCCACCTAAATACTGCAACTTAAATGGCCTATAAACACATTCCACCTATATAACTGATAAACTAGATGGTCTACATCCATCACACCTAAATAACAGATAAAATGAATGGCTTAAAACACATCCTACCTAAATAACAGATAAATGAAATGGCCTATAAACACATCCCACCTAAATAATAGATCAATTAAATGGCCTGTAAACACATGCCACTGATGATCTCTTAGAATGTCTATGTCTATGTTGGTAAGAAGTTGGAGTTAACTTATACCTGGGAAAAATCAGCCTTATAAACTTCAAAAATGTATAAATGATTATATAACACAGCTTTGACTGGAAAAATGTTGATTCCAGTCTCTCACTCCAATTTCAAGCAATGTAGTCACAAAGCCATTTGGTTTGGTTTGGTTTGGTTTGGTTGGTTGTTTAATTTGTAAAAACACATAAAATTATTTAGGGTTGAGGCAACATGGAATACAGCCATGGTAACCAATCCAGACTGATCTAAAGGTACATGTAGTATAATAAATTCATTAAATGATGCTGTAGAACACTGGAAATTAAACTCATCTAAGACCTTATCATTTTAAAGCTACATGCCAGCCTTTGGTAAAATAAAAAAAAACTTATTAAAGTCAAGCTCTAAAAACTAAACATTTGGAGGATGGGAAGTCAGGAGCAATAACTCCTGTAAATGCTGTGGAAGGCTGCAAATCAAACTAATTCAAGCTCACATCATTGAAAAAAGCTACAAGCAAAGTCTGATTTCAATCTAATTACATGTGATGATTGATGAGATGCAATTAAAGGGCATAACACATGTAAATGATATTGTGGAATGGTAGAATCAAACTCATTCACATTCTCATCAATAATCAAGCTCCATGACAAATCTTGCTGAAATTTTTAAAACAATGACAAAGTTGCGCAACAGAAACTAAGGTGAGGAGGATGGGCAACCAGGAGTCATAACTTCTGTAAATGATGTCAGTGTAATGCTGGAAATAAAACACATTCTGAGTCTCAGTATAGAGCTGAATCCTAATATTCATTAAAATCCACAAAGCCTGGTATAATTACACACTGGAAACCAAGGTTAGGAGAAATGCAATCAGGAGCCATAACTCCTCTAATTTATTTTTAAAAAAATAACTGAAAATCAAAATATCTTGCAACCTCGCTAATATAAACCTGCATCTAGATTAAAGTCCAAATTGGACTAATCAAGTGATATCATGGAAATCAGATCCTAATAATTTCAAATGTGTAAATTAGATCTGTCCTAGCTAGCTAGGACTTTTGTCAAATGAATATCACTTTTAGATCTAAGAAATATGTTTCCCATATAAATTTGCCATACATTATTATTGCTTTCCAGAGGGGAAAATATGTATGCCAGGAATACAGGTGTGTGTGTGTGTGTGTGTGTATGTATATATATATATATATATATATATATATATATATATATATATATATATATATATATATATATATATATATATATATATATATATATATATATTATCAACATATCTCTATTATATGCACAATATAAATATATATTCTAAAGCAATAACAAATGCAACAAGTACATGTGATCATAAAAACAAAAGTAATTCTGCACTTCATATTTAAAACTTGTTACCATTCCCATCTGTTGTTGTACAATTCGTTTTTTCTCCTTGAAAATATAAAACATAAATAAACTTCTGAATTTTCTCTTGATATAAAGCAGAACACAAATGGAAAGAAAAACCAGGTTAACCTAATATTTATAAAGCCTAGTTTTGCTTGAATAAGACAAACAATCAAAGATGATTAATGAATAAATACAGTTCAATTATTGTGGAATTTCTCTAGCAATCTGCCATGTTTTTCCTGGGAACAATTTACACTGGATTACTAAGCATTGACTATATAATTTTCTTGTAGTCATTGAGAGCTCTTCTGGTAAAATAAAAAAGCAAATGCATATTTGGATGTGAGTAGTCACTTGTCCCTGCATTTATAATTTTATACAGTATTCACTAATCAAAGTATTCAGAGTACCCTTGTTTTTTTTGTTTTTTTTTAATTTCATCTACGGGTGCAAGGTATCTTTAAATTGAATGGCCTGAACAATTTATATCTTAACATAAACTTTTTCTTAAAAATTATATCAAATTAAACAAATTTCATAACATAATAAAGTACCATTTTAACTATAAATGAATATTCAAATTATAGCAGACTACATTTATTATCAACATAAAATTGGGTGAAGGGGAGCAGATTTAGAGGGGTTTGTAGATGTGTAGAAGTAGAAGTAAAAATCAATTACACCACCCCCTTCATGTAAAAGTATTATACATTTAGTGTCCAAATAGAGAAATGCGGCAATTTTAAGGAAATCTAAGGTCACCTTTTGATCTTGAACCCATCACCTTAGAAAACTATCCCGAATGATCCAAGAATATTATTTAACTGAACTGAACTAAGGTCACAGTGTACTATAAATTTGTCAACAGTAAATTCCCAAGTAACTAAACCTTGATGATTTGTAATAAAATAGTTACAGTATAAGTCTAATACTTCAGTACAGCATTTATGCTTGTAAATAAAATGTTACCGTGAAATACTGATGTAAGCCACCAATATACAAGTCAATATCCTAGATGTATCAGCTCTCAGCTGCATTAAATATCTCATATTGTGTTCCTCAATATGAGGTTTTTTTTATATAAAAATATCTTGATCATTGTTTGGCTGCTGCTGATAATTGTTTACTGTACATTTAGCAGACATTAAGAATTACAATATCATTACGACATCTTGAATCTTTCTGAAAAGATGTTTTAACTTTAAGGTCTAAAAGAAAAATGCTTTTCTTCAAGATTCCTAGTCAATCCTAGTTTTTGCCTGCTGACACTAAAGGTTTTTCCCCACAATAAAAAATTAATTCTGGATTTTCTTCTTAAATCATTGATTAGTCCGTGAAGACCTGAGGTTTCACTATTACTGAGACATTTCTCCAATTATGTTATCCAGAATAAAATTCTGTGTAATCTTTTTTAAAAGTATATTTTATCATTGTTCTACAATTTGTATCTCTGACACAACACTTGACAGTATCAGACATATTACTTGAGAGAAGAGGGAAACTCAATTCTGGAAGTGAGGGTGACATTTTTTAGAAATGTAGTGAAAAAATGACTGTCATAGTTTATATAATAATGGTAAATTCGATAATTTACATGGAGACTATTTTTGTGGTTTTACGAAATTATTTTTTGTTCCTTAAATTCAAAGATTGGGGTACAGGTGTCCATCCAGATTTTGCCAAGAATACAAACATTTCATTTATCAAAATCATTCCTCAAAATAGTTTTATTATTTAAAGAAAAAAGTTAATTTAATCAAAACAAACTACCACATAAGGCTTTAATTGGAATGATTGCCATCCATTGTGGTAACAGTTATTGTCATTATGGTATTGGAATATATTCATCTCAGTGATTGTTTTTTTTTTCTTTCTCTCAGTGCATTTCCTTTTGATGTTTTATCCTTAATTATCTTAGTAGTGATATATGTATCATGATACAAAATTAATCAGCTTATCTCAAAATTCACTTTATGAAACAAATGTATTTGCTACACATAATTTATTGCTAATTCTTAACTGCAAACCATCTACATCATCTACATGCAGTAGAATAAACCATCTTTATTACTTCCTCTTACCTGCCTTCTTTTGTGCAAATGCAAATTCAGCATGTGACTTCAGCTATATAAACACGATTAATTCACCACAATTCAGACTGAAAATGTATCTATTTTTTAAAAGCACTAAAGATTAAGGAAGCTCATAAGAAATTTAAATTTCAAAATCTGTGACTTTTGAGCAATGGTAAAAAGCATGCACACTTCAAGATCTGTTACTATAAAACCAAAAATGAGTGAGACCATGTGCAAATTTCAGACATCTGACAAGTGTGCATCAAGAAGAAAGGTGTATGTACATGTGATGATATAAGATAAACTGCTCTTTAATGCACCTGAATTCTCATGTACACCATGAAAACTCAGCAAATTATCCCCCCTTACGCAGAAAAAGTACATAATATATACGAAGCATACGGAAGAAGAATTGTCATTATGTAGCCAGCTATTAATTATATGAAGCTAGTGGTAAAAAGATTGTACTGAAGCTGTGTAATTAATTGGATTGGTGTTAATATTATTTAAATTACAATACTGATGTGTGTAATTAAATCAATTTTGTGTTAATGTTATTTAAAATAATAGAAACATGCTGGTCTTACTATACTTGGTTTCTACATTTAAAAATACAATAAATTATAGGAATCAATTAAGCATCAATACATACTGCTTACATAAAATAAAATTGCTAAAAAATTTTTTACTGCAAATGGCACAAGGTAACTGTGTATTATGATCTTTTCTGTACTAATGACATTCACCTTTGTGAGACTGGAACTTGACTACAGCATGGGTGTTGACCTAGGTAATATTTCATAAGCTCTGTAGGCAAAATAAATGACAGCATGGACAAAGAAACTTAACACTAATATTTTATATCTTATTGTCACCATTGCTTTGAAGCTGGCAGTATGTATATTTAAGACGATTGAAATCATGGGATAAAGTTTCATTAAAATATCTTCAGTGGTTCATAAGTATTACCTATACATGGAAAGAGTTTATCAATTTATATTTTCCCTTATCACGATTTTGACCTTGAAGTAGGGAGTATAGCTATGCTATCTGACGCTATCATGATATATACATGTATGTTAGTTTAAGTTTCCTTAATATATCATCAGTGTATCAAAAGTTATAATATGGAAAAAAATACAAATCAGAATTACACTTTCCCTTGCTAAAATTTTAATCACAACAGAAGACATGGCTATGGTATGTGACACCCTGTCAAGAAAAGGATAAAAGTCAGTGTCACACTTTACCTTGTTATGACTTTCACTACAACTTAGGGTATGGTCATGATACATATATATATATATATATATATATATATATATATATATATATATATATATATATATATATATATAGTCATGGTATATTACACACTGTTAATCATGATACATAGTTGATTTAGAGGGCATGAATATGGTATGTGACACAGTGTGTACATATGATATATAATTGATTGAGAGGGCATGGCAATCGTTTGTGACACACTGTGTACAAATGATATATAATTAATTTAGAAGGCATGGATATGGGATGTGACACACTGTGTACACTTGATACATAATTGATTTCAAGGGAATGAATATGGTATGTGAGACACTGTGTACACTTGATACATAATTCATTTCAAGAGAATGAATATGGTATGTGAGACACAGTGCACAAAAAATGATATAAAATTGATTTAGAGGGCATGGATATGGTTATGTTACACTGTTTACACATGATATATAATTGATATAGAGGTATAACTATGGTATGCAACACAATGTGTATACATGATATATAACTGATTTATAGGCATAGATATGGTATGTTACACTATCTACTCATGATATATAATTTATATAGAGGTATAACTATGGTATGCAACACAATGTGTATACATGATATATAATTGATTTATAGGCATAGATATGGTATATTACACTATCTACTCATGATATATAATTAATTTAGAGGGCATAGATATGGTATGTTACACTATCTACTCATGATATTATATAATTAACTTAGAGGGTATGGATATTGTATGTTATACTGTTTACACATGATATATAATTGATATATCTATGGTATGCAATACACTGTATACATGATATAAAACTGATTTATAGGCATAGATATGGTATGTTATACTGTTTACACATGATATATAATTGATATAGCGGGCATATCTATGGTATGTGACACACTGTGCACACATGGTCTATATATAATTGATTTACAGAGCATGGATATGGTATGTTATACTGTTTACACATGATATATAATTAATTTAGAGGGCATGGACATCGTATGTTACACTGTCTACACATTATATAATATATTTTGAGGGCATGACTATGCCATGTAATAAACTGTGTACTCAAGATATAAAAGCCAAAATTTATTAAAATGTCTTCATTCATTCAAAATATATATTCTAGAAAAAATACCAATCACAGATTTATTTACATTGACCTTGAAGTACCATGATATGCAGCACACTGTCTACTCTTGATACATATCTGGCAAATGTTTTATTAAAATATCTTTAGTGGTTCCAAAATTTACGCACTGGAGAAGGATCCCAAGTCATAGAATTATATTTTCCCTTGCTTTTATTTTGATGCTGAAGCTGAGGGGTAGAGGTGGGGAAGCATGGTTAAGGTACATGATAAACTGTGTCTACATAATATATAATCTGAAACAGTTTCATGAAAAATTCTTCAATGGTTCCAAAGTTTCACTCTGAACAAGGACACAAAACAATAGCAATTTATTTATCCTTGCAATGGTCTTAATTTTTAAACAGAGGGCAGTGTTTTGGCACTAAATAACCTATTTGTGTTGCTATGACATAACACAGCAACCAAATCAAACCAACTACACCTTGAACAAGGAAAGCATGACCTTGAACAAGGAAACCATGACCTTGACCTTGAGACTAGTCATGGTATGTAACACTGTGTAGTCATAATATATACTAGAGCAAAGTTTTATTAAAATGTCTCCAACCATTTAAAAGCTAAGAAGAAAATATTAACTTAAGTTTCTTGCACACGTAAATAAAATTCTTTAAGACATCACCCTATAAATACAAAAAATCAAATTCTGATATTTTTATATATGTCTATGCAGTTAATAGCATAGGACATATTATCACTGCTTTGGAAATTGATAGTTGACTAAGAACAGCCCCCTCCCCATCCATTCCATTGTTTTCATATCAATGAGTTATTTCTAATATTAGTAAATGTTCATTCTATCATGGGCTAGCAAGATTTATTATCACATGAGATGTACAAAAGTCAAGCATCTAATTTGGAAGTGTTTATCTACATTTCAATGCAACTTCCTTTTCACATTTTTAACTCACCTGGGCCATCAACACTCAATTCTGTCCACCTGCTAAGTAGATCTTTTTGTTCTTTCTCTGGCCTCTGTAATGAATAACATCACACATGAAGTAAACGATGATTAGAAAATAAACTAAGTATATTTCCTATTTTCTAAATCCATTAAATCAATGTTATACAGCAAGACCAATAAATAATTACAGCTATGGGATGGAACAACTTTCCTTGTTAAAAAAGAACAGTAGCTGCCAATGGTATTAAAAAAATAAATCAGGAATAAGGCTGAAACAAAAGTTCCACTGATGGCAGTATCCTACCCATGATGCATTCGGTTTACACAGTTTTAAATTAGTACCATTCCACAAGATCTTTCGCATTGCTTAATAAAATCTCTGCTATATGACACTGTTCCAGTGACTTAGTGGTAGGAGCATCTGTCTCAGATGTGGGAGGTCATGGGTTCGAATCATAGCAGAGTTATACCAAAGACTTCTAAAATTTGTACTAAAAGCTACCTTGCTGGAAACTCAGAATTAAGAGTTTAGTGTTAGGACTTGTCAGCTGGGTGTCAGGATAAGGTGACTGGGTTGGACATGATGCTACATGTCTGTGGCATGATGCCCAAGTGCTAGACATTACTATAAACTGCCAAGCTGCAGACATTGTAGCGATATGACTGAAAAATTGTTAAAGTTATATTAAAAATCCAAACACACACACACACACACATGCACTGCTATATGAGGACCAATGTTCCCTCTAAACTGCGCGGCTGCGCGGCCGCGCAGCTCTTACTCAGTTGCCGCGCAGCAGTTTTAAGTTGCCGCGCAGCAAATATGTGAGAGGGAAAATTAACTGCTGCAGCCAGCGGAAGTTATGTGGGCGAGCGATAAAGCAAGAAGTTGTAGTATGCTTTCATATTAAATAATAAATTACCCACGCACATAATGTCCAAAAGAAAAGCAGAAGTATTTCAATATTCGTTGAAAAAGAAAACTTGTTCAAGATTCAAGGAAGAGTGGCTATCAGAACTGATCGAACCGGATGTCTTGTCATCGTCTAACAAGCAAAAGGTAAAACTTGGAGATATTTTCACATGCAATGATGATGGCGCTGTTGTTTGCACTATTTGCTCAACTGCAAATGCTGCAGGAGAGTTCAGCACGGGAAATAAATGGGATGAATGGAAACTTGATTACTTAAAGCGGCATCTCAGTCAAAAAGTGCACACTGAATCAGTTAAAAAGCTACGGAATCAGAAGAGTGGTGGAATTTTGCGTATACTACAGGAGAGTACGGCAGATCGTAGCATCAGAGTAGAAATGGAAGAGAGAAAGCGGTCAACTTCAGATTTGGTAAAAGTGCTGATTGATAACGTTATTCTTGCTATTAACCTGAATGCATCCATGTTTTCTGTACAAGATATCCATGAGCATGTTGCAAAACACGTTTTAAAATTACACAAAGTTGGCGCAGCAAAAATTATGCGTTCGAATTAGTTGAGTGCATAAGCCTCGTATTAAAAGCTCAGCTTATGACTGAATTGCGAAAGTCGGCATTCCACACGTTGATAATAGATGAAAGTACCGATATTTCAGTTCAGAAAATGCTGATTGTATATTTAAAGTATCGGCCTGAAACAGAAATTTTTTGCAAAACAATATTCGGTGGCATCGTGAAGTTGTCCTCATGCGACAGCGTCTCTATTGTAACAGCAATAAAACAATTCTATTGTGAAAATCAACTTGATCAGCAGAAGATGGTGATGTTTACATCAGACGGCTAAAGAAACATTATGGTGTGGCTGCAATTTTGAGACGTGAGATACATCATTTGTGGTAACAACATTGTGTTGCTCATCGCAAAGACTTAGCTGTTGAAGATGCTTGGAAGCAAGTTTCATTAATGCACGATATTGAAACATTACTTCGGACAATTTATACAATGTTCAGCAGGTCATCAGTTAAAAATGAGAAATTCCAGGAATTGGCCAATGCCGCAGAAAGTGATTCCGTGGCATTTCGGCCTTTGCATGAGGTAAGGTGGTTGTCTAGGCATTTAGCAGTTGCTGCTTTTGTGCGAAACTACAACGTTGCCGCTTTTGTGCGAAACTACAACGTTTTGATTGACTATTGCACTGAACAAGTAAACATGAGCAATGATCCAATCAATAAGTTATGTCTGAAGAGACTTCTAAATCCGCAGTTTCGACTGGCTTTGACAGTACTTAACGATGTTTTGGGAGAACTGGCATCAATAAGCAAATATTTTCAAAGAAGTATTCTGACAACTATTGAAGCGTTTCAGTTTGTAAAGGCCAAAATATGTCAAATAAGATCGCAGTATCTTGGAGAAACAGTTCATTGGAGTGATGCAGTGAAGGAAGTTCCTAATTCAATTGAACGTGACGTCGACAAGGCTGTAATTCTTAGATTTGTTGAACTATTATGTAATCACCTTGAGAAGAGATTTCCGGATGATGAATTAATGGATTGGCAAGCATTTGACCACTACATCACTGCAAAGAATTCAAGTTTTGAATTTGGCAAAGACAGTTTGAACAAACTGATAAGAAGGTCTTCAAGAATTATACCAAACTGTCAAGAGAGTGTAATCTCAAAGATCGGTGAACAGTATGATGACTTCGAATTTTTGATTGCAGAGAAAGTGAAGACTGGATCAATTCAGACTTTCACTGACGTCGTAAGCTGTGTCATGAAGAATGAAGACATGAAAGAGCTGTCGATTCTGCTGGACATTTGTGGGACATTTCAAGCATCAAGTGCAGACTGCGAACGCGGTTTTAGCCTAATGAACTCAATTAAAACAAAATCTAGAAACAGGCTACAAGTAAATCATTTGGGTAATTTGATGCGCATAAAATTCTATCTTTCATCAGGAAGCACTATTGATCTAGATGCGGTTTACAAGCATTGGACCACACACAACGACAGACGTGAAAATTCGGCAATAAATGAATCAAGTAACTGTTTTGCTCTAAATTTCGAACTACATTTATTTTATTTGTAGTTTTTATAATTAAATATGACATATATGTGTAGCACTTTATCGACATCATTAATATAAAGTAAGTAGAACAATATTTTTATTAACATAATTGAACAATGCATTTGCCTGTGCGAAATGTCTAATTTATCATATAGAAGACTGCTGTGTAATAGAGTTTTAAACATTTGTAAATGTACGACATTCACAAATGCCGCTCACTAAAATTTTGCATCATGCTTTTCCACGCACGCCTTTATTTTTCCGCACAGCATCGTCAAAAATTAGAGGGAACATTGATGAGGACCTCTTTACAGTTTTTCTTGCAGTAGCACAAAAGGCTTTTTCAAAGCTGGATAAATGATTATATTTGCTGATAAAATAAAACAATGGCTGATTGAGACATGTCTCCACCATAGATGTCTACAAAGTAGTGTTAAGTTATATTCTTTTAAGCTTTCAATAGAATCTTAGTTTGAAGATATGTTGAGAAAAAAAATGAGATAGAAAGAAATAGTAAATTGATGTCAACAAAGTTTAACCTTCTATCTGTAACTGAAATCAATTAAATTTTTTACCAGCCCCTAGCAGGTCTGAGATTTCATAGAGTCACGGGTAAGTCTTGCTAAAGTAAACAAATGCAGGTGAAAACAGGGTGTTGATTTTATACACAAAGTAACATTATCCCAAAGTTTTAGCAGAATTCAGCAAATGCTGCAAAAGATATATCAGTTTCAAAAACAATGCAACACCTTAGTAGTGTGCAGGCCAAATAGGAACAGAAAATGTCAAGTACAATAGCAATATACAGGAACTGGTGTTACAGTAGAAGATATAAGATTTTCAAGGATACAATCAGCAACTGTATGTTATTGATAATAAAAATGCCATTATCACCTTACCAAAATGAATTTGTGGAAATCCACTACGTCTTCTTATTTCCGTCCTTTAATTCCTTTTTAACTTTTGAAAACTGAAACCATCTGAGAAACTTCCAACAGCCCAAATTGTGTGTGTGTGTGTGTGTGTGTGTGTGTGTGTGTGTGTGTGTGTGTGTCTGTGGATATGTTTGAATTAACACATGACAATTCAACACAGTGACTGTAAGTCGACTCTGAGCCTGATGTCAATAATAAAACAATACTGATCTCGTCTCTGACCCTGACAAGGTATGCCAATATGATAAGTTTGGTTAAAATCTGTAATTAAAATTTTATTTAAGTGCCTGATTCATAAGCCATTATAGTTTTGTTTTTTTTAAAAGCTAGTTACGACCACTGAGCAGGCAAGCACTGTAACATATTCCCACAAACCATGCTTGATAAAATAAATTTCAATCATTGTTTTAAATGTTATCATATTTTTGAACCATTAAACAACTACTAACCTTAAAATCTGAGTCATAATGTTAACTATCAACCTAATTACTTCAGACAGTAAATAAAACTAGAGCTATATAAATATTTAATATCACCCAACTCCTTTAGCTCAACATTGCAACCAAGAACATTTTTCAAACAAAAGGAAGTAGTAAATATTTAATATCTGATTAATATCTAATGATTTCTAGCAGTGTTCTGAATCTTGTGCAGATAAATCTGAAGTCCTGTTCATCATTTCATTACTTTGTGTATTTGCAAATTGTCATTACCATCAAATACTCATCAACTTAAAGTAGACACACATGTGAATACAAAGTATTGATATAGGTTTTCTGGTGAACCATTATGATTGAAACTAAGCTAATGTTTATTTTAACCTCTGGCTTCTACCTCTACATGCAGTCTTCAAATCCTAGATCAATTTATCTTCCTTCCTAAAAGAATATTCAGTGTTCAAACCTTACATTAAATTACCTTTCTTGCTAATAGAATATTCAGATCAACTTTACCTCCCTTGCTACGGGAACATTCAGTGAACAAATCAAATATCAACTTACCTTACTTGTTAAGGGTACAATCAGTGGTCAAACAACAGACAAACTCACCTTCCTTGCTAACAGAATATTTTATGTTCAAACAACAGATCAACTTACCTTCCTTGCTAATAGAATATTCAATGTTCAAACCCCAGATCAATGTATCTTCCTTTCTAATGGAATATTCATTATTCAAACCTTAGATCAACTTACTTTCCTTGCTAATGGAATATTCAGTTCAGTACACATGCTATTCAAGCTCTTTAATATTCTCTTCTCCCATGCTTGCTGTAAAAGAATGAAAGGAACCTTCTTAACGTAGAGCATATAATAGGTATTATTATTATTTATTAGATCGAATAACAGCACATCTGCACACTATAGAGAGCTGATTAACTCAGGAGTCTATTGACCAATGGATCTGAATGACTGGACTTTTTGTCATCAAAATGCAGTCTTTAATTAAAGTTCTTGAATTAAAGTTGGTGATAACATTTTTTTCTAAACAGTCTTATATTACCATGACCTCTGAAATCTAATTACCAGAATCAAATGATCTAAGATTGAGATCTCAAGTTACTGTGCAGATACGATTTTGCTTCTTTTAGTCAGTGACCTTGAGCTATTCACCCCAAATCAGTACTTTTCTTTCTAACCCGACATACAAGTCATAAACAAACATTGGTGAAGGTATTTGGTTGTGACCTGAAACTTGTCTGCAGATAAAAAAAAATCTTGAAAGCAAAGTGACCTTGACTTTTCAGTCTCAAATCAACAGATTTTTTCTTATCTAAAGTGCAAGCTATCAACAAAGTTTTTCAAAGGTCTGTGATGTAGAACTAATGTCATTCAGAAGAAGCCATTTTTCTTCACTGAGTCACACTGACTTTCATCTTTGACCTTATAGCCCAAAAATTAATGGGCTTCTTTCGTAACTAAGGTACAAGGTATTCACAAAGTTTGGTATTGGTATATGACATTAAACTAATAAAATCGCCCAGAAACCATTGTTCTTCTTTCAGTAACAGTGATCTTAATCACTGAACCCAAAATTGTTAACCTTTAACCTTACCCCAATTGTAAGCCATCTACACTGTGATACAGATCTATTATCTTGAACTAATGTTATTTTGTGGAATACCTTTTTTTCTTCAGTCAATATCCTTGGCATTTGACCTTTTGATTCCAAAATTGATTGGGATAAATTGATTGGGATAGTTTTCTTATAAGTACAAATAATCATGAAAATGTAACCATGGATGAGATGTAAAACTGTTAATAATTTTGTTTGTAAACCCTGTACAACCTGGTAAGTCCTGGTCTGTGACACAGAACTAATGTTTTTGTGCAGAAACCTTTTGTTTTCTTTTGGTCACAGTAACCCTAACCCTTCCACTTATCTATTGGCTTCTTCCTTAACACAATCACAAAGTCTGATAAAGGTAAGTACCATAGAACTGAAGTTATCATGGAAAAAAATAAAAGCTAATGGACACACAGACACACTAAAAGGATAATATGTTTGACCAACATTTCAGACAAATAAAAAAAAATGAAATAAGTCTTGACCATCATGGCAGACAGATAAAAATAAATTGAAACAAATCTTCAGGAAGATAAAACATTCCTAAAAAATTAAATATGAAAAATCTGTATCAAACACAGTATCAATTTTGATGAAAGTAATTTATGATTTAAACAACACTAACATTATAAATTTTGATGAAAGTAATTTATGATTTAAACAACACTAACATTATAAATTTTGATGAAAGTAATTTATGATTTTAACAACACTAACTGATTAGCCACATTTTTCTTCAGTTATCATTACTGGTGAAATGGAAAGTACTTGATGATTTAAACACTAACAGATTAGCTATACTTAAGAAAAAGTTTCCAGTCCAAAAAACAATCATTAAAACATAAAAATAACATTGTGTATTTGGAAAACTATGCATTGAATATCAACACTAATGCCAACAGAGATAACTGTGTCTTGATATTGCCAACAGAGATGACCATGTCTTGATACTGCCAAAAGTGATGACTGTCTTGATATTGCCAACATAGATGACTGTCTTAATATCTTTCATAGGTGAGATGGTGAAAGATAAACTAATAATGTTACCTCTTTATTTTACATAAAAAGATGACATATATCAAGTACAGTTTCCTGATACTTCCCATGCATGCATGTACTATCTAAAAGTGTATATGTTTCTTGATATGGAGGGTGATTCCTGGATGAGTACTTACATACATGCATGTAGAGCTGTACCAATTAATCGCCCGTACTCATAATCGGGCGATTAATTAGAACAATCGGTATAATCGGTATCAGCACAAATAATTTGTTGTCAATGCAAATAAATTTCCAAAATATGATTTCAATTATAACATTCATTTTGACATGGCTTGAATTTTAAAACAGAATTAAATAGTGGAAACTAAAGAATAAACATCTGATTTGGGGATTAATTGAAAGACAATATATTCTTAAAAGTAACTACTGTTTAAACACACTTGCTGTAAACTACCGCTGATTTTTGCTGAGAACTCTCAATTATTACATTATGTCCTCGATTTTCATTTTCTTCTAAACAAGAAAAGTCTTGCATGTTCTGTTGCATCACCTGTGAATTATTGTTGTGACGAAATAATTACTTTTCTATAAAGAATTCGCATCTTCACTAAATAGAATGTCACACTACGAATGCTTAACTCCAATGCCATTCCCATGAAAGAAACTTACACGAGTTAACATCTGGCATTTTTAGACCGTATATACCAATGTTAATTACCATCGTTAAATGTTGTTGTTGAAGAGTTTAATGCCATTTTTCAGCACACGATAGGCTATACATGGCGGCCAGTATTATTGGTGGAGGAAAAATCCGGGAACGTAAAAATGAATCTTGTCCCCAAGCTCCAAACACTCTAGCTATGCCTCTGCATCAATGTACTGGTATAGTTCGCGTTCAAAATTCCTCTTGTCACAAGCCAGTTTCAGGCATTTTAATGATTAACTGGCCTGTACTGCTGTCGCAAAACTATAGAGAAATTCACCGACTATCATCAAAGGAGATGCCAAAACATCAAGCTTTCCATTGTGTGGAAAGTTATGATGTTTGTTCAGCCAAAAGACAAAACTAAAATTGATTGATCTTGATCTTAGTCAATCTATATGAGAATTTTAGCTTTTATTATTACCACTCTTCGCGAACATGTAAATTATGATGGTTATGTGCCTTGTACAATCAAACGTGCGTACCTTTTTAAATATATTGCCTCAATTTGTAGGATCGCTTTTATCATTGAAAATGAGTAACTCTTGAGAGGTGATTCATTGTAAATGAAACAGCTATTAAAGACTATCTGAAATGTTATCTAGAAGAATGCAATTTGGTCGAAACAACGAATAAAGCAAAATCTGCATCCAATATGTTTGGGAATAAATATGGATTTAAGTGACACTATGCATGCTTTGCACTGTGTAAGTACTGTACATTATAGTACATGGTCTCATGAATTATGAAGTCTGTATTTACCTTTATTTAATTTCATGTTGGAGAAATCGGAAAATATGCACATGCAAAATAATAACAAAATTAGTCATAGTATTTTATAATAGTTTTATAGTTGTCGGGTCACTGAAAGTTACTTTTTTAACATGCCTATGTCTTAAGACACGGAAAAAAATTATTGTTTCATGTTCCAAGATTTACAGCCGTTACAGTAATCAACAAAAAGACCTAAGAATGGTAAAGTTTAGACATTGGCCCGCGGATAAGCCGACCCCTCCCCCTTCTTCCAGGCCTTTATTTTTTCCTAAATTATTAAGCTTATACACGAGAATATATACTGTGATAATGAAATAATCGGTCTAATAATCGGTATCAGCAATTTTAATAATCGGCCATATGCGATATCTGCATAATCGGCAAAAGGTGACAGCGGTACAGCTCTACATGCATGTACTAGCTAAAAGTGTACAAGTCTCTTAGTGTGGAGGTTGATTCCTGGACAAGTACTTCCATCATGCATGTACAAGCTAAAAGTGTACAAGTCTCATGATATGGAGGGTGATTCCTGGACAAGTACTTCCCATACATGCATGTACCAAATAAAAGTGTATGTGTGACATGGCTTGGATGGTGATTTATGGATGATTGCTTCTCATACATGTATGTACTAACCAAAAGTATCTATCTTTAGGCATGAATGGTGACTCATGAATGAGTTCTTCCTCTCTATGCATTTACTAGCTAAAAGTGTATGTGTCACATAGAATGGATGTTGATTCCTGGACAAGTTCTTAGTTCACCCAGTTAGTGTAGGTATTGCTTTAAAATGTAATACCTGTGCCTTCCTAAGATAGAGCAGAGGTTCCTTCAGATGGTCACTGGGAGCAGCATTTGGAGACAATCTGGAATGGGTCTGTAGATAGGTGTAGATTGCATTTTTTAACTTCCGGTCCCATCCTGTATGCAAAAACAAAATACTGAATACTATATAATGAACACTATATACACTGAACACTATATATGATGAACACTATATATACTGTACTCTATACACTGATCATATATATATATATATATATATATATATATATATATATATATATATATATATATATATATATATATATATATATATGTATATATACATATACTGGACATTGCATACACTGAACCTGAACATTATATACATTCAACACTATATATATATATGGAACACTATATACACTAAACACTATATCCATTGAGCACTATATATAGTGAATACTATATACATTCAACACTATATATATACTGAGCATCATATACAATGGACACTACGGTATATACTGATCACTATATATACTGAACACTATATACACTGAACACTATATACACTGAACACTATATACACTGAACACTATATACACTAACTCTTGTTTATAATATTGTTTACATCAACTATTAAGTGTACAAGAAAAAATAATTTTGACAGCACAAAACAACCTAAACCAAAACTTTCAAACAATATGTTTGGAATTCCATCACTTAAAAGTTTTCATAGTTTTCAATGTATATGAAAAATTTAGTTATAAACAAACTTTAATGGTGTGATAAAAGTAGAAGATTTTTATAGATACAAATCTTACCTGAAGAATTTAGACCATTCTGGACACCTTTTTTCAGTTCTGATAACCTGATGGATGGCTTTGAGACTTCATGCTGGAAATAGATACTATATTCATCATCTGATAAATTTATAACTAAATTAAAGACTAAAGTTGATCTTCATACTTAACAATGGCTGTTCATATCTACATGCTCTCTCTATATTAACATTATAATTATTTAAATGTTAACTTCTGTTCTTTTAATACTGTACTTAATACTGTACTGAACTTAATAAATTAAACTATATATGAAAAGTAAACCATGTATAATCAGCCAAGACACAGATCTGCCATCAAATAATGGGACAGGAATTAGGTTTATTCTGCTACAAGCAGTGTAGACAGTGGCCTTTCTCTCATGAAGTAGACAACGGACCCTGTCATAAAGTTAATAATGGCCCCTCTGTCATAAAGTAGACAATGGCCCCTCTGTCATCAAATAGACAATAGCCTCTCTTTTATGATGTAGACAGCAGTCTCTTAATCATAAAACATTACTCAAAATCTCCAGTAATAAGTGTTCCTCCAGACTCAGAAATCTCACTTAAAATGAATGAATGCAGTCTTTTGATTGATCAGAATATTTTTCTGACTGATTTGGAGTCAAACTGAGGCAATTTATCAATGCATCATACAACAGCAGATGAAGGACTATGTTGCTCACATTTGGGGTGTTATGCATGAGTAAATAAGGTCATATAATTCTGCTCAATCAACAATTTAAAGAACCCATGTTTCAGCTAACAATAATACTTGTCATACTATAAGAATTAACCTAGTCATTGCTAATAATATGGTGGTCCTAGGTCACTTGAAAAAAATCTGTAAATTACTTTTTCTTTACAGAGATATACAACCTATTCTCTCAATTGTATATATGCATGATAGAGTCTGCCTACATCAAAAAGATGTGTAATATGCATATCCTGTATGAGTGCACTCAATGATATTGTAGATGACATCATTATATTTATGTCGTGAACTTTTGAGGCATTAATCTCTGGCTATCTATAAAAATTAGATTATTTTTATCCTTGCGTTTATCACTTTGTGATTCTATCTGTAAGACTATTGTGAAAACAAATTCAGCTGAGACAGAGAAAAAGGGAAATAGGTTGTCATGTATCATAAATGATTCCAAAATATCAAATTTTGCTGTATGTATTTTCAAAACCTTCCATGTGCTAAATAATAATAACAAAATTACAAAATTTTCAATACCAAAGAAAGCTGAAAATAAAGTTAAAGGGTAACATTCTATACAGAACTTTTATGAAAGAAACTGTTTTAAAAGAAATATGAAAAGGAAGAAATGTGAGTTGGATGGATAATACAACGACAGAAGCAACACATCACATGCAGAATGGGAAATTACATGTTTTCTTGTATATCATTTTATACAATAGGTTTTCTTGCTCTTTATGATAAATAATATCTGTTAATGTTTATATCTTCACTTTTCCAATGGCCACATTAAACTGTCGGAAAAAAGGTCTGGCAATATCTGAAAACTTTTAAAATACGGATATAAATATAGTCTCCTGCATTTTTTGTACTTGGTCTTCACTGCACCTTAGTGCACCTTTGTCAAAGAAAGCTTGAAAAATCAACCTATTATATTTACATATTTTTACATGTGCTGGCTTTAAGAATAACTACAGTTGCTAAGGGCCATAAATATTTTATGATGGCAGTTCATTTCCCTCTTTTAAAATAACATTTTTGGCAATAAAAATTTATAGTAGTCTGGTAATTTGCAATGCAAACTCAATGATGACCTCTAGTGTAATATATTTCTAAGTCTGAAATAATGGCAAATGGAACTAAATTTAATTTGAAAAGAAAATAATTCAGAAAGCAAGGAATTACTACAATAAATACTGGCACATCTGAGATTTAAAAATCCACTTGTCCAGCTCCAGGGCAAAGATCAAATTAGGCTCAGACAAGCTCAAGTTTGGCAAGCAAAAAAAATGAAAGAGAGAATGGGATTAAGTTCCATTTGTAATGCTTTATGATTTGCAAGTTTTATATATTGTGATATCGCCACAGTACACATATCAACTCATTTAGTGTTTACATGCTCCACATTCTTTACTGGCCACAGTTTCTTTCATTCATCATATGTCATTTCCATCTTGTAGTTAATGTCATTGACAGTTTCACTTTTCTCACTCAGAAGCAATGTAAAGATTTATTATCTAAAGCAAGTTTTGACAAATAAGGAACCCATATTTATGTTTTAATTTATCAGAATCAGCAAAGAGACAAAATCACATGAAATGAATGACTGAAAATCTAAACATTAAATGTCATCATCTCAGCAAGTCAGTTGAAAACAAATTTAGGCAAGACACACTTATAAAAATGCAGATGTTAAACTGCTTTGTACATCATTTAACAAAGAGTCGCATACAATGTTAATTACCATCAAATTTCCATACAACAATTTTACCTCTGAATCACACAAACATCATTAGCACAGTACACTTGGTAAACAGGATTCTGCCCATTGAATAGTTTCTGGCGCCTATTTCTGTCGGTTTTTTAAAATGTATTTCGTATCTTTGTTATTACCTGTGCCGCATGCTGCAGGTCTGTGTAGATCTGGGAAGACTTCAGAAACTGAATTAAATTCTGAACATACCACTGGGAAAACAATAACTCGCCCATGATTATAGTACTAAGTAAACTGACTCTTCCACATTAAATGGCATGTAAATCTAAATCGTTGTTTTTATGCAATCATCACTCAATCAAGCCGTGAAATAACGTTTTAACCTAACCATTAGACTTCAGTGTAACCTAAATTCGAGGGAGGTGTACCATAGCAACAAGTACCGCGTACAGTTAAGGGTACTCTTACACTGAATGTGGTGTAAAGAACATGAAAAAAAAATTACATTCAATGAGTTTTAGATTAAAATGTTTTGAGGATGAATAAATATTCGTTTAAATTTAGTCTAATATTGAATACACTGTTTCCAGAACAGCTAGACCGGAAGTGCGCTGATTGGGTCGAGAAACAAAAAGTCTACATTATAAAAGATACGGAAAAATAGAACAGAAGCTTAATCCCGGGAAATCCAACAGCATTTCGAAAAATAGAAGAAGAAAAAAAAAAGAAGATTGAAAGATCAATAGTATTATCTCAGATTTAAAATATAAGTTCTCAAAGGCTTGTGAAGAAGCAGGAAATAATCTTCACTTGGCTCAGTCACAATGAAATTAAAATAAGACAGTTACTTCCTTCACTTAAATCTTCACTTAGTGGTACGGGTACAACTATGTTAAATGCATGTTTAACCTGACTATCTCTTTCAATATACTGGTACTCCTGTAATTTATTTACATCAGAGAAGCATACATATTATAATTTAACTCATTCATTTTCTTCTAAACTTTGTAGGGGCCGTAAAATCGAAGACAAATTTGAGGAATGCGCAAGAAAGATAGGACTTTATTCTGAGACTCAAATTCTTATTTTTTACTTGAATTTCTGAATGTCAAATTCAAGCACAATAGACTGGAAATATCCAGGCCTAAAATTTGACATTTGACCCGATTGGACAGAATTAGGAAGGCCATATTGAGTATTAAAAATCAACTATTATCAAAGCTGTTACTAATGTTTTCGAGTTAAATTCCTCAAAGGAATTGCCTCTGAAAACCTTGTTGACACACACATAATGGACAACAGGAATTGGTTACCTGACGTGGTCTTTGGTAAGGGACAACACAGTCTACCATAATTATGCTAAATGGTTCGTCAACTGCAGGAAAAGGTTGAAGATGGGCCTTAAGGTATCTTCTGACTAGGTTTTCTGACCATTTGATCTAGAGTACTTGACAACATCACTTTTATTGTTTGGCCAATAAAACTGAGTCAAGATCTTGTGATAAGCCTTATTAATCCCTGAATGACCAGACAAAGGAGTTTTATAGGCCAGACTAAGTAGTTCCTGTCTGCAAGGTTATGGAACTACAATTTGATAATCACTGACCCCTCATCACCAACATGTACCTAGTGAGGTCTCAATTTTCTCATAAAAATTCCTTTTTAATGAAATAACAGACAGGTACTTCAGAGGCTGCAGTTTTAGTCATGGCCTATCGAAAGAAACATAAGATCTCCAACAACAAAAAATTCCTTTTCGACGACAACTGATTGTCGTTTATCACCCTGATTAGAAAAAAAGAGAGTCAGTAGTTAAAAGAGGATCCATAAGATATATATTCTCTGGTTGATCCAAAGAAGGAGTGAAAATGACCTCATCAAAAGCCTGACCAGTTCATGTGTCAGCTAAAGGAATACTTTCCTTATCAACGTCGTTCTCAAAGGCTTTCTTTGTCATATATCTGGCAGCTGCACAAGCTGGAAATGAATCAGGGGTTATCTTTCAAATGGATCAACTCTCTGATCCAAACAAGGCTTGTCGGTTGCAAGTGGGTTAACCTCAACCTTGTCTCCCGCTAGATCGTTGCTTAGTAATAAATGGGGACCCCGAGCGGTCGAGTGGTCTAAATCGCTTTTCGTTACGGATCACTGCCGTCTCACCTCTATCTGCCTAAGTTCGAGTCTAAGATTCGGCTAATGCAGTTATGTGAGAAAGCTTACCAGTAGCTTCTCGTGAGTCGGTGGTTCTTTTCAGGCGGTTTCCCCGGGTTCTTCCTCACCAACAATACTGGCCACCATGTATAGCCTATCGTGTGCTGAAAAATGGCATTAAACCCTAAAACAACAACAAGTAATAAATGAATGCTCTCTACGGGTAACAATGAAACTGGTCCAACTGTCACGGCTTCTGAGAATAAGTATGATGACAAATTTACACAATGGACAGGAACATTAATAAAGCCGCACCTTACTCCATGAATGAGAACAACCCCGTTAGATGAAGACTTCTCAGAGAAAGGCAAAGCACCTGGCAATAAAAGACTCTGAGAAGCTCCTGTGTCCCTTAAAATTTTAATAAGGGTTGGATTGGTCGAATCACCTAAGAGTGATATAGAACCCGTCGATATGAATGATTCATAATTCTCCATAATACAATCAGACTGGGTTTTATTGGACCCAATAAATGCATTGCTTTCAATACTTGACGGTGTATTTGGCCTTTTAGAAATAAAAGCATTTGGACTAGGTATGTCTTGATTCGGATGCATATTTTCAATTTGTTGCAATCAGAAATAATTTTCTTGCAATATATACACGTAGGAAGAGACAATGATCAAGAAATCAAGCCTCTCTGAGGTTTGAATTTTAAAAGTTTTGGCAGTTTGAGTTTTATAATGGTTTGTATTAGGCTAAAATATTTTTCTTCCAAAAGACGGTTGAGTATAAGCCTTATTTACAAAAGGAACTTTATGAGTTAAATAGTAATCATCAGTGGTACGAGCAGCATTTTCCAAAGTTTCGATCTTGTGCTCGTTAACATACGTCTTGATGACACTATGGACACAGTTCTTAAACTTTTCAAGTATTACAAGTTGTTTGAGACTTTCACAATCGTTTTCATTTTTCTTGGATAACATCCATCTATCGATAACTGATAGCAAAATTAACATGAGTTTGTCCAGCTTCTTTTTTTTTTTTTTATAGTTTCTGAATTGTTGTCGATAAGCTTCAGGGACTAACTCATGACCCCTTAAGATGTATTCTTTGACCGCATTTAGTCAACATCGTGAACGGACGAATGATAAATATCACTAGCCTTACCAGTGAGTACACATTGCAACAATAGAGTTACCAGTGAGTACACATTGTAATAACAGAGTCCAATGCTCCTTTGGCCATTTCAAATTTTCAGCAACTTTTCAACACGAGTAAAATATCTGTCTACTTCTCTTTCTCTGAAAGGGGGCACTAATCTAATGCACTTTGCGAGAGCAAACTAACTTTGGATTTGAAGTACGAATGTGCTTTTCACTTGCCAGCTCTTTTTCTTTCATTCTAAATTGATATTCCCTCTCGTCCTTCTCACATTGCATCATATATATCTTTCTCCTTCTCAAATTTTATGTTTTTCTTCCGTATCTAATTCTATTTGCATTTGATTTTCTGCCTTATTTAACTGCTGTTGCATGTTTTTCTTGTAACTGCATTCGTCCTTGTTTCTTCCGTAACTAACTGCATTTGTATGTTTTTCTTGTAATTGCATTTGCATTTCCTTTTCTTCCTTATCTAACTGTATTTGCATTTGTTCTTCTTGTAACTGCATTAGTCTCTTTTTCGTATGTATCTGAATTTGTATTTCTTTTTCTTCCTATCTAACTGCATTTGTATTGTTTTTCTTTTTCTTTTTCGTCCTTATCTAACTGCATCTGCATTTGTTTATCTTCATTTCTTTCCTGCCTTTCGAGCTTCCTTAACTCCAATTCCATTTTGTAATATAATTTCAATTTCTTTTACTTTTAGATCAGAATCTGATACAGACTTACTGATCGAAACCAACGCACTTTCATCCAAAACATTCTTTTCTACCAAATACTGAACCAAAATATTTCTTATTTCTTGTTTCTTAAAGTAAGATTTCGCATCGGAGAGATCGCATTTTCAGGCAAGTAGAATTAATTAATCTTTTTGGACAAGCGATAAGAAAGATGAATCACTCTACGGAGATGAAAAAAGAGAAGGAACAAATATCATTGGCCTCTTTCACCACCACCATGCAGTCACAGCAATGAGCGTCCAAGAAAGAAAATGATTCAGCAAACCTAAAAGAGTATGTTAGCATCCCAAATATGGCTCAAACAGTGATTTCGAGAAAATTTAGGACGACAACTTTCACTTACACAGTGAAATGGAAAAAACTTCCCTGCTGATATTCCAGCCGAGGAAGTACTTTTTTTTTCTTCACTGTTAGAGGAACTAAAACGTCAGTGTCAATTCAAAGATCGAGGTCGTTTGAGCCTATCTATGTATCACGCCAGTTTGAATTCTCCTGTATGTCTCGGGTTTAGTACACCTGCATAAGTAATTTCTTCCAAAATTTTGAGAGTTATTGAGGACGCGCAGGCGATGACAAAAACAATTTAACATCACCGATGGAAAAGTGACTGTTCATATGGCATACGTTGCACAGTGGCACGTATCGCTGCTTACAATCGACTGGTCATACATGTACTATATAATAACTAGGCGAAATGTGGCTTGGTTTTTTTTTGTTTTTTTATGGTTTAACGCCATTTTTCAGCACAATATATAGGCTATACATGGCGGCCAGTATTAATGGTGGAGGAAGAAACCGGAAAAACCCCGGAAAGAACCACCGACCCACGAGAAGCTACTGGCAAGCTTTCTCACTTAACTACATTAGCCGAATCTTAGACTCGAACCCACGCAGACAGAGGTGAGATGGCAGTGGTCCGTAACGGACAGCGCTTTAGACCACTCGGCCACTCGGGGCCCCAAATGTGGCTTGGTATAACAGCATTTATTCTTAAATGGGTCGCACGAGAAAGGAGAGAAGTGTTCTCCCATGTAGTTATTATATATTACATGTATGACCGGTCGATTGTAAGCAACGATACGAGCCCCTGTGATACGTTGTACCTCCATGGGGAAAAAGACAACGACTGCACTTGATCTGCTTACGTAGTACTATGGACATAACATAACATTTGCGAATGAAATGGAATATGTGATGGGAAACATCTACACTGAGACACAAGTGGTAGCTGACCAGATTTTAAACGTGTGTGACGAATATAGAGAGAAACATGCACTTTATCCTATTTTATGGTTTGTTACTTGTTTCAGCTTGTTCTTAAAAATGAACATTTAAAGTTGTGCTAAAGAAAATGGCATTCTTTTATGAAATGTAAATACGTTGTATATGAAGTGGGTTTTTTTTAAGCCATGAACTTTAATTTAAAAAAGTAGTTTACTAGAACCAAGAATATAATAACCTGTAAATAGATTTGTTTCATGTCCAAATGTGTATGTATTATAGGCCAGAGAACATATATATATATATATATATATATATATATATATATATATATATATATATATATATATATATATATATATATATATATATATATATATAATTGAATATTTTGTACCCATACAAAAGTCTTTTTTTATTGGAGTCTCCATTATATCTGAGTCTTCAGATCATTTCTGTCCTCCTTTCTGTGTTTGGAGGTGTACTTGTTTGTTTCTGAATGTCTATTTTTGTCCCTATCAACCCTTTGTCCCTACAAATACATTTCACCCAATAAATTGTTACGGCTATTGGATTTAATTTATTTTTTATTGTTAAATCCAAATTTGTCATTTAGGGTTTAATATTTATTCATTAATTGGGAGATTTTTTTTCTAGAAAATTCAGGTTGACCTAGATTCTAGTTGTAAACAGGCTGACCTAGGCTTGTTTACCTCTTTATCTGACCCTGCTTTAGATATTGTCAACAAGCATCTAAAACTATTGGTTAATTTCGAGGATAACTTTTTATTTTTATTAATTAGTGGCTGATTTTTCTTCTGGTTCATTCTTTCAGTAAGTGACTTGGAGAAGGTAGCTTCTTTCTATGACCTTCCAGAATCACATTATTCCTTTTTGTTTACGAGGGAATTACATATATATAGCTGTGTTTTGGAAGCTAACCTTAGTAGAATTTTGGGCTTTAAAATGAACAGTTGTGTATTCATGTTTGAGTTATAATTTTTATTATCTTGTTCTGGACTTTATGTCAATTCATTGAAGAAAGAGGATTTATTATCTATTTGGAGGAGAAAACATGTGCTCATAATTCATGTGGATGATAAATTAAACAAGAACTGCATCACGTGACATTGTCATCCATTTTGGATTACATCGTCAAGATTCGAACCTGGAACTATTAGAACATTTATTTATCAGGACTCTTACAATTCCATTAGTGGATTATTTTTGTGAATTCTATATTGGATTAATGTTGGATTTGATTCTCTAAAACTGTAAGTTTATTTATTTTATGAAAATAATTGTACTAAATAAATCTTTGTTAAAGTTTTACAAGCTTGTTAGTTTTCACTCTTTCTGTGTTGCTGCTTATTCGAACCTAAGCACGTAACAAAATATTGACCTTATTAACCCCATGACGCCACCAATGTTCCATTCCCATTGACCTAAAGGTGACATTCCCATGTTAAATTCCACTTGACGCCAAAGTGTCCCACAACCTTTTGGACTGGTATTTTAATTCACTCAAAAGTATCAAATGAACTATTATGAACTTAACAATTGTTTATGATAAACATACACCAGGCACTGCTTTTAAAAAGTAAAGAAAAAAAAAACGAAGAATGAAAGGCTTGTTGGAAACAAGACTTCAAATTTAGGGGTCTTACTTACGGAATACAATTAAGATTTTGCAGAACAAAAGTTTCATCCAATACGTGATTTTCAGCATTATGACGTGGAATTAAAAGAATCGAGCCCATACATAATGTTATCATACAGTTCTCTGCTGTTTAAACAAACCTAAAAGCAAACAAACGCGACGAAAAAACTATTATCTTACAGAAGAGAACGAGCATCTGGACTGAAACTCAAAGAAGGTGATCACTCTAATTATATAATAAAAAATGTCAGGAAGCTTGTACCTCTTAAATCCAATGACACTTTGTTATTGACATTGTATAATATTATTTGAATGCAAACCAAATTCCTAATGGAAATGGCTACAGAAAAAGTAATCGCTAGTGAGGCAAAAATAAAAGACCTTTCATGTACAGCAAGCAACGATATATTGAAATCATGGTTTCTAGATGTAACTGATCAACAGCAAACTAAGCATGATAGTGCTAACCATCTTACAGATGAAAACCGCAAAGCTCAATAAAAGCAAAGCTGAGACATCTACTATTACTCAAGGGCATGGTGACTCCATATTAAAGCAAACTGTATGATTTATCTCTTAACATTTACTCATCACGAAGCATAACTTCTTCTTTTACTCGTCCAGAAAATAATTTAAAATTTTAAAAACTACGGCATCGTAGACTTTATGATTTAGATGACCCTTCTAATGATCCAGTAAAAGACTAGTACATATTGATTGCACGTGTGATGGGCATCAGTGTGCCGATCGTCTACAAGTTTGTTCCGGTGACACTCGGTTACATTCAAAATCATAATTAACGATCTACGGAACATTAATTGCTCTTTATAGATCTGACTTTTACAATTGAACTTTAATCTTTGGTGTTCTATTAATTTTCTCGCGTATAGAACAAACTTAAGTGCTCGTGATAACGGTTTTTCTGTTACAACAATTTTGAAAACATATTTTATTTCAATATAATTGTATCTTCTTAGTCAATAATGTTTAATATAGTTTCTCTCAGGTACACATTTTCTGTTTTCTCCTTCTAAACGTTAATACACATTGTTTGATACATGAAATTACTTTTTAATTATCCTAATATGCCGTATTTTTACTGGAAAGTCATCAAACCAATAAAACTGTATGCATCTAAACTGTACAATCATACAGTCCACTGACACGATTACTTTGTTTTTAACACAGATTCTAGAACGTAAAAAACATCTGCCATCTTTATATTTCACATCGATATAATCTCTTTTGTACTTCAATTATTCCAGCAAATATACATATGACCTTCATGTAAATTCAAATATCAGTCTAGTCCTTTTATTTCCTGTCCAAACTTATATTACAATGTCAAAGAGACGTTTAGCAACTTTAACCCTATGAATGCTATTTAATATTTAATATTCTGAGGAGTCAGTGTGGATTAGTACAAATTAATATACCCAACTCGCTCTCTCTCGAGATAGATCTAATTGCTAGGTCTAATATTACTTTAGCATTCTTTAATTGCCGCATTTTTTTTTAACAATTACTAATGGCCTTCTTGAAATATTGTTCAATGTCATTGAAAACTTTACAGAAATCTTGACCATGACTGTTACAACCATATTGCCTGTACTTATTAACATTACTCTACTCAAGAACCCTTGATCCACTTCATTCCAAGTTAATAATGAATTTCCTACAAATCTTCTAAGTCATAATTCTGTTTAAATTATGTATATTCATATGCTTGTTATTATTTTCTATCTTGAAAACCTATTAAAGGTTGATGTAATTTAATAATAATAATAATAATAATAATAATAATAATAATAATAATAATATCAATAATAACGAGGACTTTGTACAGCGCCTAATCTTTATAACTCTTAGCGCTTTACAACATGTATAATGATATGAATACAAAAACAAAAAAAAAAAAAAAAAACAACCATGAACTTAGAAGAAAAAAAATATGCTGAAAATATTTAAGTGAAGAAAATGTTTTTTAGTCTTTAAGTTTGATCTTGCAGTCAAAATAAGTGAGTTATGAGAGTACTCTTGAAAGGGATCACTGTATCTGTGTCTTTGTGTCTAATTTCAATGGGCAATTCATTAGACAATGCTGAGTCCTGGTATGCAAAAGAATATTGTCTATATGACTTTGTTGTAATAGAGGGAATAATGAGTATATGATTGTCAGAAGAGGAGCATAAGTATCTTGCTGGTATATACACATGGGTGAGGCCAGATTGGTATGCTGGACTGGAGCCTGTCAGTGAAACGTAGCTCAGAGAACAAATTTTGTGTTTGATTCTGGATCGAATGGATAGCCAATGTAGGGTACAGAGCTGTGGGGAGGTATGCTCTGATGGTGGTACTCTAAAGATGATCTAAGGAGCTGTGTCTGAAATTTTTTAAGTTTCTGGAGTAGATATTGAGATAAACCAGACAGAATTGAGTTACAATAGTCCAGTCTTGAAAGTACTAACATATGTGTTTTAGTGGCATCAATTGAAAGATATTTGCGAATGGAGCTGATGCATCTCAGCTGAAGATATGTAGCTTTGCATATGTTCATGACATGCTGGTGCAATGTGAGAGTACTGTCTAGAGTAACACCAAGGTTTCGTACTGACTGTATGAATTTAATGTTGTTGTTGCTGATATTTATTGTTCGAGGTAAAGGATGTGTATGAGAAAGTCTTTGTGTTCTGATCAGAATGGCCTCAGTTGTATCATCATTCATCTGCAGCTTGTTACATGTCATCTTGCAGGTTTGCTGGTAAAATGTTTGACCAACAACATAACAGATGACAAGTGTGCTGGTAAACTGTTTTACTTTACATGCAACTTAACACGAATGTAATAAATGATAGTTCGCATAAAAATATATAGATGATATTCCAACTGATTAATGGATGATTTGTTATGATGAACTAATTAATAATCAGCTTCAATATTTCAACCAAATCTCATGACTAGTAATAATTGTGACTGACTTGTGAATTTTATGCAAAAACAGGTTTTGGCTTCAATATTATAAAAGTGCTTTCCTGATCATGATGACAGTTCAACTGAATGATAATACTTTGAAACCATACCATAACATGTCTCTTTATAACATGACTCCCTATAATATGACTTATTATAACACAACTCCCTATGGTTTGTTATAACATGACCCCCTATAATAAGACTCATTATAACAATACTCTTTATAACACAACTCATTATAAAATGACTCCCTATGACTTATTGTAACATGACTCCCTATAATATGATTTATTATAACATGACTGCCTATAATATGACTTATTATAACATGACTCCCTATAATATGACTTATTATAACACAACTCCCTATGGTTTGTTATAACATGACCCCCTATAATAAGACTCATTATAACAATACTCTTTATAACACAACTCATTATAACATGACTCCCTAAAATATGACATTATAACATGACTCCCTATGACTTATTGTAACATGACTCCCTATAATATGATTTATTATAACATGACTGCCTATATGACTTATTATAACATGACTCCCTATAATATGACTTATTATAACATGACTCCCTATAATATGACTCATTATAACATGACTCCCTAAAATATGACATATTATAACATGACTCCAAATGACTTATTGTAACGTGACTCCCTATATGATTTATTATAACATGACTGCCTATAATATGACTTATTATAGCATGACCCAATATAAAATGACTCCCTATAATATGACTTATTATAACACGACTCACTATAATGAGTCATTATAACACGACTCATTATAACATGAATTTCCTTATAACACAGTTGACAGATAAAAATGGTGACAAGCAATGGAACATTTTGCATCACACTTGTACTATAAACAAAAGATGTATGAAATGAATATATGCAAAACAAACAGGAAGTAAAATTATATTGGAGTATTAGTACATTCATATTGTACTAATACTTTTGTTCTAATCGACCTTATCTGGCCTGAAGTATAACTCTTGAGGTTGACACTTTATTTTAAATCACAAATGACATTAATTTTGACAGTTTTTTGTTTTGACTGGCTAATTGAGGAAACTGAATCTCAACCTAAAACTTGGAGCTTTATGATAATCTACTGAAGAACCCTTGATCCACTTCATTCCACGTTAACCCTTGTAATATGTACTTAGCTGAAGGGTATCTACTACTATATCTCACTGGATGCAGCTAATGAAACTGATCCAATCAGATCCTTTATTACATTTACTTACTATAGAGAGCGAAATGATCTCAGCTGCCTCTGTTCACAATGACATAAAAATTCCCATTTAATTGTTTAACACAAGAATTAATTTTAATTCAGGTGAAAATCCTGAAAAGCGCCTTAATGAGTAACAAACAGGTCATGTACTGAGCTCTCTACCTGATCAAAAGATCTGTAATGTGCTCTTTCATTGGTCAATTGATTTTGTAACCCTTTCATCAGCAAGAAGGCAGTTGTTTAAATGATGTTTTCACTTAGTACGTATGTCAAGGGTAAATGTAGAATGAATTGGATCAATGACATTTGACTAGTGAAGATGGGACTGGACTTAAATTTATAAAATGTTTAAGACCAAGGCGAAGAATTATCTCAAAACTTAAATATCAAATAGCTCAATATGACAATCGACCTATAAACTCCTCAGTATAGGAATCAATTAAAAACAAAAGAATCTTGTAATGAAACTTGTAAATCATAAACAAACAAAACTGACAAGTCCCTACTGAACACTTAACAAATTGTAAAACTTCGGCATATCAAGAAAACTGATGTCAAGATTAATTTGAGCACATTATATCGGTAGAATTGTCCAGTTGACAGATTTTGGTCGGTGAGAACTCAAACAAATGTTTGCTAGCTAGCAGTTTAAATGAACAGCAGTCTGCTGCAATCACCAAAAAACAGTTGATTGGCAGTTGTCAATAGGTTAACAGTATTCAGTTATCAGCTCCCAAAATGACCATTTCAGTCTGATAAAGACCAGCACATTTTGAAAGTTAGTTTACATTGGAATTATCTAATCAATGTCTTTCAAAACAAGTTGTCTTTTACTCATTCTAATATTGGGATTCATCGTGCAGCATTACAACACTCCATTTCTTAAAGGCACCTTCTTGTAACAGAGTTGCTACTATAAGTCCAATATGGACATAGGTCCAATTTCATTAAATGGTAGTAAAATAATATTTATGATGAACTTTGTCACAAGGCAGTCTCAATATATGACCATACACTCTATCACTCCCACAGACAGCATTAAAGGAGTGCTCTATCACTCCCACAGACAGCATTACAGCCATGCATTCTATCACACCAACAGGCGGTATTAATGGAGTGCTCTATCACTACCACAGACACCATTAATGGAGTGTTCCCTCATTCCCACATAAAGTATTAAAGAAGTGCTCTATCAATCCCACAGACAGCATTATGGCCATACACTCTATCACTCCCACAGACAGCATTTACAGCCACACTATCACTCCCACAGACAGCATTAAGGGAGTGCTTTATCACTCCCACATCAGCATTATGGCCATACACTCACTCTATCACTCCCACAAAAATCATTAAGAGAATGCTCTACAACTTCCACAAACAGCATTAAGGGAGTGCTCCCACAGACAGCATTAAGGGAGTGCTCTATCACTCCCACAGACAGCATTATGGCCATATACGCTATTACTCCCATAGACAGTATTACATCCACACTCTATCACTCCCACAGACAGCATTAAAGGAGTGCTCTATCACTCCCCCAGACAGCATTATGGCCATATACGCTATTACTCCCATAGACAGCATTACATCCACACTCTATCACTCCCACAGACAGCATTAAAGGAATGCTCTATCACTCCCACAGACAGCATTATGGCCATATACGCTATTACTCCCACAGACAGCATTACATTCACATTCTATCACTCCCACAGACAGCATTATGGCCATATATGCTATTACTCCCACAGACAGCATTACATCCACACTCTATCACTCCCACAGACAGCATTAAAGGAGTGCTCTATCACTCCCACAGACAGCATTAAGGGAATACTGTATCTCTCACATGGATAACACTCAGGGCATACTTCTTAAGACACAAATGAGATGGTATGAAAATATTAATGAAGAAACATGCGTTCCTCAAGGTATCTATGCATTTTACTAGTGCTGTTTTCAGCGATTTTTTCCCTGTAAAAAGAAAAGAAAATGTGTTATCATTATGATCATTAATTTATCATCAACATATTACTGACCCCTCTACAAACCTGATTGGGGCATCAGCTGCATGTAAGAGCCAGGTTGCATCAATATATTTATGTGTTACCACATCTACTGCAAGGTAACTAGTGCACACATGCACACACACACACACACACTCTGGCATGGACAGCACAGTTAAAATTAAACCATATTACTCCAATAAATCTATATAAATAAATATAATCAAGATATACATGTACTGTCAAAATTAATTTACATGTATAACAACTACCGGTACAACTTCAAGTTTTATGCAAGTACATTCTAAGGAATTTAGTTGATCCTTCATCTTCATCAAACTTTATCACTATATGACTTCGTAGGTTAATAAATCATCTCAACATTCATTCAGTGATGGTTTCATGTAAAGAAATGGTGCTGGACGTGATCATATGACATCACTGACATGACTCAAGGAATCATTGCCATGGTTTATGAATGCTACTGTCTGTTTCAAAAATGATATGTGTGGAAAACTAAATTCTTTTATTAATGCTGATGTTCAACTTTAACAACTAAAACCAAAACCTTTTACTTCTCAATTTAATCATCCAACATCAAAAACTGAAACTAGATGGAGTCCTTTCAAAGAATGACAATGAGCCAAAATTACTGCTTGAAACAAATTATATTCTGCCTACGATGGGCAAAAGGACTGCAGTCAAGATTTCAATTAACAGCCAGGATCTCTTTTGACTGCATAATTAATTGCTTATAAAGAGAAAATTGCAGCAGGTTGTAGATGTCTCATTGGATGTTACCAATACAAGAAAAGTGAACATACCTATATCTCATCACTTGATAAATTCATGACTTACGAAATCAAAATCCTTATTAAAAATCACAGCAAAATATTTAAAATTAAAACAAATGTTGTATACAAAGACAATCTGTAAAATATATTCTGTGACACATAGAAGCCTGGGTTTTAATACAAACTATCCAATAAAATTGACTGTAAAACTCCAATTAGTGTAGGGTAGCTTAGATGGTAGGATGTCAGAGAGATCAGATCCTGACCTAAATACCCAGCATGCATCACATGTCTTTGTGTCCTTAGCTCCCATTTCCTTTGCATGACATAGCCAATTGTGAGTTAAAAATGCAGTTAAAACCAATAAAACCCAAACCAATTAGTTGAAGTATTAATATTTATCATTAGATATAGAAGGTAAAATATGTTATGCCTGCTTGCTAGTTGGTGTTTCTGTTCCAAATGAAAATCAAACTATAACTGTACTCATAAAAAATGAAATATGGCATCCATTTTAGATTAAGATCACTGAAGACAAATTAGATACCATTTGAAAACTTTGTACTGATATATTCATCAGTGTAGGATAATTAGGTATAAGATTTTTAAGATGTTCATTGTGGTAGCCATAACTTAGGTAAAGATTAACATCATTTTAATCCGGTGCCATGTTTATATGAATTTCCATTTAGGAGAAGTAATAATAACATCAAATAAATGTTCAAGATGGCTCCCAAGGTAGTCATATAGGATGAACTATACACCATAGGAAGTCCTTTTGGTGGATGACTTTCCATCCAGGAGGAGCACCTATTTGATTTTCAAGATGGGCCAGTGAGTTTATGATATTATCAGATTGGCACAATTTGTATTCAAGACAAACTAAATACATACCATGAGATAGCTTCTAGTTAAAATCTTTTGTTGATTTGAATTTCTGTTCAGGTGGAGTATTAAATATAAGATTTTCAAAATGTCTGCCATGGTGGCCATGCTGAACATAAGATTTGCCAACTAGACATAATACATCTTTCAGTGAAAATATCCATGTTGATATGACCATCCATTCAGAAGGAGTTGCAATAAATAACTTTTCAATATATATGCACTGTATTTGATGTCCTAGTGGAACCATTTCCATTTATGACCAAACACACATTATAAGTAGTCTTCTAATGAAAGTCTCATGTTGGTATGAGTTTCCATTCAAAAAGAAAGCAACAAGATTTCATTTTAAGATGACTGCTGTAGTGGTTCTATTGTATGTCAGATTGGCACCAATTTCATTTAGGATCAACTAAAAGACGGACCAGCATAAAAAGTCTTTTAGTTAAAACCCCCGTGTTGAGATGACCTGCCATTCAGGAAAAGAAGCAACATGATTTTCAAGATGTCTGCTCTGTGGCTATATTGGATTTCTGAGCAGTACCATTTTTGTCATGCCTAGACCATGAGATAAATATATAATGTTTTACTGTAATCCTCAAATTACTTTAAGGGGTGTAGCAATCAATCATGCTAATGGATGGATGGACACTGGATGACATATCAAGAAGACAGGCAATAGACAATACCATAA
This sequence comes from Unio delphinus, assembly GCA_029339505.1. Taxonomy (NCBI): domain Eukaryota; kingdom Metazoa; phylum Mollusca; class Bivalvia; order Unionida; family Unionidae; genus Unio; species Unio delphinus. The sequence goes on along the minus strand of JAQISU010000179.1, from coordinate 11,587,710 downwards.
GCTCTTATCTAACTGAATAGGTATTATTTACAGAGACTGGTACGAGTGTCTAGCTCATCTGAAATGCTGGAATATTGACATATTTCTTTTTGAAGACTTCCTTGTGGCACACAGTGGAATAAATAATTTGTTGTGGCTCGAGACAATTTGTCCCAAGTTTGTTTGGTGTGTGTGATTTTGAATTTTTTGCAACTTTAACAATTTTTCAATCATATTGTTACGATGTCTGCAGTGTGGCAGTTTATAATGGTGCCTAGCACTGTGGCATCATGCCGCAGACATTTGGCATCATGTCCCACTCAGTCACAACACATCCTAACACCTGGCCGGCTCGTCCTAACACTAGTCTCTAATGCTGAGTGTCAAGCAAGGCAGTTGCTAGTATAATTTTTAAAAGTCTTTCGTATCACTTGGCTGGGGTTCGAACCCATGACCTCTTGCATCTGATGTGGATGCTCTAACCACTTAAGCCACTGGAGCAGTCCTCAAGTTGGGGTAACCAGGTGATAGGATGTTATGAAAGGGATACATTTATTGTCAGTTTTGGCATTATATCTGAGAGAAATTTTTCAGTTCAGGTTCTTAGCATCTTCTGTAGCCTGATCTGTATTCCATATTTTATTCTTTTCATTAGCACTATGAGGTCCCAAAGACTTTTCATGAGTTTTTCCTTGTTAGAGCAGATGTTTTATGCAAACACATATGCCAAATGGAGGTTTTTCCTTACTTATTTACGATAAAAGTTGGCTGGTATGAGATGGTCTTCTTTTGAGCTGGTTGTGAAAATGAATAAAATATATATATATAAGATTCACTACTTAGTACTAGACGGCTGTCAACACTGGCTTATCACTCTGTCAACACAAGCTGATCACTCTGTCAGCACAAGAAAATTACTGAAATATATATATAAGATTCACTACTAGCTGACTTTTAACATTGGCTGAACACAAGCCAATCATGTGGTGTGCTGGTGCATGACAAAGCCTGAATCAAAAGTCATCCATTGGCAGTTGGATAAGTAAGGTACAAAAACTAATGACTAAGTAAGCGAGTAATTATAACTGATTGTCTTAATTAAGGATGGAAAAAAAAGGAAAACACAGGTGTCAAGTGAGTAATATGGCTTTGAACTGGCTGACAGAATGGGTATGTAGCATATAAATTTCATAAAGATAGCAAGAAACTAGTTGTAGTGGGAAGAGCACATGGCATGGCAAAAGGTCATCAAGCACAGCAGGCTAAAATTAAAGCACAGTGGGATCATTAAAAAACCTGGGAGAACACTGTGACGTAACTGGTTAAAATGACATCAAATAGCAAACAAAACCATATATCAGTAACACCCAAAAGATCTGTTTATGTATTCTAAAAAGATTGAAAATCTATTGCACACTATGTACATATGGATTCTCTTCATTCTGGCCAATCAGGCAGCGTAACAAATCTTCAACATAAGCAGTTTAAATTGAAACATTTTTTGAGAATGTGAGAGGGTGGTTTCTTATCAAACAATGATAGCTTTGGTAAATATGTGCCTAAAATTGGAAAAAAGTAGGTGGAGTATTTGTTATCAGCATGTCATAACTATGAGCTCCAAAGAGTCATGTGACCCAAAGAGTCATGTGATCCAAAGCATCATGTGATTTGTATCAAAATAAGTAAGCATTAATTGTATTTAGTGCTATAGAAATAAAATTACATTGCTTAGAAATTGACCTACTTGCTTTTCACAGTAAGCATCTCTGGTTAACCATATCACCACATTTAGCCAGTACCACCATACTAAAAAAAAAATATACAAGGAAGAAGCAAACACAAGTATGGCTGACTGCAGATACTTACCTTGTCATTATGCTAAAATATAAAAAGTACAGTACCTTATTAGTACTAATTTAGAAACAGCTCCCATACCTAAGCATTCAAAGTAGGTAAATGAATTTTATACATAAGGATTCATTTGAAAAATGATCATAGATTTTTAAAAATAATTTATTGTCAGAGACTGTACATATCAGAATGAGCAATTATAATCAATTACCAGAGTAGAAGATAAATGATGGCTACAAAAAGATAATACAAGCCACAGTTAGATTTATACACAAATAAAAAAACACATAATCAACTTACACTACGGCGCCAACATTTGGAAAACAAATCTTTGAATGTAACTAGTAGTTGGAATAAGTTTGGAGTCATGAAATGGCATACGTTCATTCTCACTTAAAATCTAATCAAGATTCTAAAGATGTAGACCCTGAAATCCTGTTGCACAATACACCAGAACATCAGGGTTGATGTTCTACTGATTGCTACTAACAAACTGCATATATCCAGGCCTTCCAGTGCATTATGCATCGGCTGATCAAGGTCTGTGCAGCTTGACTTGACTTCTAAGCAAGCATGAGTCAATTTCTGCCCTGCAATGACATGCTGTTAACTTGATTCCTCTATCTCTTTCACAAATGATATGATGGTTACTGCAGATGCTTACATTAACATTTAAAAATCTGTCTAATGCACATCACAAAAATGCAATATTACATTTTTAGGAGATAGTACAATGTTCATATTCATTTTCAGCAAAATATATGACAAGCTGAAGGATTACTGAGACTGGTACTAAAACTGAGTAACACAGACAGTGTTTATCAAAAATACCATTTAGGAATTATGGGACTGCAGTCCATATGCAAAATATACTTACCTATGAAATTAAAGAGTTTTACTGCCTATAATCACCACACACCTCCAAAAGTGAAGATTCAACAAATGGAGGTGCTTGAACAAGCATGAGTACATTTATGTTTTGCACAGAAACACACTTCTATGAAGAATTTACAAATTACAAGACATAAATTAGAGTTACCTTAGCAAGCATAATATTTAATTCCACATGAAAATGTAGAATGGATTTCTTAATTAAAGCTACAGTAAAAGAAAGATTGGAAAGAATGTAAATTCTTTCAAAGTTAGGTATGAAAAAACAATAATTTTGTACAAAATCTAAAAAAAAATGATTTAATAAAAAAAAATAATAATAATGATTTAATAAACATTCATGATATAATACATTTATATTAATGCAGAAATTATTAAAATGATGATAGGTATACATAAATGAAATTACAGTAAATGAAATTACAGTATACATTGTATACACTGTTTAGTTTACGTGTTTATATGCTTAAAATACATACCTGTTGTTAGATATGTCACAAGGGAGAAAGATACAAGATTGTAGTTGCAAAATTCTACAAGACTTTATTTTTGTCTGCTTATGTACATTGTTAGAATCTGAATGGAAGCTATGAAATTTAAAACACTGTTTTGATAAATGTTTGGCACATATGTTCTGTTACTATGGGAACAAAAGACACTCAAGACAGATTTGTGGTGTTAAATAAATGAGAATAAACTTTTAACACATATATTGAACCTATTATCATGGAACATCTGATATTCTATTTAAAATAAATTACAGAATGGGAAATAATTGCCATCCAGCATTCAGCATTAACATGTCATCAAATTTGCACATTTACAGATAGAGTCCATCATCAAAAAAACATAGACCCTGATATGCAGATGCATAATGGAATGGCAGATTAGGGTTGATGTTGTTTGTACTACTGATTACAGAAACCCAGATTTACCAGTATTTTATTCAACAGCAGATCTGGATCCATGCTGTGTGCGACTGGAATTATAAGTGAATGTATACCTCTAAGGGATGAATGGCCAGTCTTCCAGTATCCATTGCAGACTGTACGGGTCAGTCTTTCAGTGTCTATTTCAGATAAACTGTCAGACTTTTTAAACTTTACTCCACCAATTTGTCCTATATTTAGCTGTAAGTTCTAAATCATTGAAATATTTAAATCAAAAACATGTAATATTCTTGAAAAGTGAGAAGAAAAACCTAACAACGAAACAATCAGTTTTAAGCATGTACAACCAAACTATAGCTCTGTATACATGTCTCATGCTACCATACAGTGTGGGGCCCCGAGTGGTATAAAGCGTTGTCCGTTACGGATCAGTGCCATCTCACCTCTGTCTGCGTACGTTCGAGTCTAAGATTTGGCTAATGTAGTTATGTAAGAAAGCTTGCCAGTAGCTTCTCGTGGGTTCTTTCCAGGGGTTCTCCCAGGTTCTTCCTCCACCAATAATACTGGCCACAATGTATAGCCTAATCATGCTGAATAATGGCGTTAAAACCCTACAAAAAAATAAATAAGAAAAAAATACAGTGCATTATAACTTAAATCCCCTGCCTTGGACTCCAGAAGAAATGCAACAATTTTACAGGATCTCAATTAGGACTGCTTGGGAAAACTTTGTATTATCATATACATATTTAAATCTTTCAAAGTTGATATTTCCTGCTCATTGTTGATATCAACTGCTCAGTGATATCTATTGTTCATTGCTGATCTCTACTGCTCATTGTTGATATCAACTGCTCAGTGATATCTATTGTTCATTGCTGATCTCTACTGCTCATTGTTGATATCAACTGCTCAGTGATATCTATTGTTCATTGCTGATCTCTACTGCTCATTGTTGATATCAACTGCTCAGTGATATCTATTGTTCATTGCTGATCTCTACTGCTCATTGTTGATATCAACTGCTCAGTGATATCTATTGTTCATTGCTGATCTCTACTGCTCATTGTTGATATCAACTGCTCAGTGATATCTATTGTTCATTGCTGATCTCTACTGCTCATTGTTGATATCAACTGCTCAGTGATATCTATTGTTCATTGCTGATCTCTACTGCTCATTGTTGATATCAACTGCTCAGTGATATCTATTGTTCATTGCTGATCTCTACTGCTCATTGTTGATATCTGTTGCTCATTGTTTCTTTCTAAAGAACAAATATGAGGCACTTACAACCAAGGAAACCAGTCTATAAATTACACTCAAAGAAATCAGTCTATGAATTACACTCAAGGAAACCGGTCTAATAAATAAACTGATGTGGCACTCAAGGAAACCTGTCTCTGAATTACACTCAAGGGACAACAAATAATATGTTCCATATGGATAAGTGTCCTTTCAATAGAGGTAAAAATTATATGAACATTAACATGACATCAAATACACCAGATTCTTTATTAGCCAGTTACATGTTTTACTGTAAACAAACATTTTTTTCATTTTATAATGAGTACTTAGCATATCATTAATTTTCACTGTACTTTAATCAATTGTAATACAAGAAACATTAATCAGTGGTAATAAACAAAATATTAATCAATGATAATACAAGAACAAGGTAGAAATCAGACTTGTACACGTGAAGAGTTTACAAATACAAACGAATTGATGGAAATTTATCTTATTTAAGCACATGTATGTATATTATAATAAAATCTTTACATAAATGTAAACAATTCTGCTAGATAATATACATGCATTATCATATTATCATATATACTCATGTGTAAGTTGCTTCCAACTGCAAACAACATAGACCTAGATTTGCTGGTGAATTATGTGATGAAAGATCATGCTCTACATTCTTGTTCTACTTATTAGCCTAACAAACTGCACAAACCCCAATCTGATGGTGCATTATGCAATAGAATTCTGGGTCTATGTAGTTTGCAGTTGGAGCCAACATGTAAGCAAGTATATATGGTAATGTAACATTGTGATTTTTTTTTAAATACATTAGTTATAAGATATATGCACATAATAAGTTTTCTAACAGCATGAATGTACAAAAGCATTAAGTTCAATTATGAAATTTTACCTTTGAATACTATATTATTGTTTTGTACATATATCTAAATATGGACAAAACACAATTTAATGAAAACGATTAAATGGAATGAACAAATTTTGTATGACTTACCTGTAATTTACCTGGAATGTTTGCTACTTAGTGGCTAATGTTTGGTGGAGAATTAAACAGAATCTATTATCTTTTACAGTCAGAAGGCAAGAAATGAATGTATAATGCACTACCAATTTACTTCATTATTTAGGTCAAGAATCTAGGCTTGGGATAAGATCATAAACAGAATTAATATCTCCTATTAAAGCAGCTTGGGTCACATGGGGCTGACTCACATTTGCTTGTTTCTAATAACATTACTGCTTAACCAAGTTGCTATGGGAATATTTTAGTCAGCTGAGTGTGCTTTTTAAACTACTTTACCAACAGGGTTAGTGCTATTATGGGATAATTTATGTAGCCACTTTACCAATTGAGTGTTATTATGGGCTAATTTATGTAACTACTTTACCAACTGAGTCAGTGTTATTATGGGCTAATTTATGTAGCCACTTTACCAATGAATGTTATTATGGGCTAATTTATGTAACCACTTTACCAATTGAGTGTTATTATGGGCTAATTTATATAACCACTTTACCAATTGAGTGTTATTATGGGCTAATTTATATAACCACTTTACCAACTGAGTCAGTGTTATTATGGGACAAGTTATGTAACCATTTTACCAATTGGTTAGTGTTATTATGGGCTAATGTCTCTAACCACCACTTTATCATTTGGGTTAGTGTTATTATGGGCTAATTTATGTAACTATATTCCCAACTGAGTAAGTGTTACTATGGGCTTCTTTATGTAACCACTGTGCCAATTGAGCAAGTGTAATTATAGGCTAATTTATGTACCACTGCACCAATTGAGTTTTTATGGGCTAAATTATGTAACCACTTTACCTACTGAGTGAGTGTTATTATAGGCTAATTTATGTAACCACTTTATCAAATGAGTCAGTGTTATTATGGGCTAATTTATGTAACCACTTTACCAATTGGGTTAGTATTATTATGGGCTAATTTATGTAACCACTTTACCAATTGGGTTAGTGTTATTATGAGCTAATTTATGTAACCACTTTACCAAGTGAGTGTTATTATGGGCTAATTTATGTAACCACTTTACCAAATGAGTCAGTGTTATTATGGGCTAATTTATGTAATCACTTTACCAATTGGGTTATTGTTATTATGGGATAATTTATGTAACCACTTTACCAATTGGGTTAGTGTTATTATGGGATAATTTATGTAACCACTTTACCAAGTGAGTATTATGGGCTAATTTATGTAACCACTTTACCAATCGGGTTAGTGTTATTATGGGATAATTTATGTAGCCACTTTACCAAATGAGTGTTATTATGTGATAATTTATGTAACCACTTTACCAAATGAGTCAGTGTTACTATGGGATAATTTATGTAACCACTTTACCAAATGAGTCAGTGTTAGTATGGGATAATTTATGTAACCACTTTACCAAGTGAGTGAGTGTTATTATGGGCATTATTTATCTTCCAAAAAGAATTATGCAAATTTGGGTACCAGAGAGATGAGCAAAAAAAAAAGTGCTTTTCCATTTGAACAAAGTTTTACAATGCATCAAATATTTGTGATGAAAAAGTGGAAAGGTTGGTTTCAAGTCATTGTAACTAAACCTGACAAGGACAATTGCAAGCTGTGAAAAATACTCTTTCCAATCCCGATTCCCAGACAGCATCATACATTTTATTATTTGAAAAGAAATAAAGATGTTATAGGGGCCTGTATTACAATTTATATTACAATAAAAATCACAAGTAAATGAAAGAAAAGGGTGAGACTTTATTACATTTTATGTTTTTGGGCCAAAGATGGACAGAGTCATAATGAGGGAGTACTGTACTTTTTAAAAAATAAGACAGTACTGTTACAAGGCATAACACCCTACTGGCTTCTATACAGTGTTATAATGAGGGAGTACTGTACTTTTTAAAAAATAAGACAGTACTGTTACAAGGCATAACACCCTATTGGATTCTATAGACAGTGTTATAATGAGGGAGTACTGTACTTTTTCAAAAATAAGACAGTACTGTTACAAGGCATAACACCCTACTGGCTTCTACAGACAGTGTTATACTGAGGGAGTACTGTACTTTTTTTTAAAAATAAAGCAGTACTTTTACAAGGCAAAACACCTGACTGGATTCTATAGACAGTGTTATAATGAGGGAGTACTGTACTTTTTAAAAAATAAGGCAGTACTGTTACAAGGCATAACATCCTAATGGCTTCTATAGACAGTGTTATATTGAGGGAGTACTGGGAGTACTATACTTTTTTTAAAAATAAGGCAGTACTGTTACAAGGCATAACATCCTACTGGCTTATATAGACTGTTAAATTGAGGGAGTACTGTACTTTTTTAAAAATAAGGCAGTACTGTTACAAGGCATAACACCCTACTGGATTCTATAGACAGTGTTATAATGAGGGAGTACTGTACTTTTTAAAAAATAAGACAGTACTGTTACAAGGCATAACACCCGACTGGATTCTATAGACTGTGTTATAATGAGGGAGTATGGTAATAATTAAGGTATAGTTTAATGCACCTAAATTACATTTCTGAACACTGTGGAACAATTATTTGCCCAGTTTCAAAGAGGTGTCCAGTATACAAAGGCGTGAGTAGTATTAGAACTGCATCATTGGTGCTAAATTATCTGGTGAATCTGCAGGCCTAAGTTACTGAGGGTCAAGTTTAAGGAAAATTAAATGTTCTTTATAATTTTAATCTTACTGTAACAAGCAAGAAACGGTCTCTGTAAATGATTATCAAAAATATGGAACCAGTCTGTAAATGAATATTACATATATGGAACCAGCCTGTCACTGACTATTAAATATATGAAACCAATCTCTACCAATGAATATTAACTATATGGAACCAGTCTGTCAATGAATATTAAATATATGGTAACAGTCTGTCAATGAATATTAAAAATATGGAAACAGTCTATCAATGCATATTAAATATATGGAACCAGTTCCTGTCAATAAATATAAAATATATGGAATATGGAATTTTCACCACAAATGGGCAGCATGATGTTGATTCAGATATTTTCCACATTCTAAGCTGAAAGCTTAAATGTATTCTGAATATTTTGTATCCTGCATTAATCTTGGGAGTCACATTTAATAAAATAGTAAAATCAGTAAAATAATTACTGATGCACACTTTTATATATTCTAAAGTGTTGCTTTAAAATAATCATACATGATTTTGTGGAATAAATGCACATTCTAGGTAGATTGTCAAATGCCACCCTTAATTCACAATTATTATCATACATAGTTATAATTTGACACTTTCATCTGATGTCATATTCAAATCTAATATAGTCTTTAAACAAACACAATGGAACAAGTTCTGAAGATGTCAATGAGACAACTGATGCAATCATAAAAGAATGTTCAGAACTTAAAACTGTCCTTATATGTAACAGTGAGAGGAAACATAATGATAACAAAAAGGCTGTATTCAAAAATAATATTCTGAGCATGAGAGCAAGTATTGGTGTAACATTAGGAATGCAAACTTCAAACAAATTGGTAGAGAGCAAAATTATGTATGGAATCTGAAAATAATTGTATATATTTGAACTTTAAAAAAATAAAAAAAAAGTTTTAATTTTATGTTCTGCTTTATCATCTGGAAAACATCCAGTCTTAGAAATTATACGATCTGTTGCACTGTTGGTAACATTATTTTCAACTAAAATGTTTTTAAGGTACACTTGGCCTTAACAATTCCAGTTTAGTTTCCAAAACTATCATTACAAAACATCAAAGAAGTTCATGTCTTTTTGCTGGATCACTCTACCATAAGCTCTAAGGAATAATCACGACAGACAGACAGAGACACCGATGTTCAATAAATAATAATACTTACTGCTATTTCTACCTTTTTGACCAAGCACAGCTAAGTATCTAAATTTATTCTTGGTCATTTAAAATGCTAATTATTACCAGCACCTTTAATATGCCTTCATTTGTTTTATATTTCAAGCAATGCTATCATGTAAAGACAGATTATGCATGTTTCGCTCAAACATGGTCAGATTATAGTCTGATGTACTTCCAATACAGTTCATTCAGTCCGTGATCAAATCCCCATATTTAATATGAAAATCTGGATCTAAAACAAATATAAAGAAGACAAAATTCTGATTTTACCCAAATGATCACATGTTTTTCATAGTGTTGTGAAAGTCTGTAACTTAAAGGTCATTCAGTAAGTGTGAAATTGTAAGGTTTTGCAGGGTTTCTCTGGAAATCAAATCATAGATATTGGTTGTAAAGATGAAAATTAAAACAAGAAAACCTAAAGAAAATATTTAAACTGAAGAATTGTGAATAGTAGAAAGTACATCTAGACCATTGGTTCAATAGGTGTACCAATGTGGACCACTAGTTCAATGTGCATCTTTGTGGACCACCAGTTTAAAGTGTACCAATGTTGACTACTAGCTCAATGTAGACTACTAGTTCAATATATGAACCAATATGGATCTCTAGTTAAATGTGTACCAATGTGGACCACTAGTTCAATATGTGTACCAATGTAGACTACTAGCTCAATATGTAAAAAAGTGGACTACTAGTTCAATATATGAACCAAAATGGATCACTAGTTCAGTATATGTAACAATGTGGACCACTAGTGGACCATTAGTTCAATATGTGTACCAATGTGGACCACTAGTTCAATATATGTAACAATGTGGACCATTAATTCAATATATGTACCAATTTGGACCACTAGTTCAAAGTGTACAAAGGTGGACCACTAGTTCAATATGTGTACCAATGTGGACCACTAGTGGACCATTAGTTCAATATGTGTACCAGTTTGGACCACTAGTTCAATATGTGTACCAATGTGGACCACTAGTTCAATATGTGTGGACCACTATTTCAATATGTGTACCAATGTGGACCATTAGTTCAATATATGCACCAATTTGTACTACTATTTCAATTTGTATAGCAATGATGGGCAACTAGTTCAAAATATGTACCAATGTGGACCACTAGTTCAATTTGTGTACCAATGTGGACCACTAGCTCAATGTGTACCAAGGTGGACCACTAATTCAATATGTATACCAATGTATACCACTAGTTCAATGTGGAACACACTCCAAAGAAATGCCTTGAATTGTTTGTGAGTTGGGCTCTGGAAACTTGAGTGTGCTTATGGATAGATGGATGGATAGAAAAATGAAAACAAAAAATGAAGAATTGTGAATGCCATAAGGCACTCTGGGACCACGAGTCCAATATATGCTACAAGTACAAGGCAATCACAGAGATGACAAATCCAATATAAGCTACAATTATCTGAGATACCCTGAAAACAGAGTTATGTTCCAAATATTAAGTGTCAGTAAGGAAAAATGGATGGGTAGACAAAGACATGTAACAAACACTGAAACTGAAGAATTTGAACAGCTAGAAGCAGGTACTGTATATGCTCATTTATAAGTCCAATTTGTTTTACTGAAATGGTTTAGCTGCTGGTCACAGCTTTCTGTGGTAACTGTCCTTGCTGCCATGACTGACCATCAGTCTCTGGTTCTAGACTCCATTTGTAAAAATGTACACTTTTTTCAGCATTACATTGTTGTCTCCTTTATAATGTCCTCCAATTTCACTGAAATATATTGTGTTGAACCTGCACCTAAAATTCCTTTTGAATGGTCTCTTAAACAGTTTCTGAGCTTGCATACATACATACATGAACTCTCTTGATTTTTTTAATGCACACTGTCTGAGCTTGCATGATATTAAAATAACACTAAATTTGAAGCCTATAATCTTCTAATCTTATGAAATTGATGGATAGTTTCCTACTTCTAGTAGTCCTGAAAGCTTCTTGTGGATCTCCTTGAAAGAGGGTCTCGGATCCGGATCCTAAAATTAAGACAATTATGACATTTGATACTTTTCCTGGTAAATTTAAATACGGGGCATTAATATTCATGGTAATTCAAAAAGATTATTTTTGTTCACAATTAAATTCATGATTTTGAGATTGTCTGGAAATAACAAATGCTACAGGCACCATAAAAAAATTTCTGTATCAACCCCAAAACCTATGAAAATTGATTTCCACAAGTAAGTGAATTAATTAAATGCAATGGTCTAATCAGTTTGCAGCTGACTCTGATTTAAAAATTAAGTATATCAATTAAATGCATAATCTTCACTAGCAATACTTCATTTTTGTTAACAAGAAAAGAAAAACAAGATAGAACTAAACTTTTGTACCATGAAATATCCTACCCTTGAGGTAAATCCTTATTGCAAAGGCCAGCCAAATGGCATCAACTACATCTCAACATCTTTAAATACATTTAATAGATGATTAAATAGTTTAACAAATTTGCTTCATTTGGATGAAAGAATTAATGCATTACATTAACAATTAAAGACCATGGAAAGGTAAGAACTACATCTATATGATATTGATTAATGAACCCAGCTTCTTTCACGTATGCCAATAAAATTTTGTTCATACATAGCTGCATTACAAATTCACAGTGATAAAATTTATTACCATATATACTGATTACGCACTTGTAAGTAAGGTCTAAATGCATAGACCACTATCTGCAATTGCATAATATGCTGGCAGATCTGTGTCTATGTAGTTAGGATGGAATAATCAGTATAACAAAGAAAACAGACCCTTATCTGCTGGCATATTATGCAATGGCAGAGCAGAGTCTTTGTTTTTGGTAGTTAGACCTGACTTGTACATGTGAATGTACAGTAAAGTTTCACTCAAAATATACATTAGAGCATGCAAAATCATCCCAACAATTGTAAAAAAAATGGTACAATACAAGTTTTTAAAAAAATTATCATGAGCAGAATTCTGTATATAAAAAAACCACACATGAATTTTGACTTAAATTACAGGATTTCCTAATGGACACATTATCATGATCAGTGGTATTTATAAGTTCTCTTAAAAGCTCACCTTTAACCTAGATATACTATTTAGTAACTTTTGAAAAAATTTGATTTTACAGAAAATGATTTGAGTATATTTAAATGTACCTTATGCCAGCATTCATTCATAAGTGAATATAGTTTTTCTGGACAAGCATTGGGTTTTTCTAGCCTTTTATTGTGGTGACACACATAGTCAACAACATCAGCATTTCTCATGTTGTCATATGGCATCTGCCCACCTGAGAATATCTCCCACATCAGAACACCTGTAAATAAATCATTAGCAGTCAGGACAGCCTTCAACATTAACAGTATATATCATATCACTGTGTATGTAGTCTACACCCTGATGTCCGACCCAGTATTCGGTAAAATCTTGGTCCTGATGTATGATACACGTCAATTCCTACCTTTCAAAATCTTGATGATTTAGATCTATTTTCATTATAAAACAACATTCTGCCATTTTGGATAGTGCGTGAACCATGTTTGATTGGCTTACAAAAAAAAGCACCTGACTGTTTTTCTATTCTTTTTGGTCAATGCCTAATACTTGCATGTCATTGTAATGGTTAGCTTGTCTCTTTCACTGTAGAGTTTCTTGTAAAGCCAATGTTGATATTTTGTCTGACTTTATCTTGTTTTTACCGCTCTTGATTTGTGTGTGAACACCTCTAGAACTCTAGCTATACTAAACTAACTGGCTTACAAGGTAGCAGCCATCACTGTTACAAGGATTCTATGCGTTTGTTTCCTCCCCCATCTGTGTTGAAAGGAATTTTTGTCTATATTTATTAAGATTAAAGATCAAACACAAGATGCTTTGTGAGTATTGTATTTATTTGGACTAGCAAGATACCACATAAACATCTCCAGACAAACTGATAAATACATTGTAATTATCAATACGGACTTCAAAGCCTTACCTGGTGTATATTATCTCTGAAACACTTTGTTTTGTCAATGAATCTTTGATTACTGAAGTTCCAGTCTATTGTGTGCATTTCTGGTTGAGTTACAGAAAAAAAACCTACACACTGATGTGAAATGAAATTAGTGATTTTAAACATCAGTAATAAAAAAACATGGCTATTTAGGGTACCATTGTAGGCATTGGTTACAGTATTTTCTGTATATATTGGGACACAATATTTTTGGGACACATGCATTAATTTTTAATGGTTTTTTTTGCACACTATGTTCTGAAATACAGTTCTTTTAACATGCAGTGTGGGTGGGTGTGCTAAATGAAAACAATTTATTTATTTTCCTAAGTATTGGGAAATTTGATCTAAGTACAGTGGAACCTCGCTATAACATGATAATTGGGCTTTAAAAAATGGATCGCATTAATAGTGGGGGTCAAGTTAATTCAGGTATTTACAGTATTAAATTTTTTCAGAAAACACATCGGCATATATACATGTACACATATGTCAAAAAAATTGGGGTATTATTGGACGAAAATTAAATAGAAAGCAATAATAAGACTTATTCAAAATATTGGATGGATAATATATTTATCGGTTATTACTTTACATTAAATATTTTTACTAATTTTTATTGGTCTTTTTTCCTGAAAATACACGTTGATGATGTTATATATCATGAATAGGGTATAAACATCGTTTACCATCATGCCATTTGCAAACATATTTAAACTATTAAATAGTTTTGTCACAGATCATTATGTGTCTGAATTCAATGGGAAAAATAACCAGAAAATTTGGTTAAGAAAGAAGACCATAACGGTAAAGTATTTTTTTAATACAAAAAATAGGAAATTAATGATGAGTTCATAAGCAAACACCATAAATGTAAAATCTGAGATCTAAATGCAGTGAGTCGGTAATGGTCACAAGTCACATATATAAATAAAGCTTTTCAAGCTGTACGCATGTACAATTTCATACCCTTTCAATTTCCAGCTAATGTAGCAAACATTATTTACTGGTCAAATGATTGTGTCTAATAATAATGCCAAGCCCAAAAAACATGTTGGCAGCTTTCATTTTTTTATGTTTAGTAAGATGTGAGAATCTTGTATCAACCACCGCATTTTCTGCTGCTTGGTTGTGTATGCAGTTAAAGAATAAACACATGTCATGATTGTATACAGAACTAATTGAAGACATCAACAAAGACCACATAATGTTTATTTTGGCATAAAAAGTTCAAGAACCCGGTGAAATGGTTAAATTTTAGAAGCGTACGCCATGACCGTATTACATTAAAATTCATACGTGAACTCTTTTCCAAAATGATAAATGTTTTACACACTATTTCTTGTACTTAAATTTTATAAAATTCCCGGTACAAGAAAAATATACATATACATATATATATATATATATATATATATATATATATATATATATATAAAATTTCAGGAACTACGTCATGATCATATTATATTCGCATTCATATGAGATCTCTTTCCCATACATGATCTCTTCCCCAAAATGATAAATTCTTTATACACTATTTCATGTGCTTTAAAGAATTTTTCTTTTATCAAGTGTGAATGAATACACAAAATTTCGGGAGCCAAAGCATGACCACATTATATCTGAATTTGCGTTATCGTGGGGCGCATTATAGCAGGGTTCCACTGTATAAACAATTTCACCATAAGTTCTGGGACTGAAAATGTTTTTAATTTATTTTATTTGTGTACTTGTTATTTAAAAAAATAAAGCATTTAAAAAAGAAAAAAACATGCACACTGTACACAAAAATTAAATCTCATAAGCTGTTGATTGCAAATTGAAGAAATCAAATTCAGTATGTTGTTATAGAAATCAAACTGCGAAAATATAAAAACAGCATGGCTGGAGACAAAGGTAGAATATTATGCAATATTATGGAAGAAAAAGTTGGTTGAAGCAAAGATAATGCAATAAAATTATACTGACATACAGATGAAAAAAATGGAAGATTAATGATGTAATGTTGCCTGTAATGAGGCAAATCTTATGAGTGAAAAAAAATCTGATATATAGGTAGCCACCTAGTGGTGACAAAGGGAAGTAAATATAACAAGAACTTGGAAGACTTATATATATATATTATATATATATATATATATATATATATATATATATATATATATATATATATATATATATATATATATATACACACACACACACACACACACACACACATACATACATACATACATACATACATACATACATACATACATACATACATACATACATACATACATACATATTATATAAAATTTATTTTATATAGATGTATTGTATATGGATGAAATAGACCAATATTTTATCTGTCAAGGATGAATGGAGACAAAAAGTAGCAGAAGTTAATCCCTTAACATTTATGGCAATGTATTCAAGAGAGGAATACTTACCATAAGCCCATACATCCGACTTGGTGCTGAATCGGGTATAGCTAAGAACTTCAGGTGGGGCCCACTTCACTGGAAATTTGGCTCCTTGGGAGCTAATGTATTCATTGTCCAGTACATATCTGAATTATAAGTCATACATATAAGATTTTCCAGCAAGTATTTTTAAATGTAATTAATTAAAATATATCACAAGCTGCTTGCAACCTTGTGGCAAATACTACTGTGTAATACTCACTTGTTCAACTGTAAACAACTGTAAACAACATAGACATAATCGGAAATGGCATAAAATGCTTGCTTGATTGTATTCGCAAACAATAACAATCCTGATCTGCCATTGCATAATGCACTGGCAGATAAAGGTCTGTGTTGTTTGTTCTACTGATTACTTCCAACAAACTACAGAATCCAAGATCTGCTGGTGCATTTTGCAGATCTGGGTCTATGCAGTTTACTTTTAGACTTGGCTTTAGAGCAAATTTACATGGTACTATTTGACGCATTTGTGGGTTATTGAACACAGGTTTAAATTGTATTTGCTGCATAAATGCATTGTTTTTATATTATTTAATGACAATACTTTGTATGACTGCTAAAGATATATCACAGTGTAATAAATCAATTTATAAAACGATGTCATAGCACAAATTACAGTAAATGCTACATGATAATATAACACTTTCCGACCATCAAAAATATATTATTTTGGCACACTAAAATAATTATTTTTATTTGATACACTTTCAGAAGTTTCATGCACATAAACTATTTTCAACCTCTTTATATCAATTAACAATATATTACATTTTAAAGTTGTGATAAATTATTCATAAAAGCGTAAATACACCATGTATGTTTTCACCGTTTATTTAAAGTCTAAATCAATATTTATTTTTACTTTTTATCAACAGGGGATGTCATTATTTGGATCTGAACCATGAAGAGAAAGGTGATTTTAAGGACAAGTGTCCAAGATAAGGAACTTCTCCATGGGGTCAACATAACCTGAAGGTCATCAGCCTTACAAATACAGCAATGGGAAACTGAAGCAAGAAGCCCTTTGGAAGTTGAACATATCTCTCCTGTCATTACAACATTGTAATGCTGATACAGGAGGGCATTATCCATTTTTTCACAAATATACAAAGTAATTTAACAAATGTCGAGATTAATAGTACTGAGAAAAAAACCTAAACGTAGTTTTGTGTACATACAGTGCTGCCACCTTAGTTCTGTAATATGTATCTTTTTCTGACCAAGCAACCATTACAAAACAATCGTGACTGCATAATCAACTCACAGTTCTATAGTGCAAAATCCATCAGGTTTACTTGAAACAACATGTGCTTATGACAGTCTTAAATTTTAGGGACTATATTGCTAATTCTGGAATGACATCATACGTAAATGCAAACCATGTCTTAATCAAAGGAGGTGATCCAGTTGGTAATATGGGATAATTCTTAGTTAATTTTAACATCACATTCTGGGAATTTTGTTAGAGTGAATTTAACTATAGAAATTAATTGTTCATTGATACAAAATATTTTACAAAAGAAACATTTATATTTTGAAGATTTTCACTAGAACTGACCTTTATGTATTTTAAAACTCATGTATTAAAATGAAATATGCAAATTTAAAGCTGAAAATGATTTTTGCCTTGAAAAATGAGAAATTCATAGATGCATAATGGCATAATCTAACACAACAAACCTTGCTAATCCAAAATCTGCCACCTTAATCACTTGATTCTCCCCAACCAGACAGTTTCGTGCTGCCAGATCTCGGTGTATGAAACCTCTCTGTTCCAGGTAGACCATGGCAGAGCAGACCTGTAAGCACATGTCTGTCAGGGTAGCAACCTTGGATAAAATCCTGGCTCTGTGTCTTTTGAGGTATGTCAGTAGTGATCCTGAAAAAGAACAGCTCTAAAACTTTAGTGCCAAGAGCCTTTTGGAACACCAAATCTCTAAGTCTAAGCATTTTGACAACTTACGATTGCAATCAAAATTATGTCACATTCATACAATTTCTGAAACAAGCTGGTCTGGTGCATTGTGAGTGCAGGAAACATGCTGGCCTGGTGCATTGTGAGTGCAGTAAACAAGCTGTTCTAGTGCATAGTTATTGCAGGAAACAAGCTGGTCTAGTGCATTTTGAGTGCAGGAAACAAGCTGTTCTAGTGCATTTCGAGTGCAGGAAACAAGCTGGTTTCGTGCATTTTGAGTGCAGGAAACATGCCTGTGTAGTGCATTGAGTTCATAAAAATGCTGGTCTAGTGCACTGTGAATACTGTAAACAGCCCGGTCTAGTGTAATGTGAATACTGTAAACAGCCCAGTCTAGTGTAATGTGAATACTGTAAACAGCCCAGTTTAGTGTAATGTGAATACTGTAAACAGCCCGGTCTAGTGTAATGTGAATACTGTAAACAGCCCAGTCTAGTGTAATGTGAATACTGTAAACAGCCCAGTCTAGTGTAATGTGAATACTGTAAACAGCCCGGTCTAGTGTAATGTGAATACTGTAAACAGCCCAGTCTAGTGTAATGTGAGTATAGTAAACATACTAGTCTAGAGTCTGATGAGTGCAAATTTCACCCCACTCCACCGAGGAAAACTGACTTTAAAAGCAAAAATTTAAAAGATCAAAATTATGAGCTCTGCCTGCTCAACATATGTCCATGAAATGGCCAATGAGAATTAAAAATATAACAGTCCCACAATGACACTCCTAAGAACTCAAAGAATTTGTATATCTCTTGAGTAATAACATGAATTTTAAAATGGCTGCAATGGCAACCATATTAGATGTATTCAGCATCAATTTCTTTTAGAACCAAACTGAGATCATTACAAGTCTTTTGGTGAAAACCAACATGTCCATCAATTCAGAAGAAGTAGCTCTAATGAGATTTTCAAAATACCATCATGGATATAGGATTGGCAACATTTTCATTTACAAAGTCTAGGTAAAAATCCAATGTCAATATGGCCATCCATTTGGAAGAATTAGCATTAAACATTAATTTCAAGATGGCTGCTTTTGATTTCAGATCAACAAGACATTATAAGAACTAACTTGTGAAAATCCCATGTTTGAATTGATAATCTATCCTGGAGGAGTGACAATTTCAAGATGGCCATGTAGGCAGCCATATTGGAGGTGACCTTTTTAATTTAGGACCAATAAAACATCATAAAAAGGCTTCTAGTGAAAGTACAATGTCAAGAAGCAACAAAGAAAATGTTATGATGGTTTCTAAGGTGGCAGTACTTCATGTAAGATCAGCACCATTTCAGTTAGGACAAACTATACATCGTTAGAAACCTTTTGGTGAAACACCATGTCTATATGACCATCTATCCAATAAAAGTAGCAATAACAAGATTTTTTAAAATGGCCACTATGGTCAGTTATATGGTCAAACCAGTATCATTTTTATATATGACCAACCCTATGTCATAATAAGTCTTTAGTGATGATTAGTTCAGGTCAAGATTTTCAAGATAAATGTTGTGCTGACCATATTGGATGTCAGATAAACACAGTTTTAATTTAGGACAAACCCAACTTCATAACATGTCTTTTAGAGAGAACTCCATGATATAACAATCTGGAAAAGTATCAATAAAAAGAAATGTGGTAGCCATGGTGTATGTCAGAGTGGCACATTTAGGACCCAACCAATCTCATTAAAATCATGAATATTTTATAATAAGTAATTTAACAAAAACAAGAATTGCTTTGTGACTTTTGGATTTCCTGGTCAATTTATTTTTAGTCACTCATCAGATACAGCATACTATGTTAAGAATTATTGTTATTGCTAAAACTGCTGCAATTCAAATGATATCTGTAACAGTTGGAAATGTTAAAGTTGTAACTGGATTGGTAAATTAGAAGGTAGACAGAACATGACCTCCTCCTGGAGTCTGTCAGATCTCCATTACGTATCAAAAGGTAGACAGAACATGACCTCCTCCTGGTGTCTGTCAGATCTCCATTAAGTAAGATAATTTGATTTTAATTATACTTGGACCAACCTCACCTGTTTGTGTAAAGTTTCTTGGCAATCATTTAAGTAGTTCTGTATGAGTAGCAATGACAAACTTGGCTATTTGAAAAATGGACATTGTACAGCAGACTATCCCACAAGCTCTTCTGACCCATGATCTGTACAGTTAAATATGTGAAGCAGAGAAAGAGATTAATCCAAAACTTACCATGGATCAGAATGAAATCAATGATTGTACAGTTTATCCCTACAAAGATTTTATTAGTCTCCAACAGCAACTGTAGATATTAATTAGCATATCTAAAACAAGTTAAGACTATTAAAGTAAGCTATACCTATAAAAGGCACAAAAAACCATATAGCAGAATTATAAAAAAGTGCCATGGAAACAAAACAAAACTTAAAACAAACTTCAGTCATGTTACTGAAGAATGAAATATGGGTAAACAGTGACCTACATTTTTGATGAGGGTGTAGTGTTTCATGAGTACAGACCCGAGGGTATGTATACTGGGTGCCAAAAACATGTGATCATGACCTGAATACAAAAACAACCTAAAGCAGTAGAACGTGAAATGTAGGTCACCAGTATCTTCTTTTATTGTAAGGCTGTGGTACTAACAGAGATACATGTGATCATTAGGCTTGATTATTCTAGCATTAATAATGACAAAGAAAAAAAATATGGAGAGAAAGCAAATTTTTTAGTAAATTATGTTTCTCTGAGAATACTTACCCGATCACATTACTTTAGGGATATTAGCCTGCTACCTCGCGAATCCAGCCCTACCAAAAGACGAAAATTCGTCTTTCCTGTCTATGTCATATAGACAAAGGGCAATAACTCTTGCCCCTTACCTCCCCTTGCTACCCGCTAGGTGTCGCTTCTTTAGTTTTTAAGCTGAGCGGTATATAAAACACGAGGATGCTCGCATGGCGGGGTGGTTGGGAGGGTTTCTTAGTAATGTGATCGGGTAAGTATTCTCGGAGAAACATAATTTACTAAAAAATTTGCTTTCTACTTTGAATACGTTCCCCGATCACATTACTTTAGGAGAATAAGTAATAGGAGGAGGGAATGCGGAGCATCCGACCTCCACCCCGGGTATCCTCTAGGGAATGATGGCTGGATTCCCCATGTGAATGATAACCCGGTCTCCTAATTTTCAATCAGCAACACAGCCCAGGGTCACGTGATATGTGACCCCTTTATACGGTTAAGAAGATAGTTATTGAAATCTTCTTACCTACGAAAATTCATCTGGCGAATCCAGCGAAGCTAATAGGCTGTGCTGATTGTTGCACATGGGTCTGGTGGGCGTCTGGGCTGCCAACACCGGACCTACTAGAATCAATGTTTGCCTCTGCGAGTACAAACTTGAAGATAAAACTGTAGAAGGTTGACTCTGCATGTCAGCCAACAGCTTCTATAAGGTGACTGATTTGCGAATCCTCAGAGTACGCTGAGCGTATAACCCACTTCAGCCATGAAGCAAGGGCTTGAATGGTGATATCTCATGTCCCAGCTATCACCAGAAGAAAGAGGTGCTTTGTATGTGACCTGACTCACCTCTATGCATTGAAATGGTGCTAGAGTGCACAAACAGGATCTTACATGGCTGTTGATCCTGACTTATCTATAAAGAAAGCGAGCTAATGACGACTCGTTGATCGCCAATGTATGGTAATCTATTTTGGACTACGAAGCCTGGCTGCGTCAAGAGGACCATCAAACCCTCTGATCGGAACAGAAGAGAGTTCGGGTCACTAGAAAGGACATGTAACTCGCTCACCCTGCATGCTGAAGCTAAGACTATCAAGAAACCCAATTTGTATGATAGTAGCTTTAACTAATCGTGGGTTAAAGACTCAATACTGTCTGAATTGAGTCATATTAAAACCCAGGACAGATTCCATTTGGAAACAGGGTGAGGGATATAAGTTGATTGAATTTTTAAAGTGTCTAAAAGATCTGACAAATCTTTGTCATGGCTGATAGCACATGTACCAGAATGGCGGAATGTGTCTGATATCATGGAGCGGTAGCATTTGATAATAACTGGAGCCAGATGTTTCTCCTTGAAAAGCCAGAGAAAAGTTGGCCAGTTGAGGGATTGTGACACTCAGAGGAACAATGTGAATGATATGGTACCAGTCCCTGAAAACATGCCACTTGCCCTCGTAAACCTTCAGAGTAGAGGGCCTTCTTGCTCTCGAGATTCTCTCCGCAATCCAAGATTTAAATTGTTTGTCTTGCAAGGCTGTCTGGACAAGGGCCAAGCTTGAACATAAAGACGGTCCGGACAGGGGTGGAACACCCCTGGCCGCGGTTGCTTGCGAATACTTGTGCTGACTGTAATCTTCCTGGGTAGATCTATCGCCTAGATTGAGTAGATCGGAGACCTAGGAGTTGTTCCATCTGAGAGGGGCAATCAGAACCATCTGACAGTTCTGACCCCTTAACTTCTGCATTAATTTCAGTACCAAGACCGTGGGAGGGTAGGAAAATGACCACAACCCTTCCCAGCTGATTGATCGAGCATCCACGACCCAAGCTTCTGGGTCTGGAACCTGTGAGATGAAAGGTGGACAACTTGCGATTCCACCTTGTTGCAAAAGATCAATCATCGGACGTCCCCAAAGTGTGTCAATTGGAAGAAAGTCTGATTGATGGAGTGACCATTCTGTGTGAATGACTAGATAGAGTGTCAGCCAAGACATTGAGTCTGCCAAGAATGTGTCGGAATTGTACATTGAGGTGGAGATTGTCGAACCAATGTAGAAACTGCCAGCTCAGATTGCACAGGTCTGGTGATTGGTGTCCCCATGTTTTGAGGCAAGGCACCACCACAATGTTGTCTGACATAATGAGGGCAGTTTGTAATAAGAGTTGATCCTGCCCAAAATGAAAGGCGTTGATGACAGCCGTTATTTCTGAAAGGTTGATGTGGAAAGGGCTCGCCCCTGTCACCCACATGTCGCTGACAGTATCGAAGTCCGGCAACAGGTGGGCACCCCAACCGTAGGTACTAGTGGCGGAACATACCGTTATCCCCGCTTGGGGTATCTCCAGAGTAATCCCTGTGGACAGCCCACAGGGGTTGTGCCACTGACTCAAGAATGATCGTATCTCTGGCGTGAGCATGACTGTGGGATCGAAGGGACTTGAAAAGGGCGAAATTACGCTAGCAACATCCTTTGTAAAGGGCGCATAAAAAGGACGGCTGAGCGGAATCAAGTCTGCTGCCGCATTGAATAATCCGAGGATCTGCAACTCTCTTGCTAAATGCGCATCCTGTTGGAAACGGACTCTACGAGTGCAATTATCTGGATGATCGCAAACTCGAGGAAGCCTTACCAGATTCAGATCAGGAGAAACTCCACCCAGATGGACCAAAAATCCGGATTGGACAGCGATCAGACTTTATCCAGTTCACGAGAAAGCCTATATGATGTAAAGTGATACAAGATCGTTTCTGCCTTTGAGCAGAGTAGAACTTGACAGATGTTTCTGGAGGATGTCGTCCAAATATACTGCCAACGCCATAGATGAAGTCGAGCGGAACAGGGTGACGACGTAATCCATAACCTTGGTACTAGCCCAAGGGCTTAAGTTGAGGCCAAAAGGTATGACCTGGAACTGATAAACCGAGTCCCGACAAGTACAACGGAGAAATGTATGCTACTCGTGGGATAGGGACGTAAAATGTGCGTCGGTCATATCTAGACTGACAGCATACCCGTCGGATGGTTTGATCACGCCATCGCCACATTGACTTTCAGGGTGGTTGAGGTGGCTCAGGTCGATGAACGGCCTCTGGATAAGAAACAGCTATGAATAAAACCCCAGCTATTGCAGGTTTATTAAGATATAAATATATATATATATATATAAAGGCATCCTTCTCCCGGTCTGACGATACATCCATGAAGAGGGGAGAGGAGGACAGAGGAGGGGATGGATAAATGAAGTCCCAAGTCCCTCCGAAATGACCTGAATCACCCAAATGTTTTAAGGTAATAAAGTGGTCCAGTGGTCTTGAAATTGCAGGTAGGCAGTCCGCTGGCGGTGGGCAGGGTATGTCAACGTCTAGAGTTAGGAGGCGTGAAGGCGGAGAAACTTTGGTTCTTGCCGCCTCTGTATGGTTACCATCTAGCTTGATTAGACTTTACTCCCAGCATTGGGTTGGGATCTATATTACACATTTGATTATAAGGATCCCTTTTCCCCAGTCCGCCCATCATCCCTCCGCTGTGTCAGGGGATGATTGTTTCGAAACGTCTGCGAAAGTTGGGTGACGAGTTGGAGGGGCAGTTCCTGAGCTGCCTGCCTCCAAACTTTTTCAATTTTCCCCCAAATGTAAAGGTGTCCCAAACTGAGACATCCGTAAAATCCGAGTACGATGGGGCCTGCACGACGTGGACCACCTACAGACGTCACGTCGTATCAGGTCGAAGTTGGCAGAAGCAGTCAATGCATTGGTCATAGTGAAACAATCCTGACTACCTGTCAACTTATAATTTTATAAAGTGCAATTGTAAATTTAATTAATGTTTGTGGGAATTTATAATCTTCTTTTATTGTTTACATTCCCTTCATGTTGTAAAGTTTTGCCTGTTTCCAATGCAAATAATAGTAACTGTGGTAACAGTTTTTGTTATATGACCATTGTACAAAACAAAGGTAATCTGATACAATATGTAAATCATATAAAAATTATTTGTTTAAATATTAATCATCTGGGTAAAGATTTTTGAAGCCCAGAGTGTACATGATAAGATTGTAAATTGTTATTACTTACCGTCTATTTTGAGAGAAAAATAGGTAATTGTATCCATTTTTTGTTCTCTCCAGAATTAAGGTAATACTCATGTAAGTTCATAAGTGTCACCAACATGATGAAACTGTTCATCATCAATGTGAATCTTTGTATTATTTATTGTGAAATAATTGTTATTTTTGTCGTTTGAAATCGGGCGCCATGTTTACTACTGTGTATATGGGGCGCTCGGCTTTCCACTAGGAGGCGCTCAAGTTAATATTTCCGAATTCTTCCATATATAGTCATTTTCGTGAAAACATTGTCGTGAATTTCCCGAGTGTGTTCCCAAAACCTATAAATAGGGGCGAGATCCGCCGTTTTGGCAGTTGTGGTTCTGCTGGACTCCAGTAAAGGTCTCAAGATCAAACAAACAGAACGAAAGTTTCTAGTCATCCCATCTGATAATTTCAAGCATTAATAGCAAGGTAGACTACTTACTACCGACATATTAAATTTAGTACTCATAATGACTACTATAATGTTTCTCTGATATTGTTTCACGTTTATTAACTTGTTATATTAAATGAAAGTCCCCATAAAGTGATTAGGCTGACAACACAGTCACTGTGTCGTCATCAACACAGCCGTCTGCTATCCATTGGAAATTTATTATTCGGATTGGCACTATCGAAGTTCCTACTCAATTACATGTGTCATTCTGAGATATAAAATTCCCATCCAATTTGTAGTGATTGTGTCGTTTCGATGGCGAAATAATATACCCGACACAACGACACACTTTGTTGTCACAAAACGACACACATTGTCGCATTCAATTCAAGCGCACACTATTGACATCCGGTTGCGCAAGACTGTGTCGCTCAAAACGACAAACTGTGTCTCAGTCGAGAATGCGACACACTTAACATCCGGTTCCAGACTGTGCCTCTAACACATTTACCATTGTACTATAAACGCAAACCCGGGTCTGGTTCCGAACATTGATTGGATGCACAAATATCCTTATCACCTCGGTACGTCATACAAACACATTTTGATACATACTAACTTATTTTTGTTATTGTTGTTGTTGTGTGTGTATGAGATTAATTTGGGACAAAGGGAACATTGATGCTGACTTTTACATGCAATATACCACTGAAACTAGTGCTTTAATAAGCTTTATCTAAACAAATGTTCTGAAAATTAGTAAATATTATATTTCAGCATTTTGAGCCCTCAAGTTTGTGGGCAAACACATACTATCCTGGAAGTCATATAATAAACTGTGTTGACTATTTATATTTGTTTTCTTTTGTGTGTTTATTAACTAAATAGGACCATTGTGGTGAACACAACATTTATTGACATTGCAATTCACTGGAAAGATCTAGTAACTGAAAAAGACGTGAGTTGTCCATCTATTCCATTTTATTTGACCTTGACCCCTTGGCACGTTACAAATTTGGTGCCAGCGGTGGGATCGATAAAAACCTATTTGATCCTGTACATACTTAATAAACAAGGGGAACAACAATGGAAGCTCACGACTCAACGTTAGAGATAATCGGAATCCAAGAACCACAACTCCCGCCATCGCAGAGAGCCTCCTCCACACATACGATCTTAAATGCAACACCCAGTGGAGAAGTACAGTTTAGAATTAGTAATGGCGGAAAAATGGAAAAGGATAGTCAATACACTTTGTCAGAAAGTAGCAGTCGCTCAACGTTTAGAAATTATCTGCCACATTTCCAACTGTGTGATGGAAAAAATGGTAATACAGCTTTTTCTACTAGCTCACCCAATGAAACAAGTGGACATGCTGACATAATAAGCAGACCAGTAGACTCCTTTGACAATACAAGAAGCAGTTCGAATGAGGACAGACCAAGGTCGAGTGACCTCTATGAGTTTATGTTACCTCAATCCATACGCCAACCCAGATTTGTGTCTGATAGAAATAATCATGGAGAGCCTGTCTTACCTATGTCACATGGTAACTCATATCGTCGCAATGATTCAAAATATCACAAACCAGCAACATATGATGGATCGACACATTGGCAAGATTACTTGGTACATTTTGAGTTAGTAGCGGAAATTAATCAATGGGATGATCATCAAAAGGCCTTGGAACTGGCAACTAGCTTACGTGGGGCTGCACTGGGAGTTCTGAGTGATCTACACCCTGACATGCGAAGAAATTACAGAAGTCTAGTAAATGCATTAGCAGCTCGGTTTGAGCCAGAAAACCAGTCGGAACTTTACAGAGCACAGATTAAGAGTAGACTGCGGAAGAGAGGGGAACCTCTCACAGAATTAGCACAGGACATCAAACGCCTGGTACGACTTGCATATCCAACTGCGCCCTTACAAGTTAGAGAACAACTGGCCAGAGATTGCTTTATTGACTCCCTGAATGACTCTGAGCTTGAATGGGTGGTGTTTCAATCAAAGTCCCAAACTGTGGATGATGCACTGCGAGTTGGTCATGAATATGAAGCATTTCAAAAGGGAAGACATGGACGCTTGACTATCAAACATGGCGTACGGATGCAACGAGAAGTTTTGAACAAAGAAAACAGCATGTCCATAGATAGAGATGAAAAATCAAATAAAAATGATGACATGCTCAGAGAAATTCTAAAACGAATAGAGCAGCTGGAAAATCAAAATAAAACTAATAAAAATCACAATAAGAATAAACAAAATAGTAACATGAAATGTGCTTATTGTGGTAAGCTTGGACACTGGGAAAGTAAGTGCTTCAAACGCCTCGATGATGAAGAAAAACTGGAACAAAGTAGAAGGATAACCAACACGAAAAGTCAGATGAAATATACTAACAGTAATGTCAAGGTCCCGGGAAACGAACACTAGCTGAAGCAACGGGCCCAGCTTCAGCTAATATTCAATACCAGTGGCCTATGAATGAAGTAAAACATTCTCAACAAGATGGTTTATATGTTAAGGTAACAATTTATGATATTGGAGTAAATGCATTGATTGACACTGGCAGCTCAATCACAGTTCTAAATCCTCAGAAGTATTATGCTATCTCAGATTCACTACGACCCCCTTTACAATATGGTGGTGGACAACTTAGAATGGCAGATGGTGGCTTGGTTACTCCATTAGGAATTGCTGAGTTTCATATCGAGATCAATGGTAAATCCCTAACACATCAGTTTATTATAGCTGATGTAGAGGCACCTCTAGTTTTGGGATATGACTTTTTGTATAGACACAACTGTCAAATAAACATGAGAGAGGGTCAACTTATGATAGATGGGAAGTGCTTACCGTGTCAACGAGAAAGTCAGATGCAATCTGTGTTTAAAATTACATTATCAGAGGACATCATTGTACCATCCAACTCTGAAATACTGGTTACAGGATTGATAGATGGGGAAATTGTAGGCTGTAAAGAGGCTGTGGTGGAACCATACAAGTCCCACTTGGCACATAATGGGATACTGGTTGCAAAAGCTGTCGTTAACCCAAGTTATGGTTGTATCCCACTTCGAATGGTTAATTTGTCTCGTAGCTCCATTAAGCTTTATAAACATTCATGTGCTGCAATTTGTGAACCAGTGGCTTGCACTTTTCATCTGGAAGTAACAGAGAATGATGACCTTGTAGGAAAGGTAAATAAAATAACCACTACTACCTGTCCACAGGAACCAGAACATTTAAAAATGTTGATTGAAGAGTCAAGGAAAACCTTATCTGAACCTCAGCAGGATCATCTACGAAAGCTTCTATGCAAATATGAATCAGTATTTGCCAAATCTAAAAGTGACCTTGGTCGTACAAATATAGTTCAACACAAAATCAATAGTGGTAATGCCAATCCTATAAAACAGCATCCCAGAAGACTTCCTTTGTCAAAGCGACAAGCTGCAGAGGATGAAATCAATCGAATGTTAAAGGATGGCATAATTGAACCTTCAAAATCTCCATGGGCATCACCCATTGTCCTTGTCCAAAAGAAAGATGGGTCAGTGAGATTCTGTGTAGACTACCGCAGACTAAATGATGTAACATTAAAGGACAGTTATCCTCTCCCGCGTATTGATGATACTTTTGATGCTTTGCGAGGCTCAAAATGGTTCTCAACTTTAGACCTTGCCAGTGGCTACTGGCAAGTAGAAGTTCATCCAAATGATACTGAAAAGACTGCATTTACCACAACATGCGGTCTCTTTCAATTTAAGGTTATGCCGTTTGGGCTCTGTAATGCCCCAGGGACATTTGAACGACTGATGGAATATGTCCTCCATGGACTACACTGGAAAACATGTTTAGTCTATTTGGATGACATCATTGTCTTTGCTGATACTTTTGAAGAACATCTCACTCGTTTAGAGGAAGTAATCTTGCGTATCCAGAAGGCTGGAATGAAAATATCTCCAAATAAGTGTTCCTTGTTCAAAGAAAAGGTTGCCTTCTTGGGACATATTGTGTCATCTGAAGGTATTTCAACTGACCCTGAAAAAGTTGCTGCAGTAAAAGACTGGCCTACTCCAGAGAATATCCATGAGCTGCGAAGTTTTCTCGGCACCTGCTCATACTATCGTAGATTTATCAAAGGATTCTCCACAATAGCTAAACCTCTTCATTGCCTAACTGAAAAGAATGCCCCTTTTCATTGGAAACTAGAACATGAAATGGCCTTCCAAAGACTGAAGGAATTCTTAACATCAGCTCCAATACTTAGCTACCCAGATATGACTAAAACATTCATTCTTGATACAGATGCAAGCGGTCATGGCCTAGGTGCTGTTTTGTCTCAAACGTTTGATGGCCAAGAACATGTTATTGCCTACTTCAGTCGAACATTAAACAAAGCAGAAAGAAGCTACTGTGTAACTCGTCGAGAGTTGCTTGCAATTGTGGACAGTGTTAAACACTTTCACCACTACCTATATGGAACAAACTTTACTGTCAGAACTGACCACGGTGCGCTGACTTGGCTGTTGCGTTTCAAAAATCCAGAGGGCCAAATTGCCAGATGGATGCAAGTACTCAACACGTACACCTTCAAAATTGAGTATCGGGCAGGCAAAACTCATAGCAATGCCGATGGGTTGTCGAGGCGACCTTGCATGCCATGTGACCACTGTAAGCGTCAAGAACAGAAAGATGCTTCATTTGACCAGGCGCACACCATGGAAACAGAAACAAATACAATCATGGCCATCCGTAAGACAAAAGCCAGAATTTCAACAACTCATATCCACATCAATGATGCAGTTGAGGAAGTCGAGTCTGCTGCAATGTGGTTTGCCCAACACACAGATCAATCGATAGCAGATGCACAGTCCAAGGATGATAATCTTTCTTTTGTCATGAAATGGAAACAGAATGGAGATACCAAACCATTGTGGGAACATGTATCGCCATATAATTCAGCAGTTAAAACTTATTGGTCTCAATGGGATCGTATACAACTTCTTGATGGAAAACTCTACAGAAAATGGATAATAGTAGACACTGGTGAAATCCGATGGCAACTAATATTGCCTAACAGCCAGAAAAATGAAATCTTGAAGATGCTGCATGATGACCCTTGTGCTGGACATCTTGGCGTGACTCGCACTATTGCAAGAGTACGAAGTCGTTTCTACTGGGTCGGCTATAAAGAGAGTGTCAGACAATGGTGTCAAAAATGTGAAATATGTCAATCCCGCAAAGGCCCCAAGCTACGCCCAAGAGCAGCTATGAAACAATACATTGTCGGTGCCCCATTAGAAAGGGTAGCCATGGATGTGCTGGGTCCTTTCCCAAGATCAAATAGAGGAAACAAGTACATATTAGTAATTGCAGACTATTTCACACGATGGACAGAGGCATTCCCTATGCCAGAACAAAACACTGAAACAATAGCTAACTTATTTGTGGAAGAATTTATTTGCCGTTTTGGATTACCGCAACAACTACACACTGACCAGGGTGGTCAGTTTCAATCAAAACTATTTAGTGAACTCTGCTCCAGAATGCACATTGACAAGACCAAGACAACAGCCTTCCATCCTCAAAGTGACGGTCTAGTTGAAAGGTTTAACCGCACCATTGAAGATATATTAAGCAAGTATATTATACAGAATCAGCGAGACTGGGATGACCATCTTCAACTGGCTATGCTTGCGTACAGATCATCTGTGCATGAAAGCACAGGTCAAACTCCAAATATGATGATGATGGGACGAGAAGTTCAACTACCTGTTGATCTAATTTATGGACCTCCACCAAAAGCGCAACAAGAAACTGATGACAACCCAGAAAATGAGCACGTTAAATATCTACTTACCCGAATGTGGAAAATTCATGACAAGGCCAGGAATCATATGATGGAAGCAAGCAACAGGCAGAAGAGATATTATGATCATAAGATACAGGCAAGACAGTATAAAATAGGAGACATTGTTTGGCTCCACACAAAAACAAGGAAGAAAGGTCGAAGTCCAAAACTTCAAACAAACTGGGAAGGCCCATATCATGTAATCGGAGTGTTATCTGATTTAGTTTATAAAATACAGAACAATCCTAAAGCAGTACCAAAAATTGTCCATCATGACAGATTGAAGCCATTTTATGGCGGGAACCGCATGGTTGATAGAAACCTCTAATTTGTGTTGAGCCCGACACGTTTTGTTTAACAAGACACATATATAGGGTATGTAAGCCCTGGTGTTCTTGTAAATTTTACTTGTGAAGTGAACGGGACTCTTTTTGGGTAGCCGGCATTAATGTACCTATTTATTTTCTGAGACATTAGTCGACAAATGCTCTCAGTTATTTGTACTGAGGTTAGTTGGTAGTTTGTCATATTCACAGCCACCTGAAGGAAAGTCCAGAATATGGAAGTCAGGGAAGAGAGGACTCTCACTTTTGAGGGCTCTGATGTTGGCATAGTGGAGGGATGGATAGTTTTGGATACATTTTGATACATTTTAGGTAGGGTATGGGCAGTACTGCCCAGTGTATTGTGGGGATTGTTTTGGTACTCTAAATGAAAATAAATTTTGGTATTGTAAATAGCACTCTCATTGCATAAGTGGGATAGAAATGGCAAGTCATTACATAATCCATAAACCTGCAAACAACATCATGCAAGTAAATGGATTAACTCTCTGCATATGGTGGTCTAACTTTGTTGAGTTTGTTTCATTCCTATACACATGTAAAATAAATTATTAAAAAAAAAAAAAAAAAAAAAAAAAAATGATTAAGGGCTAATGTAAGCCATATATTATAGTTTTACAATTATCATTGGATTTAACATTACCTCTCTGGACACTTTTCAGAATGGTTGTCCAGTGTACTGAGTGTGGCGTGTCCTGTGCGAACTGGCAGCTGCTCCATAGACATTATAGATATCATCATGGGGATAAAATCAGGTGCGAATACTGCACATACATTGTAGCCAAGAACACTCTATACCGGATGAGGGCACACTATGCTGCCAAGCACCCTGGAAGAGCCTGTCCGTATGATAGGAAGGAACATGTAACCTGTGTAAAATCAGTTTCAAGTTTTCAAATATCTAAGAAGACCCCAAGATCGTATAGCATAGAGACTCCAGTGGGCACTCCAGATCACCCCTTATCACCTCTAACACCGCTGAAATCACCTACCCCGATTTATCTAGAAGATTTTCCGTCAACGCCGGAGCGGGAAGCCATGATCTCACCAAGCATGAGAAATCTCTTTAAATCACCCCAGAGACCTCAAATCAAAACTGGATCTGTTTATGAACCATCAGTAAAGGCTACTACCAAACACGGAGAGAAGTCTATGCAACAGCCAGTGCTGAAAATGACAACAACTTCTATACCCGACTCACCCTATGAGCCATGTTTAGGATCATCGTGTGTAGAAGTGCCACCGTATCATCCAACACCACTAGAGATGGTGCAGTCACAAAGCCCACAGAGAAATGTTGAACTTCTGCGCCCAGCGCCCACATATATGGTTAGGCCCATCCAGCTGGAGACATCGACACAAGGAACCCTTTATGAGTATATGAACCGAGTTCCCTCCCTTCATGACGCTGACCCAAGGGAGGCATTTATGGGAGCTCCAAGCATTTACGCAAAAACTCCCCAGGCAGAATGCTTGAGGCGAATAAGAATGAAATCTAAGATGTTTGGACAACTTTCCAATGTTAACCAGTTTGACCCAGCTCCTGAAGTGTGGTTGAAGAGAGTTGAGAAAGCAGTTCTTACAGATGGTACAGTATATGAGTTAACATCAATGTGGTTTCCGGATCCTACTTTCATCAGAAGAGAAAGTTAAAACACCATGACTGAGAATACAACACCATTAACCCGACATATGGAGACACAGACCGAGGAATCTTCACTATCAATCACCCTGTCTGCGAAGAGCACGGAAGAGAAGGAAACACAGTGTTCCATTTTCAGTTTAAACTTGAATTAGGCAGATTTGTTTTACTTTAATGTTAATAACTATTATCCCCAAAATAAAAACAAAAATTCTTCCTCATTTCCTGTAATTTAATTCACTTTCATTGGTTGAGTGGGACAATCAAATTAGACTGTAAATGGGCATTAATAAAATAAAATAATAATAATATATACACATAAACGGGGGGGGGGGGGAATTAAATAATCATCAAATGGCACTGTTTCCAGCTATATTAACTGGGTCTCCAATGCAGAATTTAACCTCAGTCTCTCATGTGACAAGCTAGGATACTTACCATGATAATTGGATAACTATGAGTGTGGAATATTTAATATTAGTATAAGGTTCAAATTGTATTATTTTTCAGCCATAATCATATCCTTTGTAGTTAAAATATTATCAAAGTTGTGTAACATGTATATTGCAAGATAATACTCCATGTCTTTGAATCAGTATCATTGAATTTTGGATAGTTACATGTATGAATATATGATAACCTCTTTTAACTAACTAGCAGAAGTTCGAGGACGAACTTTTTCAGCAAGACGGGGGTAGTGAAACAATCCTGACTACCTGTCAACTTATAATTTTATAAAGTGCAATTGTAAATTTAATTAATGTTTGAGGGAATTTATAATCTTCTTTTATTGTTTACATTCCCTTCATGTTGTAAAGTTTTGCCTGTTTCCAATGCAAATAATAGTAACTGTGGTAACAGTTTCTGTTATATGACCATTGTACAAAACAAAGGTAATCTGATACAATATGTAAATCATATAAAAATTATTTGTTTAAATATTAATCATCTGGGTAAAGATTTTTGAAGCCCAGAGTGTACATGATAAGATTGTAAATTGTTATTACTTACCATCTATTTTGAGAGAAAAATAGGTAATTGTATCCATTTTTTGTTCTCTCCAGAATTAAGGTAATACTCATGTAAGTTCATAAGTGTCACCAACATGATGAAACTGTTCATCATCAATGTGAATCTTTGTATTATTTATTGTGAAATAATTGTTATTTTTGTCGTTTGAAATCGGGCGCCATGTTTACTACTGTGTATATGGGGCGCTCGGCTTTCCACTAGGAGGCGCTCAAGTTAATATTTCCGAATTCTTCCATATATAGTCATTTTCGTGAAAACATTGTCGTGAATTTCCCGAGTGTGTTCCCAAAACCTATAAATAGGGGCGAGATCCGCCGTTTTGGCAGTTGTGGTTCTGCTGGACTCCAGTAAAGGTCTCAAGATCAAACAAACAGAACAAAAGTTTCTAGTCATCCCATCTGATAATTTCAAGCATTAATAGCAAGGTAGACTACTTACTACCGACATATTAAATTTAGTACTCATAATGACTACTATAATGTTTCTCTGATATTGTTTCACGTTTATTAACTTGTTATATTAAATGAAAGTCCCCATAAAGTGATTAGGCTGACAACACAGTCACTGTGTCGTCATCAACACAGCCGTCTGCTATCCATTGGAAATTTATTATTCGGATTGGCACTATCGAAGTTCCTACTCAATTACATGTGTCATTCTGAGATATAAAATTCCCATCCAATTTGTAGTGATTGTGTCGTTTCGATGGCGAAATAATATACCCGACACAACGACACACTTTGTTGTCACAAAACGACACACATTGTCGCATTCAATTCAAGCGCACACTATTGACATCCGGTTGCGCAAGACTGTGTCGCTCAAAACGACAAACTGTGTCTCAGTCGAGAATGCGACACACTTAACATCCGGTTCCAGACTGTGCCTCTAACACATTTACCATTGTACTATAAACGCAAACCCGGGTCTGGTTCCGAACATTGATTGGATGCACAAATATCCTTATCACCTCGGTACGTCATACAAACACATTTTGATACATACTAACTTATTTTTGTTATTGTTGTTGTTGTGTGTGTATGAGATTAATTTGGGACAAAGGGAACATTGATGCTGACTTTTACATGCAATATACCACTGAAACTAGTGCTTTAATAAGCTTTATCTAAACAAATGTTCTGAAAATTAGTAAATATTATATTTCAGCATTTTGAGCCCTCAAGTTTGTGGGCAAACACATACTATCCTGGAAGTCATATAATAAACTGTGTTGACTATTTATATTTGTTTTCTTTTGTGTGTTTATTAACTAAATAGGACCATTGTGGTGAACACAACATTTATTGACATTGCAATTCACTGGAAAGATCTAGTAACTGAAAAAGACGTGAGTTGTCCATCTATTCCATTTTATTTGACCTTGACCCCTTGGCACGTTACAATAGAATGGTGAGCTGCCCTGTCAACAACTCTAGCAATCCAGGCCTTCACTTCACAAGCGTGGTCATGGCTGGATTTGCCTAGGGAGTTGAAATAAAAAATGGCTAGTGAAGTCAAGTCTAACAATGAAGACGTATCGACTACGTTTCGGACTAGCTTTGACGTGGCATTTGAGATCAGTACTGAAGGCGTCTGATGGAGTTTTCGTACCAGCTACACTAGAACGTCGCTGGAAGTTAGCTTCCTGAATTTTTTTTTTTTTTCCCCCGACTGGCGAAGAAGCAGGAAGGACATCGTCTCTTCCTCCTCATTCAAGATCTACAGGTGCCTGAATTGTGTAGTCTTGAGTGGCAGTAGGAGGTTTTGGGCATTCTGAAGTTCCCAACAACCTATAAATCTTTTATTCTGCGGCCGTGGCACTAAGCTCAGTCCGGTCCATGACCTGATCTGTGGACGGCTGAAAGTGTTTCGTCACACTCACTGTGTGCTGAGTCGTGTTCTGGTCAACTCAAGCATCCATTCGCAGCGGAATTGTCATCATTTTTAATATAAATCTCCATAATGCTTGTGTAGTGCGGCCAGCACTGCGTGCCCATCTACCATTCGCTCCGAGGGAATGTTGGTTCTGGTACAGCTTGCATATCTGTACAGCATACCAGGTGACCTAGATGACGCAATTCTGTCATAATTGACACTTTCACTAAATCTCCCTTGTGGAGAAGCCGTGAACATATGGATGGCCAGCACTAACGGCTGATTGAACTGGCGAATGGTCGGCCTGAAAGTCCTGTTCTGGTAAAGCTGCCATATCTGGGTAGCGCATACCAAGTGGCATAGATAACTCAATTCCGTCATCTCTGATAATGTCACTAATTCTCCCTTGCTTTAAAATCACACCGTCACATATTTGACGTGACGGGAGGTGTACACCGGCAATACCGACTGATTTGTCTGGTATATGGTCGGCCGGAATGTCGGCGAAGGTCCGCCTATGACCGGCACCTGCCTCTCGAATGGTCTGATTGGACGGAGATTCATCTATAACATCTCTCTCATGGTAGTGATATGTAACCAGTAGTACAGATTGACTGACGGGTACATCACTATAATCTCCGTAAATCCGATGTACAGCCGGTGCAGGTTGATGCCGGCTGGAAGACCGGTGCCATTTGGGCTAAACAGTCGTTGCCGGATGGACGGCCGGTGCAGGTTGATGCCGGCTGGAAGGTTGGCTGGACGACCGGTGCCATTTGGGCTGAACGGTCGTTGCCGGTGCCATTTGGACTGAACGGACGGTGCCGGATGTCCGGCTAGTGCCGGTTGGTGCCGGCTGAAGTGCCGGCTGAACTGACGGTGTTGGCTGGACGGACAGCTGGACGGCCGGCGAAAGTGCATAATAAAATGGATCCAATTGATCCAGCATAGACTCCATGCGTCCGGACTTACAGGCCCGAAAGCCATGCACGGACCTGCGGTGAAATTTACACCCACTGGGCAGCCTAAACTATGTCAACATAATTTCCTCCATTTCCACATTGCCAACACCCATTTTGCCATTCATGCCTTCGTTGTCGACTTTGCTACTGAAATGACAAAAGAAGAGAACAAAGCACAAATTAAAAAATTCAGCATATTATTAATTCGATAATACTATAACCGCTACTAACGGAGTAGTCAAATTATTCCATGCCATGTTAACTCTTAATGACCACACTAGTTATCGCCGTGAGCGTGTTGCAATGGGTCGTTCAAGACGAAGTCTACTGAAACGAAAAAGATGATAAACAAAGCACATTTAGCAATTCAGCACGCTATTAAGTTGCTATTACCATAACCGTAACTAATGGAGGAAGCGAAATGATTTAGTGTCGCGTGAACTCATGACTACAACACGAATTCCGCCATTAAATAGTTGCAACTGGTCGTTCAGAGACGAAGTCTACTGAAACGGAAAAGAAGATAAACAAAGCACAAATTAACAATTCAGCACGCTATTAAGTCGCTATTCCATAACCGTAACTAACGGAGGAAGCGAAATGATTAAGTGTCGCGTGAACTCGTGACTACAACACGAAGTCCGCCATTAAATAGTCGCAACTTGGTCGTTCAAAGACTTTTTTGAAGTACTGAAACGTCAAAGAAGATAAATAAAGCACAAATTATCAATGCAGCACGTTATTAGTCGCTAATATCGTAAACGTTAAATACGGAATAAGCGAAATTATTGAGTGCTACATGTATTACATGCTAGTACCGCCATAAGCGTGCTTTTTGACCACGTTGCAACCTGGTCCGAAGTCTAGAAAAGGTGACAAATTCACTCAGATTGGAAAATATTGTAAAATAATGTATACAACCTGTAGAGGAATGATTATCCAACACAGTAATTCCAAATTTAACTTCGGATGGTCAGAATTTACACTAAGATGGCTTGGATTCATTGGAGGTCTAATTGTACGTGTTTTCACGTACAGCGAAGCTAAAAAACTAAAGAAGCGACACCTAGCGGGTAGCAAAGGGAGGTAAGGGGCAAGAGTTATTGCCCTTTGTCTCTATGACATAGACAGGAAAGACGAATTTTCGTCTTTTGGTAGGGCTGGATTCGCGAGGTAACAGGCTAATATCCCTAAAGTAATGTGATCGGGGAACGTATTCAAAGGAGAAACCTGAAATATGGGTCACAGTGACCCACTTATGTGATTGGTGTGGTGGTGTAGTAATTATCTGGCTCCATTTAGCCTCTGCCCAGCGGGTATAGGCTATAAGACCCACTCCAAACTGATGCTTGGGCTTAAAATGGAAAGAATGTATATGCTTGTATGTGTATCCATTTACTTGCCTTTACATATGTGTTGATGCATCTATTTTATGTGTGGATGTGCTTTTATGTAGTTGGATGTGTCTATGTATATGTTTTTATGTGTCGATGTATCCATGTACCGTATTTTCCGGCCTATAAGTCGAGACTTTTTGACTTGAAAGTCCGGTCTTCGTCTTATACTCAGAATCGACTTATATATGGATTTTGTCATTGAAATTGCATCGACTTATATATGGATTACAGTATCCGGTATTTTATTGATATTGCTCTATAATCGGCATAATCGAAAACAGGTCACATAGAAGTACAAATTCATGTTAAATTACTATGTCAATAAATTGTCATAAAATAATATGACTGCATTTATATTTGTAAGTTTTGTCATTATTTATTTTGCATTCTGCGTGTTTTTTCTTATTTCTCAAACATAAAA
The DNA here is from genome assembly GCA_029339505.1 of Unio delphinus. Lineage (NCBI taxonomy): Eukaryota > Metazoa > Mollusca > Bivalvia > Unionida > Unionidae > Unio > Unio delphinus. Next base: position 11,548,744 of record JAQISU010000179.1, on the reverse strand, counting down.
CAAAAGAAAACAATTACCGGTAAAAACTTCACCGGGCCGCATAGCACACTTACGGTCTATAATCTATAGTGAGCAATTACCGGCATAGCCTTTTTTATTGATCCAATTGATCCTACAAAGGGATGTAATCCATATTAACTCGAGTGTTCTATGATTATTTATAAAATAATGTATATCATGCATTCTACTGAATCCCCCAAATCATATGTTTCTAATTGTATTTGACAAAGTTTCTCAAATAAATTACCAAAGGTTTAAACTACACTAAAATCAGATATATGGATGGACTACCAGTACTCATAGATCATCAGTGATCCATGATTTTTAGTTTCGCAATTCAGTTTAAAGCAAATTGTAATGTCAACACTTCACCTATATTCATTTTTAACCAGCTGACGTTTCGGTGTCTCTCTTTGATTATATCGGTTGTTGATAAATTGGTATTTGGTTTCCAACAACAATCAAAGCCAGTTGCCTCAATTGTTTCGATCTTGATATTGGCTTTAGCTACCGATACTAGTTACCATATTGCCGGTACCCCATTGTTCTTTATCATTAATCCGCATCAATTACGCTACTCGTGTTTAATATCAATGGGATTAAGTACAACAGGAAATGATGCCCACTCCCTTCTCTCGATGTTAACAATGAATTTAGCCATGGGCATTGTTTTCATTGCTTTAGTACGGGCACATTTTAATGAGTTCGGTATATTTTGATCAATCTTTTGAGTCATAATCATTCATATAAATATCCCCTTACAAATCATACAACTTCTCTCACAATGCCTCCCATAAAATCACGCAAGTCTTACACGCCGGCTTTTAAGCTGGAAGTTGTAAAGTTCGCTGAAGAGAATGGTGGGAATATGGCTGCTCACAGGAAATATGGTGTAAGTGAAAAATGTGCCCGGGATTGGCATAAAGCTAAGGTTGCATTATGCGCTACAAAAAAAAAAACAACAAAGAAAGCAAATCGTGGCTGCAAAGCAAGATGGAGTAATATTGAGGATAAATTAGAAGACTATGTTTTGACACAACGTGCCGCGTATTAGAGTACATCAAAAGAACATGACGCAATAGCTGGGCGGCAAGTTCAAAGAACTTTGACTAGCAGCTTGTGTGGGAAAATGTGCTTTAGCTTCCATTATTTAACCTACGAATATGTACTATTTCATCATTCATTACGTACACCCGTTACGTAATTGTTGTTATTTTCTTTTCATTGAATTCAGTCACATAATGATCTGTGACAAAATTATTGAATATTTTACATCCGTGTGTGGATATTTTCGATGGAAATATTTGTATTATGGATTCAATGTATGTTACAAGATTCGCTGGTGAGTACACGGTGTTGATACTCTTTTCATGCAATAGATTATACATGTATATATAAATTAGACACGTGTATGTACCAATGCATGGTTCTCTGAATAAAGTACCGTAATTGTATTTGACAAAATTTCTCAAATAAATTACCGTAGGTTTAAACTTTCAACTGGAAGGAATGATCATAGCTCTTGTTGCAATGGATATTGCCGGTAATATGGAATATTATATGATGATACCATCAATATTCATGCAACCGGAAGTTACTACCGGTAGTATAAAATACATAGCCAAGTTATTGACCTGGCCTCGTCTTATACTCCGAATCGACTTATATATGGACGAAGGATGGAAAATTTACAAAATTCGTCAATTCGACTTATACTCCGCATCGACCTATAGGCCGGAAAATACGGTATATGTTTTTGCATGTGTGGATGTATCTATGTATATGCTTTTATATGTGTGGATGTGTCTATGTATATGCTTTTATGTGTGGATGTATCTATGTATATGCTTTTATATGTGTGGATGTGTCTATGTATATGCTTTTATGTGTGGATGTGTCTATGTATATGCTTTTATATGTGTGAATGTGTCTATGTATATGCTTTTATATGTGTGGATGTGTCTATGCATATGCTGTGTGGATGTGTCTATGTATATACTTTATGTGTGGATGTGTCTATGTATATGCTTTTACATGTGTGGATTTGGCTATGTATATGCTTTTACATGTGTAGATGTAATTATGTACATTCTTTTATATGTGTGAAAGCCAATTCATGGAATAGTACAAAAGGTCTCTTACTATGTGGAGGTGAGCTAATAAAAATGTATTGGAACTTAACTACTTTTGCATCTTAATTTGACAATTAGTTCAAACATGAAAAAAACAACAACAAACTAAACAAAATCAAAACAACTCCAGCTTTTCTCTGATGTAGGTAACAACCTTGAACTTACCATATGGCATGAACTCTGTGACAATAATAAGGGGTTTTGTTTTTGTTACCACTCCATATAACTGGACTAAGTTGTCATGGCTCAATTGTCTGAAAAGAGAAATATGTCCGATAAATTTCTGTATCACATACTGTAAAATTAGAAATGGACTGGGATGGTGGGTAATTTCCTTAATTTAAAATGCAATTTAATTCTTTACTTGACAGAGTGTACTCCCATTGATACAGGGATTGGTTCCAAATTCTATCACAAAGGTAGTAGTAATTCTCCTAAAGAATTATAATCAGGTAACGTATTGGATGATCTGATTAGAAGCATTAAGACAATTGATCTGCTAAACCCAGTATTTCATCTGTGTCAATGTAGTGATGAATTACCCAGTATCTCATCTTTGTCAATGTGGTTATGTGTGTATCACTCCAGCAGCTCTAGTATATCGTCTGTGTCAATGTGATGATGTATCACTCCTGATCTCATTTGTATTAATGTGGTGATTTATCACTCCAGTATCTTGTATGTGTCAATGTGATGATGTATCACTCCTGATCTCATTTGCATACATGCCAACCCCTGACGAGGAAAAAGTGTAATCCAAGTGGTCAAAAAGAGGAATCCAAGCAGAAAAAGAGTAATCCACATATAACATACTACAATTACAATTAACAATGATTTATTTGCTTTTCTCGTCTTTTATCATTCATTAATGGTTCAAGTGTTCATATGTAGCACTTTTAGCTTTAGAAATCAACAGATTGTCATGTTGCATTTCAAAACATTTTGTACCAGCTGAGGCCATGAATGTTTTGCATACCAGTAGAGCACTCAGTACCGGGTTACTTAGCCTGGACCTGAATTCAGTTTTATTTTTGTTAACAACACTGAACAATCTCTCACAGTCAGCATTAGAATGGTAAAGAACCAATATTCCTTTCATAACCTGACAAAGAAGAGGAAATTTATTTCTTCCAGTGATAGAGTCTTTTAGCTGGGAAATAAGGTGCCATTGCACATCAACTCTATCTGCATTAAGTATATTGTCAGGTAGAATCCCAACTTGATACTTCAGGAATTCTTCTTCCAGATGATCCAAGTTAGACAAGGGTGGCAATAGAAAGGGATATCTCTTGACAAAGAATCTAACACTTTTGAAGCTTTTTGACTGTCTCTCATTTACATAAGCAACTGAAGCATTTAAAAGCAGTTCATCTCCATATGGGAATTTATGGAGCATGTAATCACAGATATCTATTAATAAATGGCCAATATCTACTTCTAATTTATCAGCAGCAAGGTGCATCAAATGACAGGGGCAACCTGTTATGAACACTGATGGAGACATTTTCAAAATATAGGATGCAACTCCTTTATGAATTCCAGTCATCACTGATGCATTATCAGCTGCAAACCCCATACAGTTCTGCCAACTTATGTCATGTTTCTTCAAAACATTGTCAAGCAAATCAAAAATGTTTTGTCCAGTGGAATCTACTGTTAATTCTGGTAAAGAAAGAAGAACACTCTTGACTTTGGCTTTTTCACTGTCAAAGTATCTAATACATACTGGGTACAACTTTTTATCATCATAATCACAACTCCCGTCTGTGGCAATACTAAACGGCCCAATTTTCATTGCTTCTGCAATTTTAAGTGAAGTATCTTCTGCTAGGCACCGAACAATGTGAGATGATTTTGTTCTTGCACAAGCATATTTTTCCGCAATTTTCGAATCAGGAAACATCCGCTTGAACAAGGGACCAACGTGGTCTGCTACCGCTAAGGGTAGTCCGTGTTCTATTAAAAACTCGGTAAATAACACCTCAGCATTTATAGTATTCAAGTCTGCACTTGAGCTCTGCTGTAAATAAGAAGTTACCTTAGTATTAGAGTTCGTAAGGCGAGCTAATTCGATGTGTTTCCTTGTTTTCATGTGTTTTTCCACATCAAATTTACCACCATGACCAATGCTAAAATCGTTTCCGCACAGTCTGCAATGAGCATGATGCTGTCCTAGAATGGAACGCTGTATTATGCCATTCATATATTCATCTTTGAATTTTTGGAGGACTCGTTGTTTTGCTTTTTTCTGATCCATCTGCGAAATTCTTGGGAAAAAAAAATGTGCTCTAACATACACAAAGACTAGAATCAATCTTAACATCTGAAGCCATTTAGCGCCAACGATTAGACGTCACGTGATGATGCCCTCGTCGTGTTTGGAGGATTGATTACATTTTGCTTTGTTTATTATTGACTTTTTCTAACCCATCTGTGAAATTATTTAAGAGATATTTTTTGCACTCATAAACGCATTGAGAATTTTTTAATACTTTTTAGCGCAAAAAAACTTTTAGACTGGTTCTGCACTATACAAAATTAGAACAAAGAGTATGTGCATAATGATTTAAACAAAATAGAAACCAGTCTGTTCTCTCCTCACTAAGCCGCTATAAATAGAATATGAGGTCGAAAGTTTGAAAGTATCTTAGTAACATGATAGTTGCTATAAATAGAACATGAATATTAGGAAAGTCCACGGACAAGTATACTCGTATATCGTAGTTATGTAGAAGCGGGGTATTTTTTATTTAAAAATAAAACAGTATGTAAAAAATAAAGTAATGCTAATAAAAACGAAAAAAATTTTTTTTTTTTTTTGCAAGATGGATATATCGAAAAAGCGTAATCTATAAACGTTAACGCGTAACGCGGAATTTAGTGGGAAAAAGCGTAATGATTACGCCAAAAGCGTAATGGTTGGCATGTATGCATTTGTGTCAATGTGGTGATTATCACTCCAGTATCTTATATGTGTCAATGTGATGATGTATCACTCCTGATCTCATTTGTGTCAATGTGGTGATTATCACTCGAGTATCTTATATGTGTCAATGTATCACTCCTGATCTCATTTGTGTCAATGTGGTGATTATCACTCCAGTATCTCAATGTTGTGATTATCACTCCAGTATCTCATCTGTGTTAATGTGGTGATTTATCACTCCAGTATCTTATGTGTCAATGTGATGATGTATCACTCCTGATCTCATTTGTGTCAATGTGGTGATTATCACTCCAGTATCTCAATGTTGTGATTATCACTCCAGTATCTCATGTGTGTTAATGTGGTGATTTATCACTCCAGTATCTTATGTGTCAATGTGATGATGTATCACTCCTGATCTCATTTGTGTCAATATCGTGATTATCACTCCAGTATCTCAAATGTTGATATTATCACTCCAGTATCTCATCTGTGTTAATGTGGTGATTTATCACTCCAGTATCTTATGTGTCAATGTGATGATGTATCACTCCTGATCTCATTTGTGTCAATGTGGTGATTATCACTCCAGTATCTCAATGTTGTGATTATCACTCCAGTATCTCATCTGTGTTAATGTGGTGATTTATCACTCCAGTATCTCATTTTTGTCAATGCATATTGCCAGCACCAGAAGTAATAGATGCCTACTGCCAACACCAGAGATAAGGGATGCATACTGCCAACAGCAGAGAAAATATGATGCCCAACCTATCAGAAATTCAGCTGTGTATTCCCAACACCAGCAGAAAAAGAAATACCTATTGCCAACACCACAGAAAATAGATGCCTATTGACACCATTAACAAATAATAGATACATATTGCCAACACCAGCTGAGATGATATGCATACTGGTGGATAATTAGAGGCTTGCTCTACAAGTTGAAGGTGAGTGATGTCAGAGGAATGTGTCCACTTTATATATATTTAAGTAACAGAGAATTTAGAAATTCATGATTTATTTAGCTAGTGTTAAAACAAAACTTATATAATAATAAATTTCTCTTCATATATTATCCATTACCAATCTTAAATGCTTCCAAGTTTGCAAACATAATGTCACAAGCAAATACTGTATCCAACACCAATATATGGCAATTAAATCACCAAAAAAGTCCTGCACCTACATCAACTATATTCATATGTTAATATGTATGCAGGAATCAGTAACCATATTCATGCTGTTTTAAAATATCCTTAAGTATTTATGAGTCTGTATACTTAGTATTTCCCTACCCTATAATTAACACTTATTGGTATTTCCCTACCCTATAAACCCTATAATTAACGCTTATTGGTATTTCCCTACCCTATAATTAACACTTATTGGCATTTCCCTACCCTATAATTAACACTTATTGGTATTTCCCTACCCTATAATTAACACTTATTGGTATTTCCCCAAACCCATTATTAACGCTTATAGGCATTTCCACACACCCATAATTAACACTTATTGATATTTCCCTACCCTATAATTAACACTTATTGATATTTCCCTACCCTATAATTAACACTTATTGATATTTCCCTACCCTATAATTAACACTTATTGGTATTTCCCTACCCTATAATTAACACTTATTGGTATTTCCCTACCCTATAATTAACACTTATTGGTATTTCCCTACCCTATAATTAACACTTATTGATATTTCCCTACCCTATAATTAACACTTATTGGTATTTCCCTACCCTATAATTAACACTTATTGGTATTTCCCCAAACCCATTATTAACGCTTATAGGCATTTCCACACACACATAATTAACACTTATTCGTATTTCCCCAACCCATATTTAACACTTACTGGTATTTCCCCAAACACATACTATTACCACTTATTGGTATTTCCCCAATGCAGAATTAACACTTATTGTTATTTCCCTAACCCATAATTAGCAATTATTGGTATTTTCCCTAATCCAAAATTAACACTTGTTAGTATTTCCCCAACCCATAATTAGCAATTATTGGTATTTCCCCAAACCCACAATTAACAATTGTTAGAATGAAGATAATGACACTACCAATTATGCTTTAATTAAAAAAGACAAAAATCCACCAATGTAACTTTTATGATCATCAACATCAAGAACCATAAGTTAATTCTAACTATCCATATCATCATAATCAGATAATCAACATTATTATTATTATTATTATTATTATTATTATTATTATTATTATTATTATTATTTCATAATGCATATAAATAATACAATTTCCAAGTAAAACTGGAATTTTTATGTCAAGCACATCATCAGGCGTAAAATTTATGATTACACTGCTTGAATCATTAGAGTCACAACACTCAAAGCAGTGTATTATGCATGGTTACCATGATGGTAACTATGTATTGTATATTGATATAATATTAATATCACACAATACACTGCATAATGCATATTTACCATATCAGATTTACATAATACACTATACAATGCATATTTACTATATCAATTTCACACAAGACACTGTACAATAATAATAATAGTAATAATAATAATGAGGACTTTTTATAGTGCCTAATCTTTTGAAGCTCTAAGCGCTTTACAACATATATAATGATATGACTATGAAAAGAAGTATAAAAAAAATCACAATGAAATTGGAAAACATAAAAAATGCTGAAAATATTTAAGATAGGAAACATTATTAGGTCCTTAAGTTTGTTCTTAAAGTCTAAAAAGGTGATTTTTAAAGGCACTCTTGAAAAGGATCACTGTGTCTTTGAGTCTAATTTCGATTGGCAATTCATTACATGTTGCTAGGCCCTGGTATGCAAAAGAATGTTTTCCATATGACATTGTTTTCATAGTGGGAATAATGAGTATACGATTGTCAGAAGAGGAGCATAAGTATCTTGCTGATGTGTACACATGGGTGAGGCCATATAGGTATGCTGGACTGGAGTCCGTCAGTGAAACGTAGCACAGAGAAAGAAAATTGTGCTTGATTCTAGGTCGACTGGATAGCCAGTGTAGGGTACATAGCAGTGGGGAGGTGTGCTCTGATCCTGGTACTCTAATGATGATCCAAGCAGCTGTGTTTTGAAATTTTTGAAGTTTCTCGAGTTGATATTGACATTGCATAATTACCATGTCAGTTTCACACAATACACTGTACAATGCATAGTCATCATGTCAGTTTCACATGATACACTGCACAATGCAGTCATCATGTCAGTTTAACATGATACACTGCACAATGCAGTCATATCAGTTTCACATGATACACTGCACAATGCAGTCATCATGTCAGTTTCACACAATACACTGCACAATGCATAGTCATCATATCAGTTTCACATGATACACTGCACAATGCAGTCATCATGTCAGTTTCACATGATACACTGCACAATGTAGTCATCATGCCAGGTTCACAGGATACACTGCACAATGCATAGTTATGTCAGTTTCACATGATAAACTGCACAATGCAGTTATCATGTCAGTTTCACACGATACACTGCAGTCATCATGTCAGTTTCACATGATACACTGCACAGTCATCATGTCAGTTTCACATAATACACTGCACAATGCACAGTTACCATAACAGTTTTACATAATACCATGTACTCCACACAGCAGTATCAACCAACTCAAATAAAATCAGCAGTGATGTCTTGACTGCTAGATGATAAAATTATTGTGATTAATTCCATCATTCACATATTGAAACAAAATATAACATGGACTTATATGTTTTAATGGATTTCATATTAGGCCTCTTCTCTGAAATTAATCCTTAACCAATCATGTGCCTCATTAATATTTGGTGAGTTGACTGACTGCTTGAAGTAAAACCACTATTTTTCACATTTACTGTGGATTCTGATGCAAGCGATCACAATGGTTTTCAAATACATATTTACAACAGCTATAAAGTAACACACAGCAATTTATAAACTTTAATAGAAACGCTTTAAAAGACACATCTATGTGCAACGAGTCATTTACCTACCAAATGGCATTCAATTACATGTCTCATTTACCTACCAAATGGCATTCAATTACATGTCTCATTTACCTACCAAATGGCATTCAATTACATGTCTCATTTACCTACCAAATGGCATTCAATTACATGTCTCATTTACCTACCAAATGGCATTCAATTACGTGTCTCATTTACCTACCAAATGGCATTCAATTACATGTCTCATTTACCTACCAAATGGCATTCAATTACATGTCTCATTTACCTACCAAATGGCATTCAATTACGTGTCTCATTTACCTACCAAATGGCATTCAATTACGTGTCTCATTTACCTACCAAATGGCATTCAATTACATGTCTCATTTGCAGTTTTAGTAGTTACAAGAGGTCTGAGTGGACAGACAGGAACAAACAGAATGGAAAAAATGGAGTTACAGCAAACTAAAATTAGCATTACGTCATAGTCCTGGCTTCTTCAATAAAACTTTCTTCAGACATAGTGTTTTCCTTGGTCATTTTTACTGCAACGACTCGACTCTTCCATGTTCCCTTATGTACTGTCTAAAAAAGAAAGTACAGAGAAAAATCAATGTGTATTAAGTAAATGAGAATTCTGGAGCACAAATTTAAAAGGAAAACATACTTATCAAAGGGAGAAAAAATGGCCATTTGAAACTGACTTTTTTAAATAACATTTATTGGGAAATATTAGATGTCTTGGGGAATGCAAAGACTTTAGCACAAAGAATCATTCAGAAAGTGATGCATATGTCCTGCTAACCAGTTATGATGATAAATAAGCTACCATTGCAAACATTATTTCAGGTTGATAATCTTTCATTTCAACAAATTTATTGCATTCACTGACAAATATTGGAAATGGATTGAACCAAAGTTACCCCAACTTACCAATGGTTAGCTCCCTTGCAATAATAAAAAATAATGCTCAGAGTTATCTATAAAGGATTGATGACATGTCAATGGTAATTAACAATAAAGGATTGATGACATGATAAAAACAATGGCAGTTAACTGCAATGGGTTGATGACATGACAATGGCAGTTAACTGTAATGGATTGATGACATGACATTGGGAGTTAACTGTAAAGGATTCATGACATGACAATGGGAATTAACTATAAAAGGATTGATGACATGACATGACAATGGGAATTAACTATAAAAGGATTGATGACATGACAATGGAATTTAACTGTAAAGGATTGATGACATGACATTAGCAAGTTAACTGTAATGGACTGAAGACATGACAATGGGAATTAACTATAAAAGGATTAATGACATGACAATTGGAGTTAACTGCAAAGGATTGAAGACATGACAATGGGAGTTAACTGTAAAGGTTTGATTACATGACACTGGGAGTTAACTGCAAAGGATGGAAGACATGAAGATGGGAGTTAAGTGCCTTGCATGGAGATACTCCACAACAGATGAGCCAGTCTGATCTGAAGAATTAGAATCAATTATCTTCTGATTCCAAGTCTAACCAAACAAATGGGTCACGATGAGGAAGGAATTCTGACTGCAATATACTACTCATACAGCTGCAACAACGTTTCATCAAAGGTAGGGTGGCAACAAAGTTTCATTAGGGGTAGGGTAGCAACAATGTTTCATCAGAAGTAGGGTGGCAACAAAGTTTCATCAGGGGTAGGGTGGCAACAATGTTTCATCAGAGGTAGGGTGGCAACAACATTTCATCAGAGGTAGGGTGGCAACAACATTTCATCAGGGGTAGGGTGGCAAAAAAGTTTCATCAAAGGTAGGGTGGCAACAAAGTTTCATTAGGGGTAGGGTAGCAACAATGTTTCATCAGAAGTAGGGTGGCAACAAAGTTTCATCAGGGGTAGGGTGGCAACAATGTTTCATCAGAGGTAGGGTGGCAACAAAGTTTCATTAGGGGTAGGGTGGCAACAAAGTTTCATCAGGGGTAGGGTGGCAACAAAGTTTCATCAGGGGTAGGGTGGCAACAAAGTTTCATCAGGGGTAGGGTGGCAACAAAGTTTCATCAGAAGTAGGGTGGCAACAAAGTTTCATCAGGGGTAGGGTGGCAACAATGTTTCATCAGAGGTAGGGTGGCAACAACATTTCATCAGAGGTAGGGTGGCAACAACATTTCATCAGGGGTAGGGTGGCAAAAAAGTTTCATCAGAGGTAGGGTGGCAACAAAGTTTAATTAGGGGTAGGGTGGCAACAAAGTTTCATCAGGGGTAGGGTGGCAACAAAGTTTCATCAGGGGTAGGGTGGCAACAAAGTTTCATCAGGGGTAGGGTGGCAACAAAGTTTCATCAGGGGTAGGGTGGCAACAAAGTTTCATCAGAGGTTGGGTGGCAACAAAGTTTCATTAGGGGTAGGGTGGCAACAAAGTTTCATCAGGGGCAGGGTGGCAACAAAGTTTCATCAGGGGTAGGGTGGCAACAACGTTTCATCAGAGGTAGGGTGGCAACAAAGTTTCATCAGAGGTAGGGTGGCAACAAAGTTTCATTAGGGGTAGGGTGGCAACAACATTTCATCAGAGGTAGGGTGGCAACAAAGTTTCGTCGGGTAGAGTTGGAACAAAGTTTTATCAGGGGTAGGGTGGCAACAAAATTTCATCAAAGGTAGGGTTGGAACAAAGTTTAATTAGGGGTAGGGTTGGAACAAAGTTTCATCAAAGGTAGGGCTGTAACAAAGTTTCATTAGGGGTTGGGTGGCCACAAAGTTTCATTAGGGGTAGGGTGGCCACAAAGTTTCATCAAAGGTTGGGTTGGAACAAAGTTTAATCAGGGGTAGGGTTCGAACAAAGTTTAATCAGGGGTAGGGTTGGAACAAAGTTTCATCAAAGGTAGGGCTGTAACAAAGTTTCATTAGGGGTTGGGTGGCCACAAAGTTCAATCAGGGGTAGGATGGCAACAAAGTTTCATCAAGGGTTGGGTTGGAACAAAGTTTAATCAGGGGTAGGGTTCGAACAAAGTTTAATCAGGGGTAGGATGGCAACAAAGTTTCATCAAAGGTTGAGTTGCAACAAACAATGAAACTCCATTTGAAAATAATTTTAAATTTAAAGTTGGAATAACATGTTTTTCAAGATGACCACCATGGTATTCATACTGAATGTCAAACATGCCTCGTTTTAATTTAGTTTGGTTTTGTGGGGTTCATGAAAGGCTACACATGACAGCAAACATATCTGGTGGAGTAAGAAACACTGGCGAACATGAAGCTATAAGCAAGCTTTCTCATTTACCCACACTGGTAGAGTTAATACTCAAAGCCATGCAGACAGATGTGAGATGTTGAAGTTGTCTGTAAAGATGAGTGCCTTAGACTGCTTGGCCCATTAATTTAGAACCAAAACCCCATCTTGATATAATACTAATGGCACTCAAGGTGGCCATATTGGATATCAGATACATACCATTTCCATTTAGGACCAGATAGACATTACCATATCAGATATCAGATACATACAATTTCCAATGAGGACCTGATAAACATGGTCATACTGGATATCATATACATACAATTTCCATTTAGGACAAGAGAGACATGACTATACTGGATATCAGATACATACAATTTCCATTTAGGACAAGAGAGACATGACTATACTGGATATCAGATACATACAATTTCCATTTAGGACCAGTCTGAAAGTCTTTGAAAATTTGGGGTAAACTTATGACTTCTAGTGGAAATCGCGCCAGGGTCTGACAACCGCTCAGTCAAACAATGATCCCTGACTTGTAGTAATATGATGTCTTCTGGTGCAAAATTCACTGGAATAATCATTAGTTCAGGAGGAGTAACTGTATCAAGAATTTCAAGATGGGCATTAACTGGGTACCATTTTTATTTATGACCAACTAGACATTGTAAGACCACTTTTCAGTGAAAACTTGATGTTGATATGAATATTGACTCAGAAGGAACAGCATGAATACAAAATGTCAAGATGGCTGCTATGGAGTCAATATTTGATATGCATCATTTTCACTTAGTGAAAAACCCATGTCAATATAACTTTTAATTCTAGTTTAGTAGCATTAACAAAATAAAATTAATATGTCTGCCACAGTAGCTATACTGGATGTGACAGTGGCACCATTTTTATGTAGAACCAACTAGACAATAAAGGAAGACATTTTGTGAAAACCCCATGCTGATATGGCCAGTCATTAGAAGGATTTTCAAAATGACTGGTGTGGTGAGAAAAGTTTTTTTCATTAAGGAAAAGTAAATCTCATTATTTAGGAAAAAAATAATTGCACCTTCAATAATTTAACATGTCAATATTTACCAGTCAATAATTTAACATGTCAATATTTACCAGTCAATAATTTAACATGTCAATATTTACCAGTCAACATTTAACATGTCAATATTTACCAGTCAACATTTAACATGTCAATATTTACCAGTCAACATTTAACATGTCAATATTTACCAGTCAACATTTAACATGTCAATATTTACCAGTGCACAATTTTCCAAATTGGAAAATTCAAGTGCAAAAATGCACACTTGATTGTAACACAAATCCCACAAACACCTATCACCATTGGAAGGTGACTAACTCAATCCACATATACAAAGAAAGCAAATTTTTTAGTAAATTATGTTTCTCCGAGAATACTTACCCAATCACATTACTTTAGGGATATTAGCCTGCTACCTCGCGAATCCAGCCCTACCAAAAGACGAAAATTCGTCTTTCCTATGTCATATAGACAAAGGGCAATAACTCTTGCCCATTACCTCCCCTTGCCACCCGTTAGGTGTCGCTTCTTTAGTTTTTAAGCTGAGCGATATATACAACACGAGGATGCTCGCATGGCGGGGTGGTTGGGAGGGTTTCTTAGTAATGTGATTGGGTAAGTATTCTCGGAGAAACATAATTTACTAAAAAATTTGCTTTCTCCTTTGAATACGTTCCCCAATCACATTACTTTAGGAGAATAAGTAATAGGAGGAGGGAATGCGGAGCATCCGACCTCCACCCCGGGTATCCTCTAGGGAATGATGGTTGGATTCCCCATGTGAATGATAACCCAGTCTCCTAATTTCCAATCAGCAACACAGCCCAGGGTCACGTGATATGTGACCCTTTTATGCGGTTAAGAAGATAGTTATTGAAATCTTCTTACCTACGAAAATTTATCTGGCGAATCCAGCGAAGCTAATAGGCTGTGCTGATTGTTGCACATGGGTCTGGTGGGCGTCTGGGCTGCCCAACACCGGACCTACTAGAATCAATGTTTGCCTCTGCGAGTACAAACTTGAAGATAAAACTGTAGAAGGTTGACTCTGCAACAGCTTCTATAAGGTGACTGATTTGCGAATTCTCAGAGTACGCCGAGCGTATAACCCACTACAGCCATGAAGCAAGGGCTTGAATGGTGATATCTCATATCCCAGCTATCACCAGAAGAAAGAGGTGCTAGTATGTGACCTGACTCACCTCTATGCATTGAAATGGTGCTAGAGTGCCCAAACAGGATCTTACATGGCTGTTGATCCTGACTTATCTATAAAGAAAGCGAGCTAATGACGACTCGTTGATCGCAATGTATGGTAATCTATTTTGGACTACGAAGCCTGGCTGCGTCAAGAGGACCATCAAACCCTCTGATCGAAACGAAAGAGAGTTCGGGTCACTAGAAAGGACATGTAACTCGCTCACCCTGCATGCTGAAGCTAAGGCTATCAAGAAACCCAATTTGTATGATAGTAGCTTTAACTAATCGTGGGTTAAAGACTCAATACTGTCTGAATTGAGTCATGTTAAAACCCAGGACAGATTCCATTTGAAAACAGGGTGAGGGATATAAGTCGATTAAATTTTTTTTTTTTTTTTTTTTTAAATGTCTAAAGATCTGACAAATCTTTGTCATGGCTGATAGCACATGTACCAGAATGGCGGAATGTGTCTGATATCATGGAGCGGTAACATTTGAGAATAACTGGAGCCAGATGTTTCTCCTCGAAAAGCCAGAGAAAAGTTGGCCAGTTGAGGGATTGTGACACTCAGAGGAACAATGTGAATGATATGGTACCAGTCTCTGAAAACATGCCACTTGCCCTCGTAAACCTTCAGAGTAGAGGGCCTTCTTGCTCTCGAGATTCTCTCCGCAATCAAAGATTTAAATTGTTTGTCTTGCAAGGCTGTCTGGACAAGAGCCAAGCTTGAACATAAAGACGGTCCGGACAGGGGTGGAACACCCCTGGCCGCGGTTGCTTGTGAATACTTGTGCTGACTGTAATCTTCCTGGGTAGATCTATCGCCTAGATTGAGTAGATCGGAGACCCAGGAGTTGTTCCATCTGAGAGGGGTAATCGGAACCATCTGACAATTCTGACCCCTTAACTTCTGGATTAATTCCAGTACCAAGACCGTGGGAGGGTAGGAGAATGCCCACAACCCTTCCCAGGTGATTGATCGAGCATCCACGACCCAAGCTTCTGGGTCTGGAACCTGTGAGATGAAAGGTGGAGAACTTGCGATTCCATCTTGTTGCAAAAGATCAATCATCGGACGTCTCCAAAGTGTGTCAATTGGAAGAAAGTCCGATTGATGGAGTGACCATTCTGTGTGAATGACTAGATAGAGTGTCAGCCAAGACATTGAGTCTGCCAAGAATGTGTCTGAATTGTACATTGAGGTGGAGATTGTCGAACCAATGTAGAAATTGCCAGTTCAGATTGCACAGGTCTGGTGATTGGTGTCCCCTTGTTTTGAGGCAAGGCACCACCACAATGTTGTCTGACATAATGAGGGCAGTTTGTAATAAGAGTTGATCCTGCCCGAAATGAAAGGCATTGATGACAGCCGTTATTTCTGAAAGGTTGATGTGGAAAGGGCTCGCCCCTGGCACCCACGTGCCGCTGACAGTATCGAAGTTCGGCAACAGGTGGGCACCCCAACCGTAGGTATTAGTGGCGGAACATACCGTTATCCCCTTGGGGTATCTCCAGAGTAATCCCTGTGGACAGCCTACAGGGGTTGTGCCATTGACTCAAGAATGATTGTATCTCTGGCGTGAGCATGACTGTTTTCTGGGATCGAAGGGACTTGAAAAGAGCGCAATTACGCTAGCAACGTCCTTTGTAAAGGGCGCATAAAAGGACGGCTGATCGGGATCAAGTCTGCTGCCGCATTGAATAATCCGAGGATCTGCAACTCTCTCGCTAAAATGCGCATCCTGTCGGAAACGGACTCTACGAGTGCAATTATCTGGATAATCGCAAACTCGAGGAAGCCTTACCAGATTCAGATCGGGAGAAACTCCACACCCAGATGGACCAAAATCCGGATTGGACAGAGATCAAACTTTATCCAGTTCACGAGAAAGCCTATATGACGTAAAGTGATATAAGATCGTTTCTGCCTTTGAGCAGAATAGAACTTGACAGATGTTTCTGGAGGATGTCATCCAAATATACTGCCGACGCAATAGATGAAGTCGAGCGAAACAGGGTGACGACGTAACCCATAACCTTGGTACTAGCCCAAGTGCTTAAATTTAGGCCAAAAGGTATGACATGGAACTGATAAGCCTAGTCCCGACAAGCACAACGGAGAATGTCCGCTACTCGTGGGATAGGGACGTGAAATGTGCGTCGGTCATATCTAGCCAGCTTATGATGGGGTTTAAGCGACGTGCCCTTCAGACATGCGTCACGACGTATCAGGTCTAGGTTGGCAGAAGCAGTCAGCGCATTGGCCATGGAATTGTGAGCTGCCCTGTTAAGAACCCTAGCTAACCGGGCCGTCGAATCCCAAGCATGTTCATTGCCAGATTTTTCAGCGATCCTGAAAATGGCTAGGGAGGCTAGGTCTAACAGTGAAGACGTAGCGACTACATTCGAACCAGCTTGGACGTGGCACTGAACACAGTTTTGTCCACTTTATAAGACAATGCCGCAGACATATGGACTGCTGCCCTATTTTATCCCGAGCCAGGACCTCAGTATTGAACGCATCGGAGTGAGTTTTGTACCATCGACCTGAAAACGACGCTGGTACTTGGCTTTCAGAAAAGAACGCCTTAGCATTTCCTGGATCCCCTATACGTGTCGACAGACGGTCATTAATTTCCTTAATTTTGTCGACTGGGGAAGGAGGCGGAAGGATAGAATCTCTTCCCCTTCATCCAGATCGACCGCCGCACTAACCCTATAGTCGGTAATTGCAGCAGGAGGTGGAGGGCATTCTGAAGGGGCCTTAACACCCTAAAAATTTCCTCCACTGCGGCTTTGAAGCTGAACTCGGTCCGTTCCATAGTTGGATCTGCATACAGCTGATTTGCCTGTGATTCATCGCACTCACTATGTGCATAATCTTGCTCTGGTAAAGCATCCATATCGGGGTAATGCATACCAGGTGGCATAGATGACTCGATTCCGTCATCTCTAAAAAAGGCATTCACTCTCCCTTGTGGATGAGTTGATAGCCTATGGACGGCCGGCAATGCCGAATGAATTGATTGGTATATGTTTGGCCTGAATGCCTGCGACGGGCCGGCTATGACCGGCACCGACCGCTCGAATGGTTGGGTTGGATCGAGAGATTCATCGCCAACATCAGAGTCATGGTAGTGATATGTAACCGGTAGTACGGATTGACAGACGGAAACATCACTAGAATCTTCGTCAATCCGATTTGTGCGGATTGCGGTATGATAAAAGTCCCCGTGCTGGTACAGCGGTACAGTCGGACGGACTGGTATATGACTAAAATCTCCATATGGTTGGACGACCGGTGCCTGTTGGACTGGACGGCCGGAGCCGGATGGACTGTCAGTGCCGGGAAGTGTCGGCTGGAAGCTTGGCTGGACAACCGGTGCCATTTGGGTTGAACGGTCATTGCCGGATCGACGCCCGGTGCCGGTTAGTGCCGGCTGGATGACCGGTGCCATATGGCTGAACGGTCATTGCCGGATGGACGCCCGGTGCCGGTTGGTGCCGGCTAGAAGGTAATAATAATTACATAATGCTTATGTAGTGCGGCCAGCACTGTGCACCCATCTACCATTCGCTCAGAGGGAATGTTGGTTCTGGTATAGCTTGCATATCTGTACAGCATACCAGGTGACCCAGATGACGCTATTCTGTCATAATTGACACTTTCACTAAATCTCCCTTGTGGAGAAGCCGTGAACATATGGACGGCCGGCACTAACGGCTGATTGAACTGACGAATGGTCGGCCTGAAAGTCCTGTTCTGGTAAAGCAGCCATATCTGGGTAGCGCATACCAAGTGGCATAGATAACTCAATTCCGTCATCTCTGATAATGTCACTAATTCTCCCTTGTTTTAAAATCACACCGACACGTATTTGACGTGACGGGAGGTGTACACCGGCGATACCGACTGATTTGTCTGGTATATGGTCGGCCGGAATGTCGACGAAGGTCCGGCTATGACCGGCACTTGCCTCTCGAATGGTCTGATTGGACGGAGATACATCTATAACATCTCTCTCATGGTAGTGATATGTAACCAGTAGTACAGATTGACTGACGGGTACATCACTATAATCTCCGTAAATCAAATGTACAGCCGGTGCAGGTTGATGTCGGCTGGAAGACCGGTGCCATTTGGGCTGAACGGTCGTTGCCGGATGGACGGCCGGTGCAGGTTGATGCCGGCTGGAAGGTCGGTTGCACGACCGGTACCATTTGGGCTGAACGGTTGTTGCCGGATGGACGGCCGGTGCAGGTTGATGCCGGCTGGAAGGTCGACTGGACGACCGGTGCCATTTGGGCTGAACGGTCGTTGCCGGATGGACGGCCTGCATAGGTTGATGCCGGCTGGAAGGTCGGCTGGACGACCGGTGCCATTTGGGCTGAACGGTCGTTGCCGGATGGACGGCCGGTGCCGGTTGATGCCGGCTGGAAGGTCGACTGGACGACCGGTACCATTTGGTCTGAACGGTCGTTGCCGGGTGGACGGCCGGTGCCTGTTGATGCAGGCTGGAAGGTCAGCTGGACGACCGGTGCCATTTGGGCTGAACAGTCGTTGTCGGATGGACAGCCGGTGCCGGTTGATGCCGGCTGGAAGGTCGGCTGGACGACCGGTGCCATTTGCGCTGAACGGTCGTTGCCGGGTGGACGGCCGGTGCCTGTTGATGCAGGCTGGAAGGTCGGCTGGCCGGCCGGTGCCATTTGGGCTGAACGGCCGGTGCCTGTTGATGCCAGCTGGAAGGTCGGCTGGCCGTCCGGTGCCATTTGGGCTGAACGGACGGTGCCGGATGTATGGCTAGTGCCGGTTGGTGCCTGCTGAAGTGCCGGCTGAACTGACGGTGTCGGCTGGACGGACGGCTGGACGGCCGGCGAAAGTGCATAATAAAATGGATCCAATTGATCCAGCCTAGACTCCATGCGTCCGGACTTACAGGCCCGAAAGCCATGCACGGACCTGCGGTGAAATTTACATCCACTGGGCAGCCTAAACCATGTCAACATAATTTCCTCCATTTCCACATTGCCAACACCCATTTTGCCATTCATGCCTTCGTTGTCGACTTTGCTACTGAAACGACAAAAGAAGAGAACAAAGCACAGATTAAAAAAATTCAGCATATTATTAATTCGATAATACTATAACCGTTATTAACGGAGTAGTCAAATTATTCCGTGCCATGTTAACTCTTAATGACCACACTAGTTATCACCGTGAGCATGTTGCAATAGGTCGTTCAAGACGAAGTCTGCTGAAACGAAAAGATGATAAACAAAGCACAAATTAACAATTCAGTACGCTATTAAGTCGCTATTCCATAACCGTAACTAACGAAGGAAGCGAAATGATTAAGTGTCGCGTGAATTCGTGACTACAACACGAAATTCCGCCATCAAATAGTCGCAACTGGTCGTTCAGAGACGAAGTCTACTGAAACGGAAAGAAGATAAACAAAGCACAAATTAACAATCAGTACGCTATTAAGTCGCTATTCCATAACCGTAACTAACAGAGGAAGCGAAATGATTAAGTGTCGTGTGAATTCGTGACTACAACACGAAATTCCGCCATTAAATAGTCGCAACTGGTCGTTCAGAGACGAAGTCTACTGAAACGGAAAGAAGATAAACAAAGCACAAATTAACAATTCAGTACGCTATTAAGACGCTATTCCATAACCGTAACTAACGGAGGAAGCGAAATGATTAAGTGTCGCGTGAATTCGTGACTACAACACGAAGTCCGCCATTAAATAGTCGCAATTGGTCATTCAAAGACTTTTTGAAGTCTACTGAAACGTCAAAGAAGATAAATACAGCACACATTATCAATGCAGCACGTTATTAGTCGCTAATATCGTAAACGTTACATACGGAATAAGCGAAATTATTGAGTGCTACATGTATTACATGCTTTGACCACGTTGCAACCTGGTCCGAAGTCTAGAAAAGGTGACAAAGTCACTCAAATTGGAAAATATTGTAAAATAATGTATACGACCTGTAGAGGAATGATTATCCAACACACTAATTCCCAATTTAACTTCGGATGGTCAGAATTTACACTAAGATGGCTTGGATTCATTGGAGGTCTAATTGTACGTGTTTTCGCGTAAGCGAAGCTAAAAAACTAAAGAAGCGACACCTAACGGGCGGCAAGGGGAGGTAATGGGCAAGAGTTATTGCCCTTTGTCTATATGACATAGACAGGAAAGACGAATTTTCGTCTTTTGGTAGGGCTGGATTCGCGAGGTAGCAGGCTAATATCCCTAAAGTAATGTGATTGGGGAACGTATTCAAAGGAGAAAAGCACACATGCATTAGGGAAACCCCATCATAACACAATTTCACATATACAAAGAAAAGCACACATGCATTAGGGAAACCCCATCATAACACAATTTCACATATACAAAGAAAAGCACACATGCATTAGGGAAACCCCATCATAACACAATTTCACATATACAAAGAAAAGCACACATGCATTAGGGAAACCCCATCATAACACAATTTCACATATACAAAGAAAAGCACACATACATAAGGGAAATCCCATCATAACACAATTTCACATATACAAAGAAAAGCACACATGCATTAGGGAAACCCCATCATAACACAATTTCACATATACAAAGAAAAGCACACATACATAAGGGAAATCCCATCATAACACAATTTCACATATACAAAGAAAAGCACACATGCATTAGGGGAACCCCATCATAACACAATTTCACATATACAAAGAAAAGCACACATGCATTAGGGAAACCCCATCATAACACAATTTCACATATACAAAGAAAAGCACACATGCATTAGGGAAACCCCATCATAACACAATTTCACATATACAAAGCAAATCATGCATAGATAAGGGAAATCCCATCACATCACAATTTCCCATATACAAAGAAAACCATATTCTTATCCCCTAACATTAGTTTAACAGAATCTAAGTTATTTGACAATATGTGCATTACTTACTTGCTTGAAACAATTCTTTAATGAAGTATTGTACTTTAAAAAACAATACAAATTAGGTTAAACTGTTACATATTTATGGCTCTCACCCCACTTCCTGACATTTCTTCTTCAATCAGGGTCATCATGTTATGCCACTGATCACAAATGTATAGCACGATGTTATTTCACAGACATCAACTTTTTTGTCTTACATCAAAGTCTACCTGTATTTATGTTCTAAATAATTTGATACTTACACCAAAGCATCCAGCTCCAAGCATTTCAAAAATTTCTAATTCATCACGATTAATCTCCCATTTACCTGAAAATTTTTAAAGACAAAATGATAATCGAGACAGTACAATTACAAACTTAAAATTTAATAAAGACAGTATGCAGACTGCCAAAGTTTTGTGCTTATTTATCCATTTCAGTATCTGATACAACAATGAAGCAGTCATTTCTATAGGTTTCTGGCAAACTGGGAGATTTCCAGTTCGCTCATTTTTAGAAACAGAGTCAGCAATTCCACATCAGAATGGTATAAACTTAACACTTACCACTTGTGTTTCAACTAATGTGTGTGATAAATAGCTTTCAATGAATAAAGATAAAACCTACCACTGTTTATCCCTATTATCAGCACAATGGCAGTGTTCATGCATTATTACAATGGCATAACAAAATATGAACTAAAATTCCACCTAACAGTAGCACCGGTCTTTGAATGATGAAAACTAGATTTCTGCTATTTACAACCTAATACAATGCTATTTAAAAGAATATAATCAATGATATCATCTTAATGCAATGTTAAGGAGACACTCTGTCACAGGCAAACAGGCCATTAATGTTATTGACATCCTGTGTTATAGTCAAAATTTTATGCCATCTGGTGTACTAGTGTGGAATATATATATATATCCCGCATGACTTTGTCATCTGGGTGAGGTACAGCCAAATTTTATGCCATCTGGTGTACAAGCGTGGAATATATGTATCCCGTATGACTTTGTCATCTGGGTGAGGTAAAGCAACCTTTTATGCCATCTGGTGTACTAGCATGGAATATATGTATCCAGCATGACTTTGTCATCTGGGTGAGGTAAAGCAAAATTTTATGGTGTACTAGCGTGAAATATATGTATCCCGCATGACTTTGTCATCTGGGTGAGGTACAGCAAAATGCTTACAATACAGATCTTTTCAGAGACAATTCTGAAGATTAATATGACCAAACGAAACTATTATGATGCATTTCTATAATAAGTAGACTAACACCATAGTGTCCCCAAATACATTCACCTTTGCGTTTCAAGGCAATAAATGTGAAACATCACAGTGGTGATACCACCTCTGGAATAACTTTCTTTTCCCATTTAGTACATAGCTCTGGCCTCAAATATTTCATTCATATCTCTTCTCCACTCTCTCTCCAAAATATAGACAGATCGTAAATAATATCTGCATACATTTGTGAGTGTTTTGTGAATCAATGAAGAGTTGAGAAACAACACAGGAGTCTGATGTTTTATCAATAAAGTACGGCAAAATCTCTGAAAACATGAAATCACCTTATTGGTTATATAAATGAACACAAGGAGTGCAATGGCGACCACAACCCTCCACTCGATTCGACTTTTCTCACGTGTCTTTTATCATTTCAGAATTGCAAGGAGACTGAAAAACTACACATATTTATGGAAATATACCATACTGTCATTCAGCCAAAGTAATGTTTCCACTTCATTCATGGAAATGTTTCATACTGTCATTCAGGCAAAGCCATGATTCCACCTTATTCATGGATATGTTTCATGGTGTCACTCAAGTCATGTTTTTTACACTTCACTTGTAAAACAGCATTACATCTTCTCTAAAATAACAATATCCACTATTTACTAGAGTTTCATTTTTGGGGAGCATGAAGCAAATTCATAATAAGAAACAAGCTCATCATTGTTATTGTAGGGTTTAATGCCATTTTTTGGGCACAAGATAGGCTATACATGGCGGCCAGTATTAATGGTGGAGGAAGAACCTTGGAAAACCCAAGAAAGAAAAACCCATCCACAAGTAGCTACTGGTAAGCTTTCTCACACACCTACATTTGCTGAATCCAAGACTCGAACCCGCGCAGAGGTGAGATGGCAGTGATCCGTAATGGAGAGCACTTTGGATCACTCGGGGCCTCTTAGGAAACAAGCTGGATAATCCACATTCAATTATTGCATTGTATAGGAAAACATAATATGGTATTCGAGTGTAGTCTACCCTCATCTGAGATCTAAAAAACAAAATGAAAACTTACTGCTTCCAAATCCTGCAGTGACAGGAGCATTCTTGTTCCTTATTGGTGGATTCCTGAGTCGAGTTGCGATGCCTCCTGAGTTGTGCTTGTGGTAGTACACCAGTTCTGGGATGGTAGCAAATTGATGCTTCTCAGCTAGATAGAACTTGTCATCAGATGACTTCTTGATGTGATAATGCCGCACCATACCTCCCCTAGAATTGAGAAAAAAATAATGAGTTAACCAACCTGATTTTGAAATAAAATTTCATTACACTGCCTAACTATCTAGTAGTGTATATCTTTACTTGTATTTGCTATTTTACAGAGAAGATACATGTACATTTTCTTGTTGTAAAGTTAATTAAAGTGTGCAGCTGAATAGGTCAATGGCTAGTGCCATTTTACATACAAGATATCTGCTAAGTTTAAACAAGATATTATCATTCTCATGATGAAAATTTACACTTAAAAGGTTAGAGAATATGGACATTTTTTGAAAAAGTGTGTGTGTGTGTGTGTGTATGTATGTAGAATCCTTTTTAAAACTACGCTGATACCTTAAACAGTCTTCTGGTCCTAAACCCATGCTAGGCAGACACATTAAACAGTCTTCTGGTTCAAAACCTATGGTAGGTAGACACCTTAAACAGTCTTCTGGTCCTAAACCTATGCAAGGCAGACACATTAAACAGTCTTCTGGTCCTATACCTATGCAAGGCAGACACCTTAAACAGTCTTCTGGTCCAAAACCCATGCTAGGTAGACACCTTAAACAGTCTACTGGTCCAAAACCCATGCTAGGTAGACACCTTAAACTGTCTTCTGGTCCAAAACCAATGCTAGGTAGACACTTTAAACAGTCTACTGGTCCAAAACCCATGCTAGGTAGACACTTTAAACAGTCTACTGGTCCAAAACCCATGCTAGGTAGACACCTTAAACAGTCTACTGGTCTGAAACCCATGCTAGGTAGACACCTTAAACAGTCTACTGGTCCTAAACCCATGCTAGGTGGACACCTTAAACAGTCTACTGGTCCTAAACCCATGCTAGGCAGACACCTTAAACAGTCTACTGGTCCAAAACCCATGCTATGTAGACACCTTAAACTGTCTTCTGGTCCTATACCTATGCAAGGCAGACACCTTAAACAGTCTACTGGTCCTAAACCCATGCTAGGCAGACACCTTAAACAGTCTTCTGGTCCAAAACCAATGCTAGGCAGACATCTTAAACAGTCTACTGGTCATGCTTGGTAGACACCTTAAACAGTCTACTGGTCCAAAACCCATGCTAGGTAGACACCTTAAACAGTCTTTCAAGAATTGCTTCTGTAGTTACCATATTGGATGTCCTGCTTTCACCATATTCATCTACGACCAGCTAGAAATCATGATAAGGCTCCAAGTGACACTGATATTTTCACTCATTCAATAAAAGACTTTCAATATGACTGTTCCTAGTGGCCATAATGGATGTCTATTGAACAATGCTCCTGGTGGCCATATTGGATGTATATTTAACACTTTTTTCCATCTCAGACCAAATAGAACTTGGGATGAATACATGTCTAAATTTCACAGCAATCTTCCATGTAATTCAGAAGAAAGAGCAGTAACAAACTTGTACTAATGAATTGACATGTATTCATATAACTCTCCTGATCAACAGGTAGACCCAAACATCATGCAAATTATGTTTTGTTTTGATGAGGATTTTTGACGTAGCTTTAACAATTTTTTAACCATATTGTAACGATGTCTGCAGTGAGGCAGTTTATAGTGATATCTATCACTGGGGCATCATACCGCAAACATGTAGCATGATGTCCCACCCAGTAACATTATCCTAACATCGGGCCGACCAGTCCTAACACTAACCTCTTAATACTGTGTGCCAAGCAAGGCAGCTGTTAGTACCATTTTTGTAAGTCTTTGGTATGACTTGGAAAGGGATCGAACCCACAATCTCCTGCTTCCGTGGTGGATGCTCTAACCACTTGGCCACTTGAGCGGTTAATCATGCAGATAATAAGCTTCATATATATTCATCACAAACTTGACTTTCATCCAAAAATATAATTTACACTGATAATTTCATCTTCAGTGAGCAAAAACTGAATGTCCACCACAGTTGCTGAAGGGTAAACATCAGATCAGCAAGTTTTCATAAATGACAATTATTATTGATAGGATCAATTTCACAGTAATTACAATACTGCATTTGTAGGCAAAACAAAAGATATATATTTTATCTCCACTAGAATTAATCTTTAGTACAAATGCATGTACGGAATCACTAAAATCTATATCATATGTTTATAGTTTCAGATAGGCAAAATTAAATTTTCTTTTTTAATGTCCTAAAACTCATGGAAAATGAAATTAACTTCAAAGACAACAATCTGAAAACTTAGGAGTGGGTTGGGGACGGGGCCAGATAAACCTATATTTTTATTCCTCAAATAGGCACAAGTGTTTGCAATGTAAAAGAAAACTGACACCTTGATATCTCTCCAAGCCAATTAAAAATAAAGTAAGTCAAAAATGACAGATATTGCATTATATGTATTGTAAATGTGTCACAAATGACAGATATTGCAGTATACTGATGGTACATGTGTGTCACAAATGACAGATATTGCAGTATACTGATGGTACATGTGTATCACAAATGACAGATATTGCATTATATGTATGGTAAATGGGTGTCACAAATGACAGATATTGCATTTTATGTATGGTAAATGTGTGTCACAAATGACAGATATTGCAGTATACTGATGGTACATGTGTGTCACAAATGACAGATATTCCATTATATGTATGGTAAATGTGTGTCACAAATGACATATTGCAGTATACTGATGGTACATGTGTGTCAAAATTGACAGATAATGTAGTGTATTTGTGAACAAATTGATTATCAAAAATGAGACAATAATTACATTTATGCTAAATGTGTCAAAAAATGACAGATAATGCAGTGTATTTGTGAATAAAACATGCATAAAAAAAGATGGACAATGCAGTATATTTATGGATAAAACTTCCAAATAATTTAAACTGACTAAATTCACTTACCCTTCACCACATATTATGGATATAGTGTACATGCCCGGTGTGCTGGAGTCCCTCACCATGAAGCATCCATCTTTCCCATCAGCTTTTAATGTTGCCTCACTCCTCTCTCTAGTTACACCCTTATAGTACCACCTAGAATTATCATCAGTTATAAATAATATATAATTTACCTGTATTTGTTAAATAAGCACATATCATATTTACTCAATTGTA
The DNA here is from genome assembly GCA_029339505.1 of Unio delphinus. Lineage (NCBI taxonomy): Eukaryota > Metazoa > Mollusca > Bivalvia > Unionida > Unionidae > Unio > Unio delphinus. Next base: position 11,521,644 of record JAQISU010000179.1, on the reverse strand, counting down.
AGCAGGACCTCAATGCAAACAACACACTCTGATCTGCCAACACGTCATCTATCAACAGATCTGGGTCTGTGTTTCTTAATGTAGTGAGTACTCCTAACAAACTGCACAGACCAATATCTATCATCACATCAAGCAACAGCAGATCTGGAACTATGAAGTATGTAGTTCAACCTGACATCCAAAAGAGTAAATATAATAGTTTCTTAAAGAAATAACTTTGTGCAAAAATAAAAAAATGTACACGGCATGCTTAATTTCTATCAAAGGTGAAACTATATAAAGATAAAAGAGTGAACAGCATGCAATCATTTGTTTAATTTTAGCATAATTTGTGTGTGATTCGGATTTTTAATGTAACAATTTTTTGAGTCATATTGCTACAATGTTTGCAGAGTGGCAGTTTATAATGGTGTCAAGCACTGGGGCATTATGCCATAGACATATAGCATGACAAATACTAACACTAACCTATTAATGCCATGTGCCAAGCAAGATAGCTGCCAGCACCATTTTTAGAAGTCTTTGGTATGACATCACCGGAGTTCAAACCAACGACCACCCAAATACAAGGCAGACGCTCTAAATACTAGATCACTGGAGTGGTCCGTAATGTGAGAAACACAAGCAAATATTTCCAGTCATCAAAAATAAGAAAAATATTTCAAAGAATGCAGTGCAGTCATAACAAATATTTAAATGAAATTTCAAACAATCTTTTTTTTAAGCTTTTAAAGTTTTGGGTTGGATTGATGAAGTTGTACAGCTGAATAGGCTTGAACATAATATGATGACAGTCCAAAACACAAAACCAATGTACATGTATCCAAAACCAATGTACATGTATACAAAACCAATGTACATGTATACATTTTTTATTTTAACCTAATGCATCATATATTAACACACACACGAGGTCACAATTTTCTACGCATACATTTTAGACTGCATACGGCAAAACTTGTATCCTGTATCCCATAATAACTAAGTAGATCAATGAGTACGACTATGCTTTTCCTACCGCAAATTCAAAAATTTGCATATCGTTTGCAATAATGCTGCAAGTTTTTAAAATTCTTATACCCAGAGAAATGTGAAAAGTAACACAGGGATATGGAATACAATAACTCTCGAAGTCTTTGGGAAACCTTGGTCTATATTAAACCATAAAACTCCCATCTCTGACATTTTCTGTCCCGCTGAGATGCAAGATTTTGCCCACTGGATACCTATAATCACAGTTTAAATTCAAATGGATGTCAGTTTTTGTGGTTGTTGAATATTTTCATCATTCCGGAATTAGTCTTTTAAGCTGGCTTTGATTAAAGAAAACTTTTTCTTTGATGAGACTGGTCTGGGCATGAATGCATTCCCTCTTTGCTGGGTGCAGCCAATTTTGTCAAAGTTTACATTAGTAATGAAGAATGCAAGTGTCAACCAATAACAAAAGTATGGTGATGAATATAAGGTGACATCTAACATACTGAACTAATTTAAATTAAATTAAATTTCAGAAAATTTCACTGACCTAGAGAACCTGGAGATGGACTCATCAATTTTTTCTTTAAAAAGTTTCAATTGGTGAAAACATTTTTGGTGGACACTGAAAAATTTATCCTTAAAACCATCCCTAAATACATTTAACATGTTCTGGCAAAATACAAGAATTTGAAAGATTGTTGACTTACTCAAGCCTTCATACCCATTCTAATGTTTGTTTTGCCGACTTTAATGGTACTTTTAACACATTATTGGCTAAATCAGGCCGAGGAAATGAGATCTATCACCTTTCCCAAGGACACACTATTTTAGCATAACTGGTAATGAAACAGCAACCCTTGAATTTTAAGTCTAGTACAACTGAGACACCTTGACTCCCTATACTGAAACTGAATTTATTCATACAAGATAGCTAAATAAAGACTGGAAACCAGTCTAAAAATTTACATTAACTGACCCAGCAGGTGAAAATGACCAGGATTGTGTAAAAAGTTTTAAACAAAACAATCTTTTTATGTCCAAATTCATATACTCTCTCTCTCTCTCTCTCTCTCTCTCTCTCTCTCTCTCTCTCTCTCTATATATATATATATATATACACACACACACATACATACACATACCATACTTTGAACTACATGCAACTTTCATCAAACCAATAATGTGATCCAGAAATACATCACAATACTTACTCATAACTTTCAAGGTCAAATCTCTTTTTTACATAATTGGATGGAACATAACCTCTATCCCTGAAAGATAAATGTTCATGTCATGTATTATAATGACCACAGTTTCACATTAATTGTACACTTGGTAGAAAAGGGTGAAAGTAATAGAGGAGAAGGAGGGATGGAAGTACATGTCAAACCTGTAATGGAAGAAATGCTTTTAAACCTGTGACCTTAATCCAAAGGTCAGAAGGCTGAGCAAGCATGTAGAATAAATTGTCTTGGTTTTATAATTATTCATCCTAGGTATGAACAAAATTAATCATGGACTTTATGAAATACACACAAACGAAACTAGAAACAGTCGGGTACATCACAACGTACATTTTGCTTGACAGGAATGAAAAAACCAGCTATACCATGAGATGAAATGCAAAATGTAATCATATTCCTTCAAGTAGTTTACAAGGAGTGGCAATAGTAGTGGCAATAGCAATAATTGTGCTAATGGATGGATGACAGACAACAATGACAACATCCCATCAACTGAGCTAAACATCACAACAATGCTGTCCAGTAAATAAAAACAACATATCTGTCTATAATTTCAGTAAATTAATTATTGTATCAAGACTGGTTATGGAGTTCTAAGCAGAAACTTCTATTTTCTGATATGAAAATTGAAGTGTTAATCTAATCATAAGACATGTCTGGCATATATAACAAATTATTGAGGACTGACATACATGGATACATACATACATACATACATACATACATACATACATACATACATACATACATACATACATCCATACATGCTTACAAACATACATACATACATGTTTATTTGTTTTTATGGTTTAACGCCGTTTTTCACCACAATATAGGCTATACATGGCAGCCAGTATTAATGGTGGCATACATACATACATACATACATACATACATACATACATACACACACACATGCATGGATTTATATATACATACATACACACACATATACATAAAAACATTCATATAAACAATATTACATACATGCATCGATTTATATATTTATACATACATACATACATACATACATACATACATACATACATACATACATTTTTTGCACTGATTCATCTGCAGGATCTATTTTTCACTCACAAAATTCCTAATAATATCAACTTATTCCCAATGTGTCAAATTGGTAAGAAATTCCTAATGTGTCAAATTGGTAAGTATATTCTGAGAATTTCCTTATATGTCCACTTAATAAGTATATTCTGTAATATTTCTAATGTGTCAATGTGATAGATATTTTCAAGTAATTCCTAATGTGTGAATTTGTTAAGTATATTTTGAAAAATTCCAAATGTGTCAATGTTGTAAATATATTCTGAGAAATGTTTCAAACATTTTTCTGTGTTTCTTCAGTACAGTAATTAGACTGCTAAATTACACCAATACACACTGTTTATTTTGCTGACTTCTTTGAAAAAAACAATCTTAAAATCGTGTAAGACCCATTCCCACAGACAATCATAGTAGTCTATAAAAGTCTATTGACCTAGTAAACGATCAAAAGCTAGTCACTACTGTGTGAAGTACAGTAATCTTAAAAATCTTGTCTCGACTTTTCTTTTTCATCTATGAGTGTTGGGACACCAAATATTCTATAATATTTAAATGAATATCAATCTCGGGACCGAAATAAAAGAAAATTATTTTTTTCACGTTCCAAGATGTACAGCCAATATAGTAGTTGTAATCAATCAAAACAGAAAAAATACAATCATCTCTGACAGTTTTAGCAATCACAAAATTCTCTTACATGCCTTTGCACAAAATCATTAATCAAAGGAAACATTTCCTGTAGGAAACAGTGCAATTGCATAGTTGCAAATCCCGAGTACAAAAAAACTGACTGCTTGTGACAAAAATACTGATGTTCAGGAACAAATACTGGTTTTTAAAATTTGTATGCATATGTAACTATTTACAACATATACAACCATCAGTAAAGTAGGACAGTGCCTTACATAATTATTTAATGTCAAAGATGCATGTGTTGCACACTGGTTGTTGCTGTTGTTGTAGGGTTTAACGCCATTTTTAAGCACATGATGGGCTATACACGGCGGCCAGTATTATTGGTGGAGGAAGAACCTGGGAAAACCCCTGGAAAGAACCACTGACAAACATAAAGCTACTGGCAAGCTTTCTTGCATAACTACATTAGCCGAATCTTAGACTCGAACCCACGCAGGCAGATGTAAGATGGCAGTGATCCGTAACGGAAAGCGCTTTAGACCACTCGGCCACTCTGGGCCCTGTTGCACACTGGTACCTTCTGGATGGGTTACCGTGTTCCATTTCGGTGCCCATTCAGAAGGTGGAAGAGTGCAACACACTCAGACACAGGCTGTTTATAGGAGCCTTTTCCACACCATATTCTTTTTTCTACAATCATTATTGATTCCAATGTAACAACTTTCACTGATGATCTCAATTATGTGATTTTTTTACTGAACTGTTTTTGTACAAGCATATGAGTGTTCCTTTGCAATTTTATCATCTTTAAAACATGTGCAAAAAATAACTGGCAGCAACACAAGTTAACAGGAAATCAGTCAATTTATTAAATCTTGAAATAATTGAGAATTGGGAAATTCATGAATCTGTGAATCAATGATAATGTTCATTAAATTCACACCAAAATTGTAAGGGTTGGCAGCACCGAGTAACTGAAAGATTAATGTTGATTTCTAAAAGAAATTTATTATAATAAACTGAATTTTGATCAAATTATATTAATGTTCTCTCTGGTATTTATATACGTCATAAGTTCAGGCTGTGTTGTGTGTGATGAAGCAGCAATCTGAAAATTATTAGATTTTTCGTGCTCTTGTATTTTAGAGGATCACTTGTTGGAGGGAGCATTATTTGTAACAAAGGGTTTTGATACATGGACTTCAATTCAATAATGAAATTTGGCATTTAATCATTTCGCATGTTTATTCTATTTTATTATATTTTTAAAAATGCCGAAAAATGAGCAGAATATATAGAAATAACAGAGATTTAAGATTTTTTTCAGTGATGTAGAGACAGGAAGAGGGGAGGGCTCTTGATCGGATGAAGGGTGACTAAAAATGACTAAAACAAGCGCTGAGAGTAGATTGGGGGGGGGAACTTAGGCAGGATGAAATACCTTTATTTCCATGGAGCCAGATCCATTATGAATGGTAAACATTTTGATTATAAATAATGAGTCTGAGACAAAATTCAAATGCTAAATAAGTGCATTTTTTTGGCAAAACTTTCAGGTTCTGCATCTGGCAATGATGGTAAAATAAGCCAAAACATATACGGAAGCTTATATTAATTTCCTACTTACCCTTTTCTATTTTTTGCTAACCACCAGTGATCTCTAGTATCATCTAAGACTTCATATTCTTCTCCCTGAAAATGAAAGCTTCTTTGAACTACTAGTTTATGAAAATCAATAGCACATTCTTGCTAGTAGACATTAAAATTCAGGTTGATATTTATGTCACAATGCAAAACAAAACATGACGATATATTTTTTATTTTGTCTTTTTCAAAATGTACACTATTGCATAGCATACATAGAGATGACTTTTTCCATCTTTTGCTTTCAAAACATAAATGACAGAGACATTATCTAGAATGCAATCAAATGATGTTAAATTTTGAAGTTCATTAATTAAATCATATTATTATTATGCATGGATAGGAAATTTAAAAGTAAATGATGTCTCTCTGATAATACTTACAAGACAGCATTAATGTTAGGAATATGTGTAATGTGACAGGGAAAGCATTATATCTATTTAATAATTTACGTAAAAATTTGCATTCTCTTTCATATTTGTTCCTCAAATACATTAACACATGAAGAATAGGTAAAAGGAATGTGGAGCATTATATCGATACCTCTGGTATCATTCTAGGGAACAACAGTTGGATTCCATATGTGAACACTAACCCACTCTCCTACCTAAAGCAACACAGCATATAGTCACATGAACCGTGACTGCTCAGTCTTTTATTGAAATTCACAAGTGAATCCAGCAAAGCTAAGGGGCTGTGTTGGTTTAACTAGGTGTGGTGGTCACCATAGCCACAGCCATGGGTCCTGCCACATTCAGGCATTTTATCTGCGAAGCTAAATCACTAAGATGAAAAATCTAGAAGATTGAGGTCTGGACAAAACATTTTATTCAAATTCAAGGCTCGCAGAGATCATGCTTTTTGTCTTAATGACATGACTCTGAGATGTCAGAGTACACCAAGCTGACCCAACTTAAGCCATAAGGCTTGGGAGGTGATGACCTACTTTATCTCCTTCACAGGGATAAGAGAAAAAACTTTTTCACATGCTATGATTTGTCTCTGTGCCATTCAAGTATTGCTTGAGTGCATGGACTGGGTCTTGAATGGCCATTGCTCTCAACTTATCTACTGATGAGAGGGAGCTTACTGTTATAACTTGATGGTCTAAAACTAAGTAACAAAAAAGATCAAGAAACAAAACATTTAGTAAAATTCAAAAGATAATAATAATCCCTAAAATACAAAGTGAAAAATTTAAAAAATAATTTTTACAGTCAGGTGAATGAAATCCTAAATAGTCCTAAGTGTTCTATTACAACTCCAAAATTACTGAGGAATCTAAATGTTGTATTCCATGTAAAGTTCAATCATGACTGTGCCGATGTTCCAATAGTTTTGAGGAATACAATTTTTAAAAATCCCCAAATGTCTTTAAATATATTCATGGTAAATCCAAGTATCTTAGCACTTTATAATTCAAATGGATGATTTAATTAAATAAACCCTCTCCACTAAACACATCTAAATTTCATCTAAGATTGACTTACTAAGACTGATATTAATGCAAGGAAAAGAATACTTTCAGCAAATCACCTCTTAGAAAGGAACATAAGATAAATAACATAAATCCTGGATCAACTGGTTTCACAGCACAATTTCTTTTTAAAATCTGGATTGATCTTAATTGGGGAAATTGTAGTCAGAATTATTAATAAAAGCATATGTACACAAAATGGATTTCCCATCCTGTACAAGAAATGGATTACCCATCCTGTACAAGAAAAGGATTACCCATCCTGTGCAATAAATGGATTAAACGTAATGTACAAGAAATGGATTGCCCATCCTGTACAAGAAATGGATTACCCATCCTGTACAAGAAATGGATTGCCCATCCTGTACAAGAAATGGATTACCCATCCTGTGCAATAAATGGATTAAACCTAATGTACAAGAAATGGATTGCCCATCCTTTACAAGAAATGGATTAAACCTAATTTATATCAGCAATGTGCTCACTTACCAAAGAAGTTTTCAGGAATTTGACAGTTTTAAAGTCCTAGTGCCACTGTTTCCCATAAATTTCATCATTGTTCAACCTAAATAAATTTTGGAAGGAAGGAATTGGCTTGTTAAAAAAAACTTTCTGACATTATTCATTCTCTTGAAATAATAAAAATGCCAGGTTTAAATGGCTTTCAAATACTGAGTTTACAATTAAGAGGCATCACTTCTTAATTCAGCTGACAAAGTTACTCGTAATTCGAATCTTTCTTAGGATTGCTCCAAATACAGATGTGATACATCTGACAAATTCCATTAGTGACTACTCTAAAAACAACACAGACCTGCCAACCCTAACAAGACCTTGATAGTAAGGCAGTCAATTTGTTTTATTTAAAGTTGGGCCAGTTTTCAGTAGGATGTAACAAATGATAATACACTGCTACTGTCAGGCTGGAAATCCAGAAATGTGATTCATGACAGATGTACCAACAGTAAATACTGTAATCAACTCAAAATATCAGTTCCAAAACTTACCAAGCTCAATGACTTCTTGATATCTTGCAACTTAATGCAATCATTTTTTTTATTTAAACAAACGGTGCTGACGGCAATCATTTTCCCCATTATGTGATGTGCTCAAATCAATACATTATGTCTACTAAATGGTATTGTTGCCCTTCCTACTTTGTTCACCAAAGAATCTGAATATTCCCCTTTATTTTTCTCTACTATTAAATCATTTTCACTTTCTTCCTGACCACTCACTTGATGGAAACCATTTAATTATAATTATAAAAAAGCAGCAATAGCTTGATCATGCAGATGTTTTGCATCAGAAAATATGTGCAGTTTAAAGTGTCTGAAGAACTCTGGTAAAGTCAGTCAGTCTGGTTCCCTGACCAACTTCACTGAATCTAATATGAAACCCAGATCCAAATCAAGCATAGCCAAGCCAGTATCCAGATATTACTCCAATAACTTTTCCATAATTTGTTCTTTTATTCTGTAAGTCTGTATTTTAAAGATAATTTCCAGAAGACTTATTGGAAAAGGTTGGCAGTTTCAACAAGAACTATTGCATGTGGCCAACAAATTAATTCAGAAAAGAATGAAGAGAAGCAGGCCCAATTTTTTAAAATGGATTGAGAAAATGTGTACATTAGATAAAAATAAGACTGATGAATACTGGTGATCAGCTGAGGTTTTGGAATACTTTGAAGGGCAATTGTGGGCTGATGACAAACACAGGTGTTACATATTTCCATATTAATTGGTACACATATGACGTGGAGTTGCAAAAAATAAATGTATGTCAGTTATGCGTTTAAAGAAAAAATATTTGTAAATACAGTGACAAGCACTGCATCATATCAAATGCAAAAGATGAATAACATCATATAAGGAAACATCCAACATAGCCTGGTGTTGGTTTCTTATGTGTGCAACAGTAACATCATCAAATCTTATGTTACAGCTTAAAATTGAATGCAGGCATAAGTGCCAGACCATTTATCCCTTAACAATTAAACACTATATTTCATAGTGATAGAGGTAGTAAAGATTTTTTACAAATTACTTTTCAAACTTGAATGTTTCTCCAACTTGTAAAAAAAAAGATGCCAACAAAATGTAAACTTCGCTACTGATTATTGGCAACTTTGATCTTGTGAGACCTATGAGCTTATGCATGATTAGGATTTTTAATGTAGCTTTAGCATTAGGAAGTGTGTCGAGTGATATAGTCAGCTGGTATTGTACAGTTCAACACATGCTGTGATGGTTTATCTAAGTGGGCTAGATTTGTGATTTGGATTTTTAACATAGCTTTAACAATTTTTCAGTCATTTGGCTATGATGTCTGCAGTGCGACAGTTTATAGTGAAGTCTAGCACTGGGGCATCTTGCTGCAGTCACGTAGCATGATGTCACACCGATTCACATTTAGAGCTGTACCGATGTCACTTTTTGCCGATTATGCCGATACCGCGTATAGCCATTTTTTAAATTTCAGATACCGATTTTGAGACAGATTATTTCATTATCACAGTATATATATTCGCGTATAAGCTGAATAATTTAAGAAAAAAAAAAGGCCTAAAATGGGGGAGGGGGCAGTTGGCATATCCGCGGACAAATGTCTAAACTTTACAGTTTTGTTAACTATTGTAACAGATGTAAATCTTGGGACATGAAACAATAACTTTTTCCATGTCCTAAGACATAGGCAAGTTAAAAAAAATAACTTTCGGTGACCCGACAGTTATTAAACTGTTATAAAGTACTATCATTGATTTAAAAGAGAAAAGTTAATATTCGTCTACAAAGAGTGACCCGTCGTCAGTGAGTAGCATTTACACTTTGAGAACAAATGGAAATTTTGAGTACATGAAGACAGGATCAGTGTGAAATACACTTGTATATTGATAAATTACATTCTGGTTACCTTTGTGTAATAAAATCCACAATAAAATATTGCACTGATCACATCCTGATACGAAAAACAGTAAGATATTTAATGTCGACTTTAGCACATGGCTGGTTAGCTGTTATTTACATGCTTCATGTACTTAAATTGGCCTTGATTTTGGTCAGTCTCTTCCCATCTTATTGAGGCTAAGCAAGGGGATGGTGCTATTCACATGGAAATGAAAAGCTGTCAACAGTACATGTATTCTCCACAAATACTTTTGTATCTGATGATATTACAAACCAACCATTTGTTGCAGCGAAGTCTCCACACTAAGTTTTTTTGCAAATGTTTTATTGAACCATTTTGTGGCTTCCTCCACGTCTTCAAATGTAGCAGTCTTTTGCTTCTTCCTTTGGGGAGCACAGTTACCTTCAACGTAGTCTTTCTTTATAGACTCAGCAGCTTTCATCCTTCCTGAACGGGTGTTATTTTTAAGCGAAAAAATTTCACAAGCCTCTTTTCAAGATGTTCAGCCCTCAACTTCCTTAACAGCCAGATATTTAGTTTCCAGAGACTCTAAATTTAATTTGCGTTTACACTGCTGTTGGTAGCCATCGTAAATGTAAATAAAGTTAAAAACGAAACTTTCACAGCAAAATAAACTTGTTTTAATCACCGATCACTTTCAAAGGTCTCAGAAAAGCATGAACACGCATATTTGGATGCTTTTTTATATCTGGGATTCAGACAATAATGTATACAGGAGTTCTCAGTACGCATCAATTTGCTGGACGGCAAATTTAAGGGCTAACTAGTCCTGTTTCGACCACCTGCTGAGTGGGAAAATGTGTTGATCAATTGATTATTTTAGCTGTTTACAATCAGAAAATTCAGTGGCTGAAAGACCCACAGATGTACATGTTGTCTTTATAAGAGTACATCTGAAGAACATGACCCACAAGATAGGTGGCAAGATCAAAGACTTGACTAGCTGCAGAGTGGTGAGAAAATGTGAGATAATACTGATTTCAGAGGTAGAATGACCCATTGATGTACTTGTACTGGCGGCAAGATCAACTAATTGTTGAACAAAGTATGGGTTGGAACTGGCAGCTTATCGGCATAAATGTTTAGAAAACAAAGGATTTGTTCAAGCTGGGACCAAGGGCTTCTGTCGACATGTACATAAATTTGGTAGTAATAGTAGACCAAGTGATTGGGACTTGTGTATTTTTTGTCAACATAGACGGCTTGTCGATATAAGTGATGTCAATATAAACGGGTAGGACTGTATTTAATTCTGATTTAAAATTCAAAGCTATGTCAAGATGAATGTTATGGTTGAATTTATATATTGGAATTTTTTTTTTAAATTTTACATTGGCACCGATTATTTCTGCCGATACCGATTGTTCTAATAATCGGCCCGATTATGAGTACGGGCGATTAATCGGTACAGCTCTAGTCACATTATCCTGACACCAGGCCAACCAGTCCTAACACTAACCTCTTAATGCTGAGCACCTAGCGAGGCAGCCGTTAGTACCATTTTAATAAGTCTTTGGTATGACTAAGCCATGGTTTGAATCCACGACCTCCCGCTTGTGAGGTGGACACTCTAACCACTGGCCACTGATGTGGAGGGACCTATGAGTACACCGAATGTATAATCCATTTCTGCCATGGAAATAAATACAAAAAATAATCCAGATGAACAAGGTAAACATAACTGATATTCTACAAGCAAATAAGCATGTGTGAAAACGAGTAAGAGTTCTGCTGAATAGTTTATAGAATGCCTGTCAAATGACTTTCAAAACTGAATGCAAACTCTTAACATACTAAATGAAACACTATGTTGCTACCAACAAATTGTAATATGCATGTCATGCTTAGATCCATTGCAGATAAAACATTACTATTAATCCTCTGAAATGAGTAGCAAGAAAAATCAAATCATTACTGTAATTAATTCCAAGTCTCCTTCCTCTGCAGGTTTATAATCATATGCTGCAACATAGAATTTCTTTTCTTTCTGTATTCCATTGTTCTTTACTTCTGGTGGTCTTGGTGAAGGTATACTAGGTGGTAACTTAATTCTGCCCTGGATGCCTGTAGATTCTGCTGGTGGTCCTATCAAAATATTAAAATGCAACCATTAAGCAAAACTGACTAAAGACCAATCTAAATTTAACTAGTAAGGTATTGTATCAAGGCAACATTTGCAGTTGAACAATCAGTTACATTTTTTGTACAACATTGTTACTGGGATCAAACACTATGTTACATCAATGACACTGTTTTCACAGAGCCTCATAACCATGAAATTGGGTTCATACAGTGTTATAACAATGATATTGGTATCACACAGTGTCATAACAATGAATGAATTCATACAGTGTTATAACAATGATATTGGTATCACACAGTGTCATATTAATGATACAGAATTCATACAGTGTTATAAACAGCGATATTGGGATTATACAGTGTCATAACAATGACTAAATTCATACAGTGTTAATACAGTGACATTGGGATCATACACAGTGGCACAAACAGTGACATTTGGATTGTACGCATTGTCATAACAATAATACTGATATTGTACATGCAGCGGAATTTGACAGAATAGCAACATTACGTCTCTGTGGGTTCTTTCACTTCAATCAGACTTGAAGACTAAATGAAGTCATTGAAAAGATGAAAACCAGCTACATGTAGTATTTTGGTATGTAATAGTCATTTTCTTCATTACAATATGCAAAGTATTGAATAACATACTGCATTCGAAAGCTGAAGTTGGCTCCTGGAGAGTTGTTGGATCTGTGAACAATGGAACACATAACTTGTTATTGTAATTGGCTGTTGTATGTTAGACATGTGCAATGCAAGCAAACTCACATACTACTCACTCAACATGTGTACCACAGAACAACATATATACAGACACTGGACATTCCTGTACTAAGTCTAAATCTGTAACACCAAAATAATAAATCCACACAAACAATAGCAAACAGTGGTTTTACACTGAGTTCATACAGTGTTATAACAGTGATATTGGGATCATACACAGTGTCATAGCAATGATACTGAGTTAATATAGTTTTATAACAATGGGACTAGACACTGCGCCAAAATAATGATATCTGAATCTCTAAAACCTAGATCTATAACCTTAAAACATAAATTTGGATGTGGAATTCATGACATAATGTGATGAGAGATATATAGATAAGACAATAAGCCTCTTCCATAGAAATGGTTGAATGTTGCTTGGTTGGTTTTTCACACCACTCTTAACACATTATAACCTAGATCATGCCTTTCCCAAGGACAAACTAAGGACCAGTCCAGACACTATTTAAAGTGCAAGTCATGGATTACAGTCTTCTGTGGCTCCCTCCATTGTGGCTCTGTGGCTCCCTCCATTAATATGGTAGGTGTATAAAAAGTAGTATAGTCAAGTGCATAGAAATGGATTTAACTGCCATTCTTGTCTCATTAATAAGGCGCAAACCATCCTCATTGAATATGACATAAACCATCCACACTGACAATGACACAAACCATCCTCATTGAATATGACATAAACCATCCACACTGACAATGACACAAATCATCCTCATTGAATATGACATAAACCATCCACAATGACAATGACACAAATCATCCCAATTGAATATGACATAAACCATCCACACTGACAATGACACAAATCATCCCAATTGAATATGACATAAACCATCCACACTGACAATGACATAAACCATCCACACTGACAATGACATAAACCATCCACACTGACAATGACATAAACCATCCACACTGACAATGACATAAATAATCCCCATTGAATATGACATAAACCATCCACACTGACAATGACTCAAATCATCCCAATTGATTATGACATAAACCATCTACACTGACAATGACACAAATCATCCCAATTGAATATTACATAAACCATCCACACTGACAATGACACAAATCATCCCAATTGATTATGACATAAACCATCCACACTGACAATGACATAAATCATCCCAATTGAATATTACATAAACCATCCACACTGACAATGACACAAATCATCCCAATTGATTATGACATAAACCATCTACACTGACAATGACACAAATCATCCCAATAGAATATGACATAAACCATCCACACTGACAATGACACAAATCATCCCAATTGAATATGACATAAACCATCCACACTGACAATGACATAAACCATCCACACTGACAATGACATAAACCATCCACACTGACAATGACATAAACCATCCACACTGACAATGACATAAATAATCTCCATTGAATATGACATAAACCATCCACACTGACAATGACACAAATCATCCCAATTGATTATGACATAAACCATCTACACTGACAATGACACAAATCATCCCAATTGAATATTACATAAACCATCCACACTGACAATGACACAAATCATCCCAATTGAATATTACATAAACCATCCACACTGACAATGACACAAATCATCCCAATTGATTATGACATAAACCATCCGCACTGACAATGACACAAATCATCCCAATTGAATATTACATAAACCATCCACACTGACAATGACACAAATCATCCCAATTGATTATGACATAAACCATCTACACTGACAATGACACAAATCATCCCAATAGAATATGACATAAACCATCCACACTGACAATGACACAAATCATCCCAATTGAATATTACATAAACCATCCACACTGACAATGACATAAATCATCCCAATTGATTATGACATAAACCATCCACACTGACAATGACACAAATCATCCCAATTGAATATTACATAAACCATCCACACTGACAATGACACAAATCATCCCAATTGAATATTACATAAACCATCCACACTGACAATGACACAAATCATCCCAATTGATTATGACATAAACCATCTACACTGACAATGACACAAATCATCCCAATAGAATATGACATAAACCATCCACACTGACAATGACACAAATCATCCCAATTGAATATGACATAAACCATCCACACTGACAATGACATAAATCATCCCAATTGAATATTACATAAACCATCCACACTGACAATGACACAAATCATCCCAATTGATTATGACATAAACCATCTACACTGACAATGATACAAATCATCCCAATAGAATATGACATAAACCATCCACACTGACAATGACACAAATCATCCCAATTGAATATGACATAAACCATCCACACTGACAATGGCATAAACCATCCACACTGACAATGACATAAACCATCCACACTGACAATGACATAAACCATCCACACTGACAATGACATAAATAATCCCCATTGAATATGACATAAACCATCCACACTGACAATGACACAAATCATCCCAATTGATTATGACATAAACCATCTACACTGACAATGACACAAATCATCCCAATTGAATATTACATAAACCATCCACACTGACAATGACACAAATCATCCCAATTGAATATTACATAAACCATCCACACTGACAATGACACAAATCATCCCAATTGATTATGACATAAACCATCCACACTGACAATGACACAAATCATCCCAATTGAATATTACATAAACCATCCACACTGACAATGACACAAATCATCCCAATTGATTATGACATAAACCATCTACACTGACAATGACACAAATCATCCCAATAGAATATGACATAAACCATCCACACTGACAATGACACAAATCATCCCAATTGAATATTACATAAACCATCCACACTGACAATGACATAAACCATCCACACTGACAATGACATAAACCATCCACACTGACAATGACATAAATAATCCCCATTGAATATGACATAAACCATCCACACTGACAATGACTCAAATCATCCCAATTGATTATGACATAAACCATCTACACTGACAATGACACAAATCATCCCAATTGAATATGACATAAACCATCCACACTGACAATGACACAAATCATCCCAATTGATTATGACATAAACCATCCACACTGACAATGACACAAATCATCCCAATTGATTATGACATAAACCATCTACACTGACAATGACATAAATCATCCCAATTGAATATTACATAAACCATCCACACTGACAATGACACAAATCATCCCAATTGATTATGACATAAACCATCTACACTGACAATGACATAAATCATCCCAATTGAATATTACATAAACCATCCACACTGACAATGACACAAATCATCCCAATTGATTATGACATAAACCATCTACACTGACAATGACATAAATCATCCCAATTGAATATTACATAAACCATCCACACTGACAATGACACAAATCATCCCAATTGAATATGACATAAACCATCCACACTGACAATGACACAAATCATCCCAATTGAATATGACATAAACCATCCACACTGACAATGACACAAATCATCCCAATTGAATATTACATAAACCATCCACACTGACAATGACACAAATCATCCCAATTGATTATGACATAAACCATCTACACTGACAATGACATAAATCATCCCAATTGAATATTACATAAACCATCCACACTGACAATGACACAAATCATCCCAATTGATTATGACATAAACCATCTACACTGACAATGACATAAATCATCCCAATTGAATATTACATAAACCATCCACACTGACAATGACACAAATCATCCCAATTGAATATGACATAAACCATCCACACTGACAATGATACAAATCATCCCAATTGATTATGACATAAACCATCCACACTGACAATGACACAAATCATCCCAATTGATTATGACATAAACCATCTACACTGACAATGACATAAATCATCCCAATTGAATATTACATAAACCATCCACACTGACAATGACACAAATCATCCCAATTGATTATGACATAAAGCATCTACACTGACAATGACATAAATCATCCCAATTGAATATTACATAAACCATCCACACTGACAATGACACAAATCATCCCAATTGATTATGACATAAACCATCTACACTGACAATGACATAAATCATCCCAATTGAATATTACATAAACCAACCACACTGACAATGACACAAATCATCCCAATTGAATATGACATAAACCATCCACACTGACAATGACACAAATCATCCCAATTGAATATGACATAAACCATCCACACTGACAATGACATAAATCATCCCAATTGAATATTACATAAACCATCCACACTGACAATGACATAAATCATTCCACTGAAAATGACATTAAATAATCCCCAATGAATATGACATAAACCATCCACAATGACAATGACACAAATCATCCCAATTGAATATGACATAAACCATTCACAATGACAATGACACAAATCATTCCACTGAAAATGACATAAATAATCCCCATTGAATATGACATAAACCATCCACAATGACAATGACACAAATCATCCCAATTGAATATGACATAAACCATTCACACTGACAATGACACAAATCATTCCACGGAAAATGACATAAATAATCCCCATTGAATATGACATAAACCATCCACAATGACAATGACACAAATCATTCCACGGAAAATGACATAAATAATCCCCATTGAATATGACATGTTGGATTGACAATGCTGTCTCCTTCTTGAATTTCAGCATAACTATTGGTTCAAGTGGGTTAGTTAGATCAGTGGCCTGCACTTGCCATTGGCATTATGCACAAGAAAAGTCTGGAATAAAATGCATTTTTTAAAACAATCTCCACTGCTCATATGTCAGTTAACAACCAGATTTGTGGCTGCATATTTTCATCCTTTTCCAGGTCATTAGCAGTGAGGATAAAAGAGATAGGAGAGTTGGATGAATGAAATCTGAAGCCCCTACAAAGTTATTTGGATCACCCATGCAATAGAGTGATAGTTGATAAGAAGACTGTCACCCACCAGCAGGCTGTCTGGAGGTGGTCAGCATAGTGAATCTGGGGAGAGAGTGAGGAACTCTGCCTGCCTCCTAAACTAACTGGGTTGTTGCTTTCTAATAAATAATTGAGACTGAGTCTGATTCTGTGTTTGGTCATTAAACAATCACTTATCTTTTTGTCTATGATAATCTCTCACCTACTGTGAGGAAAATTGATTGGCATTTCCTAAGCTGCCTATATCCTCTCTTCCTCAATTTGCATCCAAACAGCAATGGCAACCCAAACGGTGTAATACTGAATGCCACGATATGATGGTGTTTAAGTAATATTGAACATAGACATGCATATCACAGTACCAAGTTAGTACAGGCAGTCAAGGCATTCACCATGGAATGATGTGCTGATCTGTTTATGACTTTCACAATTCAAGCTGTTGACTTCAAGGCATGACAGTTACCTGACTTTCTGGCCAGCTGGAAAATTGCTAACAATACTAAGTCCAATACTAATAGCTTAATGGCATGGCTACAATATTATGTTCTAGTTTCACTTTATGTCTAAAAACAACCAAAAATGTGGTCAAATTTACAGAAATCAGAAGCAGTCATGATGTTCACAACTATAAAATTCTTTTGCAAGACCAGAAGATCAGCCTGAAAGGTGTCTCAGTGAGTCTTGTATCACAAGAAGAAGTTACAAGGAACCTAATACAGGTGGCGTGCAAAAAGATGGAAGGAGGGTCTCTTCTTGTTTAAAGCCTTGACTTTAATGGCCTATGCTACAGTAAGGGTGGAAGGTATAATAAAGTTGTCAATACCTGTTAAATTTAAAACTTTTCAGTTCTCTCCATTGATGGATCTGAATACAATAGATCTTCAGGCTTATCCTCAATGCCATCATTGTCCAGCCACTCTTTCATCTCAGTGTACAACATTCTTGTAGGCATGGAATAGGTATTTCCATTGTCTCTGCATGTCTCATGGAATCACCTCAAACGTTGTTCTATGAACATACGTCTAGCCATATTCCCCAAAATAATCTGTAATACCAGTGCTGACTCTTCAGCATGATAATCTATATGTGTGTCATCAGTGCCAACAATGAAATGGGCATCTATGGTTCCGACCATGCCACAGGTGTGGTGAAATGAAAGAATATATTAGTAAGAAAAGTTTAGGTGTCAAATCAGCACCGTTTTCATTTAGGACTAGTTGTATTTCAGTACCTACATTATTATGATATGACTTTCTAGAACACACAAGACATAATTACCTCTTTCTTTTTCTGTTGCTAATACACATCCAGGAGCATTTCTATCAATTTGATCACAACAGTTGTATCTATTCAAAGTCTTGGTCCAAACTCCAGGATGGTATTTTTGTAGAAACGGAACATCTTTGGCCTTTGCAGCTGAAATGCATATGACTGACATGTAATATCATTGCACATATAAAACAGCAACAAAAAATATTCTACCTTACAGGAAAAGAAAAACAAAATACATTTATTATATTGATGAAAATAATTTACTTAAAATTTCTCATTCTATTTTGCAGAATTTCACTTAAGTAATCACTGAAAACCCCTACAATTAACTCATTGTAAAATGACTAAATGCAGAATGAATGAAGCTGCTAATAACAGAACTTAATGGTAAGCAATCTGCTCTCATAAATATGTCAATGCCCCTCCAATTGTGCAAGTATGTCTCTTGATGATGACAATACTATGCATTACAATTCACAACAATCCACTAACAAGATGCCCATGCTGGCCTGAGATCACTTACCTGCTAACAGCCAAATCCACGAGCAGTTGACAAAGAAATCTAGGTAAGTAAGATGCTTTCTTTTGAATTCTTTTAAAGTGCTGTGGATTGTGTATGTCATGAAAATATTGTTTAATTGCTTATATAGCTTATCTAACTTTATCCAAGAGGCCTAAACCTGCCTGGGATCACTCACCTGGTGACAATTTGTCTTTACCCAATCTGACATTGAGATCAGAATCACATGTCCAATATAAGAAAGCCCTGATGTTTTCTGCCAGTGTTGGTCAAACTGTATTCAGCATTCTTGTAGATCAAGATGCATACATATTTCAGTGGTAGATTGACAAATTTTGTATAAATCTGAAAGCCATGATGCTTTCTGTCAAATGTGGTCAAATTCAATTCAGCATTTTAACACCTGAGGTTGTTAAAAGTTTTTAATTACAATTTTAATGGTGGCAATATGATGTGCACCAGTTGTATAAATCTTAAGTCTTTAAGCCAAGACGCTTCCTATAATGTTTTCTACTGTTTATATTCCAGTTATACCTGATGGTGGACTGGAATTATTTGTATTGACTTGAAAGGTCATCATGCCAACAAACATTCTGTCAAGTTTGATCAAATTCTAATCAATGGATTTGGAGACAAAGTCATTCAAAGATTTTCTGCTTGACTTCATGTGACATGAATTATGCACTTCTACATATATTTAATGAAGCTAACCCAAACATTTACTGAGTTACATATAGGATGAAATTCACTAGTCTGTGTGTAATGAACTGTAGCACAAATATCTTCATGTGCACATGTGATTGAGTCTCTCTCAAAAATGTATTGTACAGTGTGATCATAGCTGGAGTGACCTTAAGTTGGGTGAATTTATTTTTTATATATATCTGTTGTTGTTTTTATAATGACTTTATGTCTGGCACAGCAGAAGACAACAAAGCTTTCTACTTTTTAAAAGTAGATCCTAGCATGTATACACCGCGACTGAAATGACCAGACTAGATGGAGATAAGAAAAGGTTAGCAAAACAGCTAGATTTCTCTGTTGCATGGGTCAGAATATGTCATTCACTACATGTCAAAAAGGCAATAACTCCAACAGCTCGAAGAGTACTGTGATCTATCAGATAATGACCATAATTTCATAATAATTCATCAAATCTGAATAACAATAATGACCACAACAAGGTTCACAATGGTCCATCAAAACTAGGGGACACAACCCCAGATAGGGCAATAACTAACCAAATTGCCTGGTAATAATTTTCTATGTATGCATCTTGAAGTGGTGACCATAACATGTACATAACTAAGGCTGATGTCAACCCACCAAAAACTGCAGGACTAATTACACTAATGAGATTGTGTGCCAAAACAGACAAATGAACAGACCGTAGGATTCCTATAAAACCCTACTTACACAGTATCAGGGGTATTATAACCAGAAAAGTATTGACATGATATCATTTTATCAATGCCTGATGAAGCTTTAAAAAAAAAAAACTTTTCTTTGAAATAATATAAAACTTTCTTCATACTACACTTATGTATAGCCTATATTGTGATGAAAAATGGTGTTAAAACAACCAGCCAACATACTACATTTAAGCAGAAAATTTACGTAAATGCTCATTTAAAATGAAATCAATGAAACAAGCTGACTAATAAAGGCTGGATTATCGAATGTGTTTCATATTATTTCAAAATGTAAGATTCTGTTTTACAGTTTATTACATGATGAAAAATACTGTTGTGACTTGACCAAACCAAGTGATTTGAAATGTTTCCGAAATGCATTTGGGATACCTTGGTCATAATGCCTTTCCTTTTAATGATGTTATTGCAACATTATTTGCAATAAAATGTTACAAATATGAAAATTATGATATAGGTATATTAATGTACATACATATGTATACAAGATATCAGTCATATGATAAACATAAATATTAAACCCACCTTTTTTAATTTCTTCGATCCATTGTTTACGTTGATCATCATTAAGGGCTACGACATACAAAGTGTAGAAGTTACTCTTATCCGCATATACAACCTGTGAAACACAAATAAATTGCATACAGGCAAAAACAAATCGGGTCCAAACAAAACAAACACCATCTAACAATGCATAATGCAGTTACATGAAGTTACATGTAGTTTGTTACAGAGATTCAAGGGGCCCCGAGTGGACGAGTGGTCTAAAGCGCTTTCCATTACGGATGACTGCCATCTCACCTCTGTCTGCTTGGGTTCGAATCTAAGGTTCGGCTAATGTAGTTATGCAAGAAAGCTTGCCAGTAGCTTCTCGTGAGTCGGCGATTCTTTCTGAGGGTTTTCCCCCGCATTCTTCCTCCACCAATAATACTGGCCACCATGTATAGCCTATCGTGTGCTGAGAAATGGCGTTAAACACCAAAACAATAAAACAACAACAGCGATTCTTCCTATGTAATAGCAGATCTGGGTCTATCAACAGGGCTTTACTTAACAGCCCATAACTAGGTGATTTTACTTGGCTTTTAATTAACACCCAGATCCCTTAACCAAAAAAATGAATCCCCAATGTGGGAGGTCCTTTGCATGTGGGAAGCATCATGATATTGATCAATCACACTGGAGCTGTAAGAAGATGGGATCAACGAGAAATGTATTGCTGTTTTAAGTCTACTTGGGCAATGTTCCAGTGCCATTGGAGAGGTGAAATCCAAATTTCGGATAGTAACTACATTTTATATTGCTCAATAATTGCTTATGAATACCCTAAACTAAAAGTAAATAAAAACAGTACAAAGTTTCTTTTTCTGAGTGTTATCATCAAAAAAGCTATCTAACAATCTACTTATAACATGAGTATGAGGGGAGTCTCAAATTCAACACAATTTATTTAATGTCCATAAGATTTGGGACGTTTGATCTAAGTAGTTTAATCATAAGCTATGTGACAGTGAAATAAATTATTTATTTTCTCTTGTCCCAAGATATACAGAAAATACCGTATTTAAGCATTTATTGCTAAATGACATCAATTTAATGTTTGAGTACATCTAACACACATTAAGAAAATGTCTTTGGAATATGCATACATGCCAACCCCTGACGAGGAAAAAGTGTAATCCAAGTGGTCAAAATGAGGAATCCTAGCAGAAAAAGAGTAATCCACATATAACATACTACAATTACAATTAACAATGATTTATTTGCTTTTCTCGTGTTTTATCATTCATTTATGGTTCAAGTGTTCATATGTAGCACTTTAGCTTTAGAAAGCAACAGATTGTCATGTTGCATTTCAAAACATTTTGTACCAGCTGAGGCCATGAATGTTTTGCATACCAGTAGAGCACTCATTACTGGGTTACTTAGCCTGGACCTGAATTCAGTTTTATTTTTGTTAACAACACTGAACAATCTCTCACAGTCAGCATTAGAATGGTAAAGAACCAATATTCCTTTCATAACCTGACAAAGAAGAGGAAATTTATTTCTTCCAGTGATAGAGTCTTTAGCTGGGAAATAAGGTGCCATTGCACATCAACTCTATCTGCATTAAGTATATTGTCAGGTAGAATCCCAACTTGATACTTCAGGAATTCTTCTTCCAGATGATCCAAGTTAGACAAGGGTGGCAATAGAAAGGGATATCTCTTGACAAAGAATCTAACACTTTTGAAGCTTTTTGACTGTCTCTCATTTACATAAGCAACTGAAGCATTTAAAAGCAGTTCATCTCCATATGTGAATTTATGGAGCATGTAATCACAGGAAGAGTAGAATTGTGTTCTATGAATTCTCTTGCTTCTGCACCAATAGCTAGATCTTCATTATCTTTCTGGTTTGCATGGTCATGAAAGTCAATATCAGTTAAAAGTTTGGCTGATGCGATGATTTCTGGCTTAATAAACCTTATTAGCAAATCTGACAACTGGTTTGACAGAATCTTGTGCATAATATGAATGCATGGTTCTTCTTTCTGCAAGACATTTGCTGCATCAAACAATGGAATGGCACTCTTCATAAACAAGCAGTACAGTTTTGTAACTGGATCATTAAGCTTTTTATAAACCATCTCACATGCTAGTTTTGCCCTTGGAAGTATGAGAAGATCCAGTATGCTTTTTAACAGATTCATACTCTGAAGAACCTGATCCAGATGGCTGATGAAATTTTATGTCAAAAGATTTATCTTTCACAGTCATGGTCTGAGCCTGGAGGCCCTCTAGCTGGATAGATAGAGGCCTCTCAAATAAAAATTCCATGGATTTAAATTTCTTTCTTTCTGCTACACCAATCTCTTTATTGTTAGTATGTCTGTCTATACTTTCATTTCTTGTTCTCTTCTGACTTGCAATAACAGATTCTGCTTTTGTACCACTCTTCTTCACTTTTCCACCATGTTTTCTCTGTGCAGATTCACTTTCAGTTTGAAAGAATGCTTGTAATGCATCCCAAAGCTCAAGTAAATGGCTAACACATTTGCCAAGGGATAACCATCTTGTACACACATGCTTTATAACTTTATAGTCTTCAAGATCAAACTGATCTTGTAACAACTTTAGAGCCTGTTTCCTTTTACTATTTTTCTCCAAATAATAGTAGATATCTATTAATAAATGGCCAATATCTATTTCTAATTTATCAGCAGCCTTACCAGCAGCAAGGTGCATCAAATGACAGGGGCAACCTGTTATGAACACTGATGGAGACATTTTCAAAATATAGGATGCAACTCCTTTATGAATTCCAGTCATCACTGATGCATTATCAGCTGCAAACCCCATACAGTTCTGCCAACTTATGTCATGTTTCTTCAAAACATTGTCAAGCAAATCAAAAATGTTTTGTCCAGTGGAATCTACTGTTAATTCTGGTAAAGAAAGAAGAACACTCATGACTTTGCCTTTTTCACTGTCAAAGTATCTAACACATACTGGGTACAACTTTTTAACATCATAATCACAACTCCCGTCTGTGGCAATACTAAACGGCCCAATTTTCATTGCTTCTGCAATTTTAAGTGAAGTATCTTCTGCTAGGCACCGAACAATATGAGATGATTTTGTTCTTGCACAAGCATATTTTCCCGCAATTTTCGAATCAGGAAACATCCGCTTCAACAAGGGACCAACGTCGTCTGCTACCGCTAATGGTAGTCCGTGTTCTATTAAAACCTCGGTAAATAAGAAGTTACCTTAGTATTAGAGTTCGTAAGGCGAGCTAATTCGATGTGTTTCCTTGTTTTCACGTGTTTTTCCACATCAAATTTACCACCATGACCAATGCTAAAATCGTTTCCGCAGTCTGCAATGAGCATTATGCTGTCCTAGAATGGAACGCTGTATTATGCCATTCATATATTCATCTTTGAATTTTTGGAGGACTCGTTGTTTTGCTTTTTTCTGATCCATCTGCGAAATTTTTGGGGGAAAAAATGTGCTCTAACATACAAAAAGACTAGAATCCATCTTAACATCTGAAGCCATTTAGCGCCAACGATTAGACGTCACGTGATGATGCCCTCGTCGTGTTTGGAGGATTAATTACATTTTGCTTTGTTTATTATTGACTTTTTCTAACCCATCTGTGAAATTATTTAAGAGATATTTTTTGCACTCATAAACGCATTGAGAATTTTTTAATACTTTTTAGCGCAAAAAAACTTTTAGACTGGTTCTGCACTATACAAAATTAGAACAAAGAGTATGTGCATAATGATTTAAACAAAATAGAAACCAGTCTGTTCTCTCCTCACTAAGCCGCTATAAATAGAATATGAGGTCGAAAGTTTGAAAGTATCTTAGTAACATGATAGTTGCTATAAATAGAACATGAATATTAGGAAAGTCCACGGACAAGTATACTCGTATATCGTAGTTATGTAGAAGCGGGGTATTTTTTAATTAAAAATAAAACAGTATGTAAAAAATAAAGTAATGCTAATAAAAACGGAAAAAAAAATTTTTTTTTGCAAGATGGATATATCGAAAAAGCGTAATCTATAAACGTTAACGCGTAACGCGGAATTTAGTGGGAAAAAGCGTAATGATTACGCCAAAAGCGTAATGGTTGGCATGTATGAATATGTGCGTGTGTGTGATTTGGATTTTTAATATAGCTTTAATAATTTATCAGTCATATCGCTACAATGTCTGTAATGAGACAGTATATAGTGATGTCTAGCACCAGGGTATCATACTGCAGACATGTAGCATGATGTCCCATCCAGTCACAGTATCCTGACACCAGGCCAACCAGCCCTAACACTAACCTCTTAATGTTGAAGGCCAAGCAAGGCAGCTGCTAGTACCATTTTTATAAGCCTTTGGTATAATTCAACTGGTGTTCGAACCCACAGCCTGCAGCATCTGAGGCAGATACTCAAGCACTTAGGCCAACAGAGCGGTTCTGTCTATGGAAATCCCCACTGAACAATCAATTTGTCAATATGCACAAAGACAAACTGAACATTACACTTTAATTCTCTTGCTAGATACTTAATTAATAAGTTTACCATAGGCCAATACCTGAAATGCAAATTTCTTGTCATCTAGCATTCCTTCCTCTACTGCTTCCACAGCACGGACATTTAATATAGGAATAGAGCCCTTTTCCCTTGTTCTCCTCTGCAGAGGTAAATCATATTAAATTAGTGAGTTATGACATATAACATAATTATAAAATGTATCAAGATGTTATATTAGATTGATATGATGTTTCAAGGTATTATAATAGATTAATAAACTGTCAATATGTTATAATAGATTAATAAACTGTTAATAAATTATAATAGATTAATAAACTGTCAATATGTTATAATAGATTAATAAACTGTCAATATGTTATAATAGATTGATAAGATGTGTCAAGATGTTATATGACTGATTAATAAACTGTGTCAAGATGTTATAATTGATTGATAAGATGTGTCAATATGTTATAATAGATTAATAAACTGTGTCAAGATGTTATAATAGATTGATAAGATGTGTCAATATGTTATAATAGATTAATAAACTGTGTCAAGATGTTATAATAGATTGATAAGATGTGTCAATATGTTATAATAGATTAATTAATAAACTGAGTCAAGATGTAATAATAGATTGATAAGATGTGTCAAGATGTTATATGAAAGATTAATAAACTGGGTCAAGATATTATAATAGATTGACAAGATGTTTCAAGATGTTATATGACAGATTAATAAATGGTGTCAAGATGTAATAATAGATTAATAAACTGTGTCAAGATGTTATAAGAGATCAATAAACTGTGTCAAGATATTATAACAGATTGATAAGATGTTTCAAGATGTAATATGACAGATTAACAAACTGTATCAAGATGTTATAACAAATTGATAAGATGTTTCAAGATGTTATATGACAGATTAACAAACTGTGTCAAGATGTAATAAGACAGATTAATAAACTGTGTCAAGATGTTATAATAGATTGATAAGATGTTTCAAGATGTTATATGACAGATTAATAAACTGTCAAGATGTAATATGACAGATTAAAACACTGTATCAAGATGTTATAACAAATTGATAAGATGTTTCAAGATGTTATATGACAGATTAATAAACTTTGTCAAGATGTAATATAACAGAGTGATAAAATTGTTACATGTTTAGGCTCTTACAAAACGTAACAAGATAAAAGTGAAGAAAACAAGATTTTTAAAATTTAACAAATAATTTATTTCCCTACAAAACCAAGGTAAAAATGAGAAAAAAAAGCTTAAGGTCCTACAAATCAATCCACAAATAATCCAAGAATTAAAAAACAGAAGTCCTAATGAAACTGAGTGTGAATCCCAATGAAATCCAAAATGGAAATTGATGACATGTGCTGATGTGCTTTGATCAGCATCATACTGATGTGTCAACAGTTCTTTGATGAATCACAGAAAAAAATATTCGTGTTTGAATTCTGTGTAAATTTTGATAACTCTTCTTGTCCGAGAAATTAATTTATAGCATTAGTATTTCCAGGGAAAATAAACTTGTAATCCAAATAAATTAAATTAACAAAATAATTAGCCCCAAAACTGGTCACAACATAAAACACTTTTTAACTTTTGAAGTGTTAAGACCCTAATGACTATTCTTTCTCAAAACATCAATAATAAATCTAGCTACAATGCAAAACAAATGCCAGAATGTAGGTCAATCCTCTAGAAAAATCTGATACATGGTATTTGTCACGCACTCCAAGTATGGCTTCTATTCCACTTACTCTGAGAAAGAATAAAAAATAATATTCAATTATACCTCTACTAAATCAGTGATATTCAATTACACCTCCACTAAATCAATGATATTCAAATTATACCCCAACTAAATCAATGATATTCAATTGTACCTCCACTAAATCAACAATATTCAATCATATCTTCATTAAATCAATGATATTCAATTATACCTCCATTAAATCAATGATATTCAATTATATCTCCACTAAATCAATGATATTCAATTATACCTCCAATAAATCAATGATATTCAATTATACCTCCTCTACATCAATGACATTCAATTATATCTCCATTAAATCAATGATATTCAATTATACCTCTATTAAATCAATGATATTCAATTATACCTCCATTAAATCAATGATATTCAATTACACCTCTATTAAATCAATGATATTCAATTATACCTCCACTAAATCAATGATATTCAAATTATACCCCCACTAAATCAATGATATTCAATTGTACCTCCACTAAATCAACAATATTCAATCATATCTTCATTAAATCAATGATATTCAATTATACCTCCATTAAATCAATGATATTCAATTATATCTCCACTAAATCAATGATATTCAATTATACCTCCAATAAATCAATGATATTCAATTATACCTCCTCTACATCAATGACATTCAATTATATCTCCATTAAATCAATGATATTCAATTATACCTCTATTAAATCAATGATATTCAATTATACCTCTATTAAATCAATGATATTCAATTATACCTCCATTAAATCATTGATATTCAATTATACCTCTATTAAATCAATGATATTCAATTATACCTCCATTAAATCAATGATATTCAATTATATCTCCTCTAAATCAATGATATTCAATTATACCTCCACTAAATCAATGATATTCAATTGTACCTCCTCTACATCAATGACATTCAATTATATCTCCATTAAATCAATGATATTCAATTATACCTCCACTAAATCAATGATATTCAATTATACATCCACTAAATCAATGATATTCAATTATACCTCCATTAAATCAATGATATTCAATTATACCTCCACTAAATCATTGATATTCAATTATACCTCCACTGAATCAATGATATTCAATTATACCTCCTCTACATCAATGATATTCAATTGTACCTCCTCTACATCAATGACATTCAATTATACCTCCACTAAATCAATAATATTCAATTGTACCTGCTCTACATAAATGACATTCAAATATACCGTAAATCCTTTTGCCTAAAGCATGAAATATGGAATACCATGATAACTGGTACCCCATGATAACTTGCACCCATGAAACTACAAAAAATTCCTAGTAACAACATCTCAAAACTATAAAGGCTTGTAACATTTTACAATGGTGACATTTATATACAAAACTCTTCCTCATTATACCATGCATCATTATAATGTGATTCTGAATATGACACAATACCTATATGAATCCTATGACCAAATTTACACTAATGTATAAAACAATATGGGTTGAGAAAACAACAATAGGATGCCTAATGTTATTGGTCTATTTCATCTTCTAAGTACTATTAATTAACTCAATAATCTTAGAATCTGACCTCTAGTGATCCTCCATAGTACTTGAGGTTTTCAGAATCCAGCACAAACCATCTACTTTTGTAGTTCTCAATTTTCATTGCCCCCCTACTAACAGCACGCTTCATCATGTAGTCCACTTTTATTTCTTTCTGTTTTGCCATGTTGGATAATGTTTCCTAAAGCTTCTAACAAAATATAAATTTCTGATGAATGAAGCTTTCAATTGTCTCTACAAGGTCCAGAATAGGCACACAGGATGGAAGTCCTTTACCCTGGCACAAACAGTTCTGAAATTAATGCAAAAAAAAGTTTTCATCATTAAAACCAAAATTTCTAAGTTACAGACATGAGGTGGCATACCTTTTAAAGACTGAATACCAGCATGTCCGGCTTTACTAATCAGGTATATCAATATTCCTATATATAAATAGAGTACCCAAGTAGTCAACTAAATATCATGTGCAGAAACCATTTTTCTTTAAGTCAGTGACTCTGAACTGTGACGTTTTGACCCCCATATTCACTGAGATTCTTCTTTACCCCAGGTGTAGACCAGTCACAACATTTGGTCTGGTTCTGAGATGTTAAAGTAATGTTATTAAGTGGAAAACATTGTTCCTCTTTCAGTGATAGGAGTACTTCCTTAAATCAAGTGTAATCCAGTCACTATGTTTGTTCTTCCTCTAGTTACCATGACAGAACCATTTATCTACTCAGTCACAATTACCCTGACCCCAAAAATCAAAAGGGCTTACCCTATTCACTGTGGAAGCAGGTATGGCAATGATGGTAACTGTAAACTGTGACAAATCCAAGTTAATTTGGGGAAACCATTTTTCTTCATTCAGTTAGCTACCTTCTTTGACCTCTATGTGCAATTGATCCATAAGGTTCTGTAACTCTGTGTGTGTGTGTGTGATTTTTATTTTTAATGTAGCTTTAACACTTTTCCAGTCATATCACTACAATGTCGCAGTGTGGCAATTTACAGTGATGTCTTGCAATGAGGCATCATACTACAGACATATACACTAGTCTCATAATGCTGAGTGCATGTGAGGCAGCTGTTATTACCATTGTAATAAGTCTTTGGTATGACTCTGCCAGGGTGCAATCTTGCATGTCCGAGGCAGACACTCTAACCACTAGGCCACCAGAGCAGTCTGCTGAAACTGTAAACAGTAGCAAACTCAAGTTATTGTGCAGAAACCATTTTCGTTTTATAGTCAGTTATCTTAACCTTTGACCCTGAAACTGATATGGCTCTTCCCTAATACATGTACATGCCATCCATAAAAGTTTGGTAACTGCAGATTATGGACATCTGTCACAATTATGTGGAAACAAAAATAGAAACAGACAGATGAACAAAACCTTAACATAATACACTCTGCCTTATGGTGCATGTACAAAAAGATCATTTCATGTTCCACAGCAAAGCAGATTATTTTCTAAGCTGGAATTACCATTTTAAAAATTTCAGACTAAACGAAAGCAAACATGGTGGAGGAAGAACCTAGGAAAACCCCGAAAAGAACCACTGACCCGCGAGAAGCTACTGGCAAGCGTTCACAGATACCCACATTGGCCAAATCTGAGACTCAAACCCACGCAGACAGAGGTGAGATGGCAGTGATCCATAACAGAGAGTGCTTTAGACCACTTGAGGCCCCCAATCTCAATGTGTTGTTTACATCTAGAACTTTATTTCTATATATGTATTTATTGTTTTAAGTGTATGTAATGAAAAAGATTCTTTAAAAACAAAGACAATGAATTAACAACTATGATGGCAAGAGACCAAACCTAGGAATCTTTTCCAAACTGCAGACTTGTAATCATTTTAAACATTTCTTTTCACTTTATTGAACTGTGTATTATTATTTTTATAATAAAAATGTTTCAAATCTGGAAAATTTTGCAATCACTGATATTTAATAAAAGAACAAAGTTCAGGTGAATACTCCTATGCAGTATATTAACATAAATGCTAACATTTACACTGAAAAAGAGATTACAAATTATTTACATATAAAAAATAGGCACATCTGAATGGATGACAAAAGAAATAACGCTTGAAACATTCCTGATCCCAGTTCTTTATTCCTGCTTCTGAATTAAGTCTGACGAATTAGTGCAGTATCATGTGACAAACCAACTGATTATGGTATTGAGATCATAGACGGTCATGAGGTTTTTATTCCAGTAGTAATCAATAGGCACCAATAGTAAATAGTACTGTATTTTCCGGCCTATAAGTTGATTTGGAGTATACCGTATTTCATGTTATTATTCGTACCCTTTAATTTTTCGTAAACCATCAAGTCTTAAAAATAATAATTAATTAAATCTATCATAATTTTTCGTACACAAATTTTTTTTTTTCGTCTTCCTATTATTTTACGTACATAATACGATCTACGATACTGTGAATGGAAGATTTACTTTTCAAACGGATTTTAAAAAATATACCAAAGTTCGATTTAGTTACATCAAATGACCAGGTTATTGTTTTGCAAAGTAAGTTATGAATAATGGCTTTGGGCACGTTCTTAACTGAGGTACAAGTCAATTCATTTTCAACTGGTTGCGATATTTTAAAAGAGTGTGTCACCAAACATGAATTCGGGCGAGGGTAAGTGATACACACACACACACGTACACACACACACACATATATATATATATATATATTGCTCAATGATCTTTTACTTTGTCATTTTACCATTTTACGACTCAAGTGTCTTATTCTACGCAACAAAAAGTAGCAAATCAACAAGTTTTGCATAACTGAAAATATTTTAAATCGTAAAATGCAGGAGTGAAAGAATTGAATTAACTTACAGCATGGCGAATAAATTCCTGTTTCCTAAATGATCTTTGAAGTCCAATAATTCCAAGAACTCCGAATACGTTCTAACGAAAAACGTTTTCAAACAGATTATGTGTTAATGCTTCCAATGTATACAGATAGATCTCCAATGAATTCAAATGGTCATTGAATATATTTAGTTAATGCCGTCCGTAATAGGATGAGGTATGTCATGCAAAAAATAAATCTTTTAAAAACCCAAGTTGTGAGATTAAATCCAAAAACACGCAGATGTGACCTACCATCAGTAAGTATTTAATGTGTGGCATATTTCAGCATCGTTTTCTCTATATACCGGTATTCGCTGATTTTTCGGGTCGAAAATGCGTGCAGTTCTCAAAAGACATGCCATTTCTCCCTGTGGATTGCATTGTTCCCACGACCCCAAAGTGCCCCAGTTTTATATTCTGTTCTAAAGGTTAGACTCGAGCCTCTCTGACATACTTCAAAGAAACCGCCTGCTCTACTCAGAGTGAAAGTCCTTGCAATTGATTGACACATAAACAATGTCATTTTTTTTTTTATATATAACTAGCAATGCCTAAAATGGGTATTTATTTATGTTTACAGTTCAAACGTGGTCTCAAGCTATCATAACTGTGATTACTATTTCCCAAATCTTATATTCCACCTTATTTCCTCAACTCGACTATTCATACAGCACTGCTTACTAAGTAACATACGTCTTTCTAATTGGGGTGGGGTGGGGTGGGCTAATATGCTATGTTTTCTTCATTCCTTCTTTTAGTGTAATGAAGGTATTTACCGTAATGCTTATATATACGGTACAGGTATGTGACTCCTGTACCGGGTAAGTTTCATTTGTGGGAATGGTGATCTTATTACGCCTGTCAACAAAAAATCAACATTCATTGGTCATATTGGGGATTTAGGAAGCATATCACTACAAAAGTCACAAGCAAAGTATTAAATTGCGTTGAAGATTCACGCAATATAACAATTGTCATTCATAATCATGCATGTAGGTTTACTGATTTTATTGTATTTTTATGTTTTTGTTTGCATCACGTTTCAAACGGGGTAAGAAAAATGCTGATACCGGTATAACACTTAGATACGCAAAATCACCAATTTATTTTCTGTCGAGTATATTTGGTACGTAAAATATAAACATACATATTTGTTTCCACAACAAACCAGACTTATGGCATCTTTGCGTAAATGTGTATCTGAGGCATCTAATAATGATAAAGAAAAGAATCCCGAAATAAAATGTTCACCAATTACCGGTATGTGTAGAAAACCTGTTGCTCAACCTACTAATAAAAGGGCAGCTGTTTTGTTAACTGAGAATATATTCACATTCGTTTTATTGCCCTTCTTTGTCTTTTGTATCGGCGAGAAAATATAATGATTTATATATTTGTTCAGTTGTCATTACAATATATACTTCTATTCATTAACTGCTGGACCTTGTCGTTAATGCGAACTACGTCAGTCGGTGTAACAAATAAACGCGCGTATTTGAAAATGAGTTCAGAAGCCATTTGAGTTTATTTATCTACCGGTAGTAAAAATAATATCTCAATTAAGGAAGACGCGTTTGTGTTTGTATTTGTTTTGTGCATTCGACAAACGTTCGATCAAAATGTATATCCATGAAAATAGCATGCTGTGTTTATAATACAAACATGTTGTTTTTTTTTAAATACACGTTTTGTTCTCTCTCTCTCTCTCTCTCTCTCTCTCTCTCATAATAACAACATATTTTTAAAACGTTGAGCAGAATGAGACCGATTTTGTAAATTAGTTTTGTACATTATTTTGTCAAGTGTCTTGATCCCTTTATTTTTCGTACACGGTCATTACTACAAAATGATAATTATTTATTTTACATATAATTTTTCGTACATTGAAAAAAAAACAATTATTTTTCGTGTACAAATAATAACATGAAATACGGTAAGTCAAATTCACCAATTTTGTAAATTTCCCATCCTTCATCCATATATAAATTGATTCAGAGAATAAAACAAGGCCAGGTCAATATCTTGGCTTCATATTTTACACTAGTAAAGGTATCGTTGTATGATATTCCATATTAGTGGCCATCGTAAAATTACATTAACGATGCTAACATGCTTGTGATTTACTTCTGAACAAATCACTGCTATATTCTGTTATCAATTGACACAGCTGAATAAACAGTCCATGCTTGTTTTATTATAATTGAAAGCACGTCCATGTTGTAGTTCATTTTATTACCTGTAGTTATGAACGTAACTTATAAAATCTATGTCAATGCAATTTCAATGATACAAACCATATATAAGTCGATACGGATTATAAGACAAAGACCTGACTTTCAAGTAAATAAATATCAATTTATAGGCCAGAAAATATGGTTATAAATAGATACCAAAATACATTGCTTTATTCCTCAAATAACTAGTGAATAAATCCCTGCAAGAATATAATATCTCAACAACAACCACCAAGTGTTCTGTATACACATATCTGTTTCAAATTATTCTTTAATTGGAAACTGCAATTTATTTTAACCTAAACTGCATCTGCTTTACATATCTTCAATTTATCTACATAATCCTCAAAAGATCTCAAAGCCAAATGATCAGGATCACTCTAATTTTAGAAAAGTCCTCTCTTGTATTCTGTGTGAGAAGCTTATTGGGCTTGTCGAAAGGTTTTTTTTTAAATTCACCTGATACAGCTTCAACTGTGTTCATAAAATACAGAATTTATTTGCAAGATATTGACATGCCGTAAAACAAGAATTTCATTTCCAAAACCAACGAATCATGTTTCCAAAATACAATTTTCCTTAATCTACAAGACTAGGACCAAACAAACACTTCAGTATACGCCACTTACATGTAGCATGTATAAGGTGGCGCTCTACAGTTTCGTACTTTGCATAGGGTTAGAATTTTAAAGAAAAATAATTTTCTGGGATTTCTTCACTGGTTATACTGGCAATATAATAAAGACTTTGTATATCTTAGGTGTTGGGAGAAGAACTTTCAATTCCCTTTTTTTTGATGTATGATTGATGGGTGTACTTTAGGTTCTAGAGTATACAGCTTGGGCTAACATAAGATGTGCTCATGTAAACAAACTGCTAGCTCCGCATGGTCATTTTCACTCCCTGGACTTCAGAGGTAAATTGTAGAAAAATGGTACGATAACTTTTTTTACTTTTCAGATATTTTGTAATTTATTCATTGCACTTTCAGAAGCTGCTATTGCCTACTTCAGCAAAATTCGTTTTCCCTAGTTTAATAACTGCTAAAGTTAGTGTACTTTTGATTAATTCTGGCTAATTTTTCAAGCACATGGGAGCATCCATTTTGTTATACCATGCGCTTAGATCATTTACAATTTCCACAAGTGCAGTATCCAAAGAAATATCAGCCACATTACATCAAAGTAGCATTGAGATATGCCAACATTATCTCCACTGTGCATGTTACAAATGCAAACAACTTCACCTCACTATCTGAAAAGTACATATTAACTGGTGAGCGCCCCCTAAGTGGTAAACAGTCATGGTTGGAACTATCCTTTAAGCAGTTTAAATAAAAGTGATTAAAAGGCAAAAACTTTGAGAAAGGTCAGATATAAAAAGATCATTGCATGGTTTACTTAATTTGTTCACAATAGCAATTTGGCAATATCAACACTGCAGTGGGTGAGCCCAATGTGCTCATTTGCATAGGTAAAAAAAAAGATCACTTACTGGAATTAACCCATTATAGGTAATTCAAACAAAATCTGTTATTCACATGTTTTCCTAAATGAGAATGCTTATGACATCTGTATTAAAGATCACTGACAGGTTTGTAAACAGCTGCAATGTTTCTTTGAAGTTTTATGCACCCCCTGCCCCCCCGATATATATAATGAAAATATGATCATTTCAGTTGTCAGAATAGTGCAAAGCAAACAAAAATACATTTCAGAACTCTTGGCTGACATTGATACGGCAGCAAAAACAAAAGGGGAAATTTAATTTTTGGCATATATGGCAAACAACATATTTACATATGGCATTTTGTGTATACCATGTCTGTCAATATAGGAGACCACCTGTATGTAACAGTTTTGACATGCAGAATGAACATTTCTATTACATATAGTTAATTCACCTATGTTTTCAGTATCATTTATGCCAAGACTGATTTTTAGACAATAATAATCACACATAAAGCATTACTATCCATACTGGCATTTAATTGTAGCCTGGGCTCATGGATTTTGTGTGAGGGCTTATCATTTATTTATTTTTAGTCACCAGTCGGTGTCTAAACAGTTTTTCTTTGATCACAGGTGAACAGCATAGAATTTTCTGTT